>CM053786.1:155010901-155485901 GCA_028749045.1 Cupressus sempervirens
GATTGGTTGAAAGCCTATATTCTAGTAGGGAAGAAGAAAATAAAGTTGTAGCCTGAGCCAAAGAATAAGAATACAGTAGTACCCTCAGATAACCCCAAAGCACAGATATTGTATGAGGAATGTTAGTTTGGAAATTATATTTATTTTCTTGAAGAACCATGCAATGAGGAAGAGATAGTAAGTTCTGAAGAAGCCATGTGGACTCTAGAATTTGATGGAAGTTGTTCAAATTCAAGTTCAGGCATGGGTGTTGTTCTCATTTCACCCACAGGGGATATTTTCCCCTTCTCTTTCAAATTGGACTTCCATAATACTAATAACACAACAGAATATGAAGCGCTACTTCTAGGCCTACAAGAAGCCAAAGAAAAAGGAGTGAAGTAGTTAAAAGTGAAGGGTGATGCTAAACTTATTGTGAAGTAGGTGAGAAATCAATTTTATGTTAAAAATGATAGACTGAGGCATTATAGAAACCTGGTTTGGGATGAAATTGAGTCCTTTGAAGCTTTTTCTATTGAATTTATACCTCGTTCCCAAAACACTAAAGCTGACTCTTTAGCTATTTCAACATCACTGTTGTTACCACATCCAAAATTTAAGAATGATACTTATAGGATTAAGATGATCTATAGGCCTAGGGTTCTAGACAATGTTAATCATTGGCAAGTTTTTAATGATGATATGCAATTGAGAGAGTTCCTTGAATCTATTGGTAATTTTGTTGATATCTTCTTTGAAGGATCTGATCATGAGGGTAAATTGATTGGAGAGGAATCAACTGAATCTGGAGAAATCATTCAACTCAAGTGTAATTAGATTCCCAAGGGATTGATCTCTCTGGAACACCTATTTGGAAGGAAGGATGGCAATGCCCTAAAAAGGAATGTTGACTCTGTTAAAAATGCTAGAGAACATGATAAAATTAATATTGGAACCGAGGAAGATCCCAAATGGATTTCTATTGGTTAGACCTGTTTTGAGAGGGAGAAAGATAGGGTGACTAAGCTCCTTACTCAGTATTAGGATGTTTTTGCCTAGGGGTATGAAGATTTTAAAAAAAATTAGAAATGAGGAGTTCATCCGTCATATATCTTTGAAACTAGAGGCGACCAATTTTAGGAAAAAGCTCAAAAATTTCAATCCTAAAGTATCTAAAGCCATTTTTAGAGAAGTGGAGAAAATGGTAAAGGCTCGCATAATATACCCAATTCATTATTCAATGTGGATAGCGAACATCATCCCTGTGAGAAAGAAAAATGGTGAAATAAGGATTTCTGTGGACTTCAAAAATCTGAACCAAGCAAGCCTCAAAGACAACTATGCACTTCTTACTATGGATCATATTTTGCAGACGGTTGTTGGATCAGAGGTCATGTTAATGCTTGATGGTTATTCGAGGTACAACCAAATCAGTGTTGCACCAGAAGACCGGCATAAAAAAAACTTCAAATCTCCTTGGGGCACCTTTGCTTATAGTCGAATGCTATTCGGTTTGATTAATGTAGGAGCGACCTTTCAGAGAGCAATGAACTCATCCTTCAAGGATTTGAGAGACTGGATAATTATGATATATCTTGATGATTTGACCATTTACTCTAGGAGAAGAACACATCATTTAAGGGACTTGGAAAAGAAAAGGTGCTAAATAGATGCAGACAACATGGTATATCCTTGAATCCTAAGAAGTCTACGTTCTTTGTGGAATAAGGGGAGTGATCTTGAACCTTCTTCAACATTCATTGTTTGAGATTTTGTAGGGAGTGTTCTTGACTTCTCTCCCATATGCACTTCTTCTACTTTTGTTGAGCCTTCTTCAACATTTCCTTCACCTTGTTGATTGTCTGTAACAAATTTATAAATAAATAAAATTAGATAAAAAATAAGATTGAAACATAATTAAATTCAAAACCATAAAAATAATTAATATATATATAATTACATACCTTGTTTAATTCGATGATAACGTGTCACAATCTTCTGAATATTTCTTTGTTCTACTTCATCAGATCTCTTCCTTGCATATTTGTTTTTCCTTCCTTTCTTGTTTCCCATTATAAAATCATAAAAAAAAAAAATTTACTCCTTGCCTCAAGATAAATTTCGTGCAATAACTATATAAAAATGTCACTGTACGGATTTGCAATACGGCTCCATTATTTTAAAACTACTTCCCTGAACTTGATGTCGACATTTTTATTTTTTACATGTTCACACAAATCCCATAAACTAGACATATTCGTGGGAACATGTCTTATTAAATTTCTAGTTGTCAGAAAATTTTGACTCATATGTTCACAATGAACATACAAAATAAAATTTGTTTTGCCCTTTTTTCTTTAATTTTCTTTTTGCTCTTTTGACACCCATAATTGTAGAAGAATAATCTCCTACTATAAAATAAAAAATATCAAAATGCATTGTTCGAGCAAGCTTTCCAATGACTATTATTGTAATGCATATTTTAATCATTAAGACTTTCAAATATGAGTTTAACTCATCATAGGTTCATTACAGATTGAATATCAACTAACTTCGACACTTCGGGAAAATTAGTAAATTAGGTCAAAAATTTTCTAAAAAATATGTCAGAAATAGCTTATATAGATAGCTTTCTATTCAAATATATATATATATATATATATATATATATATATATATATATATATATATATATATATATATATATATATATATAGATAGATAGATTTATGATAATTTGACTTCAAGTTATTTGTGTCAAAATGAATGTATGTCTGAATTATGATTGGTGTCACTTCAAAACATCATAAACTATACAATATTCAACCAAATTGAGTCAAACCAAATGCATCCTCTAGATATTGATGTTATAAATCCAACACTAAAAGAATTACTTCATTATCATTTCTACAAAAAAAAGTTATGTATGTCAAGCGGATTGTCACTCTTTAAAATTTTTGAATTTTATTATGTACCTTTTTTGGGAGGAGAAGAAAAAAATGACATAAATAATTATTATTTTTAGATTATAAAATATGGTTACAAATTAGGACTAGAGTACTAAAAATCACTAGTTTATGTCATCTTGAAATTAGTTATAGTTTTAGAGATATAGTCACTCGAACATGAGGTTTGTTTCAAATATATTGATTTTAGTGTTAAAATTGGTTAAAAAGTGGAACCCATTATTGTGGGATTATCCGAAGGTAAATTGCTAGGGCATATCATCTCTAAAGATGGTATAAAAATTGATCTAGAGAGGGTGAAAGCAATACAGAAGCTGGCTCTACCCACCAATAGAAGTGATTTGAAGTCCTTCTTCAGTTAAATCAATTTCTTACGAAGTTTTGTTCCTGAATTTTCTGAGAAGGTGAGATACATGTTGAATATGATGAGTAAAAAAAATCCTTTTAGATGGCAAGAGGAAGGTAAGAAGGCTTTTGAGGATATTAAAATAGCTATTACAAATGCCCTAATGTTAGTAAGCCCAAATTTTGAAAAAGACTTCATTATTTATTATTATGCTTCTGAATATTCCTTGTCCAGTATTTTAACTCAACGGGATAATAAGGGTAATGAGGCTCCAATCGCCTTTATGAGTGTTCCATTAAAGAAGCATGAGTTGAACTATAATCAAGCATAAAAACACAAATTTGTTGTGGTAAAGGCATAGAAACAATTCAGGTATCATATCTTGCATTCTCATTCAATTGTGTATGTGCCAGAAATAGCAATTAAGAGTATAGTAACTAAGCAAGAAGTACGTATGGATAAAAGGGTTGTATGGGTAACTAAAGTTCAAGAATATGACTTAACTATTAGGCCTACTTCTTTAGTGAGGGGGCATGGTTTATGTAAATTAATGGCTAAAAGAAAAGATGCATCTCTTGATGAAGCCGAAGAAAAACCTGTTGTTTTGTTTGTTGGCCTTGTGGACCCTTGGTTCTCAAATATTGCATATTTTCTAGCATATGGTGAATGTCCCCTGAACATGAGCTATAAGGAAAGGTGAAACCTTAGGTTAAAGGCTGCTAAGTATGTCATTTCAAATGGTGTTCAATATAAGAGAGGAATTGATGGAACCTTTTTAAGATGTGTGGATGCAGAACAACAAGAAAAATGGTTAAAGGCATATCATTCGAAGGCTTGTGGAGGACGCTTCTCATCCATAGTGATTGCTTTCAAAATCCTTAGGAACTACTTCTATTAACCAGATATGTTCAAGGATGCTTATAAATTTGTAAAGAATTGTGAGAAATGTTAACTTTTTACTGGTCATCCTCAACTAGCAGTTCTACCTCTTAGGCCAGTCGTTATTGATGAGCCCTTTCAACAATGGGTTATCAATCTTGTTGGACCTTTAAATCCTCCATCAAGTGTTGGACGTACATACATATTAACAACAACAGATTATTTCACTAAATGGGTGGAGGCTATTCCAAGTAAAAAGGCCAACTCCTAGCTAGTATGTAATTTCCTGATGGAATATATTTTTGTCAGATTTGGTGTTCCTCAAAAGATATTTTCAGACAATACAACCTACTTTTCATATGAAGAGATATCCCTGTTCTGCTATGAACATGGAATATCATTAGCCCATTGTTCGAACTATTTCCCACAAGGGAATGGATAGGTAGAGCCCAACAATAAGAACTTGATAGCTATAACCAAAAAATTGGTATCTGACAATCCCTGAAACTAGCATAAGAAGCTTTATGAAGCATTATGGGCTTATAGGATTACCCCAAAAAGAGCTATTGGTATGGCTCTATTTGAATTGGTGTATGGGATTGGAGCTCAAGTATCACTGCCTCTGGAGCTATCTACTGCTAAACTGCAAATTGTTGTTGAGGATTAGTTGTTTAAGGATTCACTGGAGAAAAGAATAATGTACTTGCACAAGTTGGAAGAGGAAAAGAACAAATTGGTTGATTTCCTCAAAAATGATGAAATAGTTCTCTGGGATAAAAGGAGAGAACCCAAGGGTGCACATGGAAAATTTGAGTCCCTCTGGAATGGTCCATTTGTTATTTCAAAAGTTGTTGGCCCCAATACTTTTTGCTTGAAGTACCCAGAATAGAACAGTTATGCCCTTTACTTATAATGGGCAGGACTTGAGGTTAATCAAGTTTTGAGTTTTAAAGCCCTCTGTTATATACATAGCCTTTTTTTTTTTTTTTTGTTGTTGTTTCCTTTCCTATTTTTTCCCTTTGTGTTAGTTTAGGTTTGTCTGTGCTTCTAGTTTTCTGAGTTCTCTGTGTACTCTGCACACACAGTCCCCAATCAGAGCCCCTATTAGTAATGTTTTGAGTTGCCATTTTTCAAAGGTCTTTCCTTCAAATTTTTCCTATCCCTTTGTTGAAGTCTTTCCCTTGTCGCTTCGCATATTCATCACCTCCTGAAGTGATTATTTGAAGTCCCTTTTGTTCCTGGTTGATACCTCTTCCCTCGAACCACTTTGAACCACTTCAAACCTTGGTTCAAAGTAGTTCAAAATTGTTCAATGGTGGAGGTGTTTTGGCAATATTAAATCCTAGTGTACAACACATCATCATCTTGCAAGGCAATTGATGGTCATGCCAAAGAATAATGAATAAATGGACATTTCTATTCCTAATGTGGAAAGTCATCATTATGGGGAAAGTGGGAAATCTTCAGTTGGAAAAGAGATAGGATTTTGCATTAAAATTAATCATTGCCAATACATCCAAAAAGGAAATCATTAAATGGAAAGTTTATGCAACAAGGTTTTTGAACGTATGAACGTTAACAAGGAGTGATGTGTCATCAATGCCTTATAATAAGCTTATACTTTTGCACATAAGTACTTTCCCTTTAAAACTTGCTCAGCTTTATTTTTTTGTTTGTCCTGAGAAGAATTGAAAGTGTGGAGAATAAGCTATTAAGGGAGACAACAAAAATTGCTAATTTTTCAGTAGAATACAGGTGCGAACTTAGCAATTGTTATTTTGTTTAGCAAATCTCTAGTCTGTATTGCATTTCTTTGGTAATGTCACGAGTTTAGAATGTAGAAAACTAGTCATTTGTCATACAAATTTTCAAGGGGTGAAGTTGGAGAATTTACAGGAAAATTTTCTTGAATATGCTAATGAGGTGAATGGGTTTATGGAAGTCCTAACCAATGGGTTAATTGAGGTTGTTGCTTTTCTCCTAGGCTTTGAGAGTCTTGAACTTCTTCAAGTTTGTATTGATCACTACGATGTTAAAAGCAAGAGTATTGTAAGTAAAAATGGAAACATGATACTCTCAATTTCAAGAGACACTATTACCTCTGTATTGCATTTTCCAAAGAATACCTTTACTATATTTTCCCCTGTTCAAGCCCAGGCCGAATATCAAGAAACCCCAAACCAATTTCACAATACCATGGCTAGGAAATAGATCGAGACCATGTATGGCAGAGGTTCTAGGCTACCCAAGGTCATCACTAAAGATCACCTAAAGCCCCATATTCATGACCTAGTGGTGTTGTTACATAGGGTAAAAGGTTCAGCCAATGTGCTTCTTTTTGAAGAATGGATGTATAGGTACATAGAAATTATCTTGAAGGGTGAACAATGAATGGATTGGGTAGAGATTATTGCCAGTTCACTGAGGTCTCAACTCATACGTGCTAAGGAATTCCAAGAGGATTTTTATATGGCTTCCTATTTAACTTATTACAGTGCCTATACTTGTGACCTTACCCCTCTCCCAAATGGAGTATAGAGTGAGGAAATAACAGTTTTTCCAGTATTTCCCTTTGCTACAAAAAGATAGAGTCTTGGAAGATTTTAGGAAAGTTAATGACCTATTAATGGAGAATGTTTATATGTCTCTGATAGAAGTGCCAATGCCTCGATTGTCTCCAGAAGCCCAAAGATTAATTCATCAATATGAAAGTCACTTCATACAGTTCCCTAGGTTCACTTACTTAAGGATAGGTGGATTCGAAGAAGAACCTACTAAGTTGCCATCGTATGCTTTGGACTATTTTGTATTGGCCAAGATATGTAGGCAACTTTTCTCTGTTATAAAAGATAATTTACTGCAAGAGGATTGGGCAACAACTTTCCTTATCAAGTTGGGTTTATTGGTTTTTAGTAGCATGATCAATGCTTCTATTATTGGAAGTAATTTTCTTGGGTTCAATTTTAACTCTTACCATAGCAGAAGGAACTTCGATAGTAAAGGGTATGTAGTCCAAATTCTCAGTCTAAGTTCACTTGTTGGCAACTCCATAGTTGGAAGACCTATGGCAAGATTGTAAGGATGAAGGAGAAGTTTTGAGAAAAGATCATTCAAGGCTGACTTTGCAGCAAATTAATTCCTTCAGATTGAAGTTCAAAATAGAGGGAGTGGTTGAAGATGGCTTAGATATAATTAAACCTAGCTGGGAAGAATGTAGTGAATTGAAGTCTTTGACAGTTGACTGGAATAAAGATAAGGAAGATGATATCAACCTAAGGGCTAGATTTATACTTACCTTCATAGATGACTAGTTAAAGAAAAAGAGCAAAGGAATTATCAATGAACCCTCTTTAGGAGTGGTTTCTTTTTTTGAACCATCTCCATCTGACGTCCCACTTTCTCCTATTGTAGGTAGTATATTGGCTCAAGATAAATAGAAGAAGATGCCCCTTCATTTGCAAACTATGGCTCCAAGGACTAGATCTCAATCTAAATCTAAAGCCTTGAAGCAACATAAAGTTCAAAAGGAGAGAATGTCGACTCAGGGGTAGGATTCGAATGACGGCCTCAATTCCTTAGACAATGCAGATGGTGATGTTCAATTCATCAAAGCTCCTAAGGTAGATCAGCCCAAATTCCTGACTCCTACTAGAGATGCCCAAGCAATGTTCGTGAGCCCTACTATTCCTTCTTGGCTATCTAATACAATCAACAAGAAAAGGAATTTGAAACTAGTGTCAACACCGGTGAAAGACATTGTCACTAAATATGTAGCTAGAGGTTCAAAGGTAAAGAAGCTAAAAATAGACGCTCACCTCACCAAGGACCCAGTAACTGGAAAGATGATTGTTTAGATAGCTACCTACAAGAAGAAAAAGGAGTCAAGGGATACTGATGACGAAGGCTTCAAGGTTACCTCTGTGGAATGGGGAAATATTAAAAGAAGCACCGATAACCATTTCTTTAAATTCTCTACTGATCATATGTTGACACAATTTGAAAAGGATAGCATAGAGAAAAAGGAGCTAAAAGGTATGGTAACAAAAATGGTTGCATATACCAATTCTCTAATGAATCCTTGTGCATTTCCAATTGTTCAAGCCCCACAACCCTTTGATCCTAATTCTACGGGAAGTCAACAATTAATGAAGCAAATGCAAAGGGGTAGGTTGTTAGCTGATACCATGAAGAACAGGGTGGACACTATCGTGAAAGAAGGTAATAAATTTATTTCAAAATTTGTTAATGTTTATGCAGAGGGAGAATCATTGCTGGGAGAAATCCAAACTCTAGTTCCAATTTGGGAGATAGAGTTAGGTCGATGTCAAGCAGTTGTTTTTCAAGTGGTTGAAGTTGAGAGGTTTAAGGTCATCAAGTTCCTGAATGAGAACCCAATGAAAAATAAGGATCCTTGCTTGCATGTTGTTCATTATGAAGAACAACATGGGCTAGAAGGAGTCAGTTTACAAGGAAACAATTAAAGAAGTGTAGGGCATAGAAAATAAAATTACTGAAATGTACGAAGAACTCGTCAAGGATATGAAGGTAGTTAATCCTACAGGGATACTACAGTTTGATGATGGGAACATGGATGCCAAGACACTAATGAAGAGCTTCAATGAAGCCATGGAACAAATCAAGGATGGTGAATCACCAAGTGCCAATGATTTCACTGCGTTGGCAAGTATTGAATCGATGTTGGGTCTCAATAAGAACCTAATGTCGTGTCAGAGTTTAAAGATAAAGGAATTCAAATGGTAGAAGGATGCATGTCAAGCCCAATTTTTGAGCCTAAATAATCCACACTCCCACGTGATGCAAGAGTTTATGAATACTTTTTAAAGTTGGAAGTTGGTACGTTAGATTGTTGGCGAGGAGGAGAAAACTGGCGATGACACTTGAACTAAACTATTACTTTTAGTTACTTTTTGGCATTCATTTTAAAACTACTTTCTTGTTTTGTAACTGTTTCTTGTTTTAATCAAAATGGCTCGGTTTTAATTGAGGCCTTTCAGATTTGTATGGAAAAACTATAAATGCTGGGGCATTGAACTTATTTAAGGTTAGCAATAGATAGTTAGAAAATAGATAGCTAGAAACTCTACTATGTAGATATTTTTACACAGGTAATTAAAGGATAGTATATGGATTTTTTTCTTTTGAATGACTATGTGCATGTGGAAGGTTTAACATACATACATACACACACACACATATATATATATATCATCTTGAATTTAGCTTGGAAACTTTGTGTTCAAAGTGTATAGACCACTGTTACTTTGTGAACTATTGTTTATTGGTTCGAGATATTTGATTATTGTTCTTATTGTAAGTTCATTTTGATTAAGGTGTTTGGATGATTGATATAAGTTTAAGGTGTTATTCATTCTTTTGAAGTAGATTTTCTATATAAGTATATTAAAATGGATGTTTCTTTGAGATTTTTAAATTGATTTTTACCTCACTACCTAAGAGTAGTCGAGAGATCCTTACGCACTTTCAAGTAAAAGTGCAAAAGATAATTTGAGTTCATTGCAAATCTTATAAGGGAGTTGTACCTTTAAAAAAATTCAAAGAGGAAGTCAAATAATATGATATTTTCTCAACTATTATGAACATTTTGTAATTTCAACCTTGGACATAGAGAAAATTTATTAAAATTGTTGAAAGGACAATCTGTTCACCAACAATGATGAAAAGACCAAGTCTAATGAGACTAAAAAATTTCAAATAGTGAAGAGACTCCCTCCAATGGTTGTGTGTTAAGATTAACCTCAAACAAAAATAACAATTACATGCAAATATAAACAATATTCGAAAATAATAAGATCACACAAAAGGGAACACAAGACACCAAGATTTAACATGGTTCACCCAATCCCTAGGATACATCCACCAACAAAAAGTACAATATTATTATTATCTAGTGATTACAATCCCTTATCCTAAGCCTTTTTATATAAGCTTTTTACCACTTACACAATTAGGGCTAGAATAAGTCATCCAATAGGAAAATAATAGTTGATGCCTTTTACAATATAAGGTCATTTTAGGCTTTGGGGATGTTAGCCCCCAAAATCCCTATGGGGGCATTGCCCCTCAACCCCACCCTATACTATGATAGGGAGTGCACCTAGGGCACTGCCCTAGGACCCCAAAGGGGCGCTACCCCCAAACCCCCATAGAAATAATATGGGGAGAAAACTATACCGAATAAACCTCCAAGTTTGATTAGGCTCCACATCACAACAATCTCCCACTTGGAGACTGATCACAACACTGCTAAACATGTAGCTCCAAATGGAATATCAAACCACCCTAGACTCTGTTGTTCTTTTATTATATTCAATCTAGAAGACCAACCAAAGCTGAAGAGGAGTTTAGATTCTCCCTTGTTACTACCTTGGTAAATATATCTGCTAGATTATCATTTGTATGTATCTTCTCCAACTTTAACTATCCATCATCCAAAAATGACTGAATGAAATGGTACCACAACTATATATGTTTTGTCTTTGAATGCAGAGATGAATTCTTTACAAGATGAATGGCACTCTAGCTATCTATGAGCAAATAATTATCTCTTTGTGGATGTCCCAACTCTTCCATGAAGAACTAAAGCCATATCATCTACAACAATAACATACTTTGCCTCTATAGTGGATAAAGCATTAACCTTCTGCAACCTATAAATTGAGCTCACTGTTGCTCCACTAATAGTAAATATATAACCTATACTAATCTGCCTAGTTTCCATATACCCTGCCAAATCTAAGTCAACATATCATTGTAAGTCAGTAGGACAGCCCCTAGAATGTAAATACTTACTAGATGTTCCTCTCAAATATCTGAGAATCCATTTAACTACATTTCAATGCTCAATTCCTGGATGACTCATAGAACTACTAACAACTTCCACTACATGTGCAATATCTAGCCTAGTACATACCATAGCATACATCAAGCTTCCTACAGCTAAAGCATAAGTTACCTTGGACATCTTATCCTCCTCTTCCCATGTCTTGGGACACATCTCCTTAGTCAACTTCAAATGACCAAGTAAAGTTGTGCTGCCAGTTTTAGGATTCTCCATAGAGAAATGTTGCAACACCTTCGCAAAATAATCAGCTTGAGATAATGTCAATTTCTTGTTCTTCCTATCTCTACAAATCTTCATACCAAGGATTTGTTTTGCTGCCCCCAAATCCTCCATAGAAAATGAATTTGCTAACTGTTCCTTTAACCCCTTAATGTGATCCATGTTAGACCCACCTATAAGCATATCATCAACATATAAACCTAAAATAATGTAGTTGTCATCATCCAACCTCTTAAAATAAACATAATGATCTTAATGATACCTATTGTATCCATGCTCATGCACAAACCTATCAAATTTTAGATTCCATTGCCAAGGTGTTTGCTTCAAGCCATATAAACTTATCTTCAAATCCTTGTGGTTGTGCTATATATATCTCTTAATCCAAATAACCATGAAGGAAGGTTATTTTAATATCAAGCTACTCCAAATGCAAATATTCAGTAGCCACAATACTTAAAATAGTGTGAATAGAAGTCATTTTAACAATAGGAGAGAATATATCATCAAAATCAATACTTTTTCCTTTGTGCAAAACCTTTTACAACTAACCTGGCTTTAAATCTTTTCTTACCTCCATCCTCTTCTTTTAACTTGAAAACCCATTTATTCTATAAAGCCCTTTTACCTGTAGAAAAATTGCATAAATCTCAAATCTTATTTTTTAGCAAGGAGTCCATTTCATGTACCATTGCAGACTCCCATTGAATCTTAGTAACCACCTACACATCTTCATCATAAAATTCTAATTCACCAACATCAATAAGTAAAATAGAATACAAAGAGGGAGAAAATCTTGTTGGAGGTATACTTAGCCTTGTTGACTATCTAACATTCACTATTGTCTGTGGTATTTGTTGTTGTAGTTGTTGCACATCATGAGGAATTGTTGAAACATCATATTTTGGAGTATCATCCAGCACTACATAATCATCTTCTTTCTTCTCATGTTGCTACAAAAAATCTTTGTACAACACTTTCTCATTGAATATGACATCCCTACTTCTTACAATTTTATGATTTTCAAAATCCCAAAGCCTATAAAAAAATTCATCAATGTCATATCCAATGAATACACATTTTTTTCATTTAGCTTCCATCTTGGTTCTATTTTTAAAATCTATATGAGCAAATGCTTCACAACCGAAAGTATTGAAAAAATAATAACTCACCTTCTTACCAGTCCATACTTCCTTTGGAATACCACAACCCAAAGGAGTAGAGGCGATCTCTATTAATCAAATATACAGTAGTATTGATATCCTCTACCCATATGTTTAGGGATAACCCTGCATGCAACCTCATGCTTCTTGCACACTCCATTATAGTCTTGTTCATGTGTTCAGCCACTCCACTTTCCTATGGAGTCCTTGGAATAGTTTTCTATCTATGAATACCATTAGTGGAGCAATAATTTTCAAATTTATGACTACAATACTCAGCACTTTCACAAAAATCCATATTGACACATTTAAGACTTGGTAAAACTTTCTTTGAATGAAGTACTTTCATACCTTTCTCACTCATGTGCCTAAGTCTATTGTCCCACAACATTGTATCAGAATCTACAAAAACTATTTGTTCTCCCTGCTCAACTACAACAATTGTTCCTGAACATTCATTTTTCTCTATAATAATGAAAGTAAAAGGAACAATATGACCTGTACAAAGATATAAGGTGCCTACTTTCACACCTTTTGCTACTACAAGGGAACCTTTTGAAACCTTCCAATTTTTATCATTAAAAGTAACTACACAACCCTCATCACCAAGTTGCCTTGCTGAAATTAAATTCCTTCTCAGCCTTGGAATATGTCTTACCTCATGTAGTAGCCAATGATTCCCATTCTGCAACTGAATCTTAACTTTTCCCCTGCCAACAATTTGACAGGGTTCATCATCCCCCAAAAAAACAAGCCCAAAATCCCCTTGGACATAATCAATAAAATAACCTCTATGAGGTGTAGCATAAAATGAATCACCAAAATCTAAAACCCATGAATCGTCAATACTTTCTAAAGACAGAAGCAAAACATCCTCTTCAGATTTGTTACTTACCACATTTGCCTCCTTGTTCCCTTCTGGTTTATCTCCTTCATTGTTCTTTCAAGTCCAACAATCTTTTATCTTATGCCTTGGTTTACCAGAATACTAGTAATCTCTTGGTCCTCTGGATTGAAACCTCTTCTCCTTTGACTTTCCTCTTGATTTTTCATGATTTCTAGAATTATTTCCTCTCTTAGTCATTCTACTTCTACTTTGTGCATTCAAATCACTTCCTAATGTAGATACACCTAAGGTTTGCCTACAAGTTTTCTCACTCAAAATGAAATCGATCACATCATCATATTTTAGGGTATTAAATCTAGAAATAGAATCACTCACAACCATTACCAAGTCATTCCAACTTTCAGGCAAAGAACACAAAATCAAGAGAGCCCTAATTTCTTCATCAAAATTAATACCCATAGAAGATAACTATCTAGTAACAGTATTAATTTCATTTAAATAATCTGCAACAGATCCACCTTCTTTCATCTTCATATTAAATAAATGCTTCATGAGAAATACCTTGTTTGAAGCAGAGGGCTTTTCATACAATTTCACTAGGGTTTGCATCAACTCTTCCACCATCTTTACTTTTTTAATGTTATATGTCACTGATGGTGTGAAGTATAATCGAATGCTTCCATGTGCCTTTTTGTCTAAAATCTCTCATTCCTCATTCGTCATAGTTCCCTGGTTTTTAGTTTTTCCTTCCAATGGCTTCCATAGATCCTTCTGATAGAGATAGTGCTCCATTTGCATCTTCCATAGCTAAAAGTTCTACCCATTAAACTTCTTCACCTTTAGCTTAGCCTCATCTACCATTGCTCCCACTCAACTGTGAGACTCCCACTCAACCATGAGACCTTCCTACAGAGAATCACTAAAATAAAAATAAAAATTGACAATGGTTTGGCTATAAAAAATGAATGACAATGGTATACCTAAAAAAAATGACAACTACCTAGCTCTAATACCATTTCTTAGTATTAACCTCATATAGAAATAATAGTTACATGAAAATATAAACAATATTAGAAAATAATAGATTGCACAGAAAAGAACACAAGACACCAAGATTTAACATGGTTCACCCAATCTGTGGGCTATTGTCACCAATAGCAAGTCCAATATTATTATTATCCAATGATTACAATTCACAATCCCTTACAACTCAATATTGTCGCAAGAAGCTACACTATCACCATTACATTATGAAATCCCTAACCCTAAGCCTTTTTATACAAGCTTTTTACCCCACAATTAGGGCTAGAATAAGTCATCAAATAGGAAAATACAAGTTGACACCTTTTACAATCCAAGGTCATTTTTGGCTGCCCCCAAACCCCATTAGAAATAATATAGGGAGAAAATTGCACCGAATAAACCTCCAAGTCTGGTTAGGCTCCACATCAAAACACTATGGATCATGTATGTGCAAAATTGATAGAATTGGAAAGTATTCTAGGATTTAAAGACATACATCATGGTTATTTGAGAAATGATGATCAAGTTAAGCTTAAAGGTGTAATGATTGATATGATGATCAAGTTTAGGCATACACCCCTAGAATTAGGAACGATATTTCTAGAAGGATTGTACAAAAGAGTGGATGTTATGTGGAAATGGGCATGGTCCATTGAAAAACAATTAAGAGAGACAACATTGACATAAGCTATGCCAAATTTAGGGAAGATTCATATGTTTGTATCCCTTAAAGATTTTGTTGAGAAGTTTATGGTGTGTAATAGGGCATATAAAGTTTTAAAGAATAAAGCTCATGAAGATGAGAAAGACAACATTAGGATATGGAAAGAAGCATTTGGACTACTTACTCCATCTATAGAGGTCAGGGAAGGTTGAGATGCTATTGAATTCAAAGATGAATATAAGTAAGAAGTAGCCAAGCTAACAGAATAGGTTCAAAAAATTATCAACTCTATGAATAGAAAGATATTGTCACAATCGAAGATGACACTAACACCCCTCCACCTAATCCTAATATATTGATTAAAGAGGAAATTCAAGGCTTAATAAATGACTCAAGAAAAATCTGTATTAACCCACTTCTATTACACATACTTGAATATCCAAAGCTTGAAGTCAAGAAGACTAATAATGTTGATGTCACATCAGTTACATAGGCTACAAGTGCCAAGCAGCTTGGTAAGACATTGATTGTATATACACCATTAACTTGTATGCCAATTTTTCAAAAGAATTTTTTTTTTGATAAATATTCATAGAAAAAAAGGTAGAATTGGAAGTACAATAGAAAGAGAAAGAGGCTAATCAAGCTCATATTCAATTACTGAGTGAAAAAGCTATAGAACCTACAAATGTGACACCTATGCAACAGGTGATTTCTACACAAGTGTAGTAGCCAAATATGAGATCAAGTGAAAAGGGGAAACAATTGGAACTATCACTTCCAAGTGATACACCCTCATGATCTCAGGATATGACTCATACAGGAGAGGAAGATGATGAGTCAGTGAGCCTTGATGAGGTAATTACATTACCTAAGTATGATTTAAATAATCTTACACTAGAGCAGATGCAAGAATTGCAAATCTTGTTGAGTCACAAGGGAAAAAAGAACAAATGAAAAGAGAACAGAAGAGAAGATAGGTACTACATATTGTCAAATATATTTTTACAAATGCATTTGAAATCATAGATGAAAACAATCAGCATACAATTTTGGACCAGCTAGTGTATGTAGTTGATTAAATCTAGATAGATGACATAGAGATAAATGAAAATTTATTACAATGGTCTAAGAAAAGAATGGAGCATAAAGTTTTATAGAAAGTCTCACAAGAACTTGTACATAGACAAGATGATCTTTCTACATCTATTACATAGTTGGAAGCAATTTTAAATACCATCAATTCTTTATATTTGAAATTGTGTAATATAGATTTCATTATAGTAGATACTACACACTCATTAGAGCTATTGCATATGGACATTAGAGCTAACATTATCACATTGGGCAAGAACATAAGTTCAAGCTCATCCTCTTATAATTAATTGATATTCAGTCAAAAGAGGTTAGCCAAGCTCATAGATAGAGATACAGAGATAAGGCATAAGTTGACATTAATTTAACTTCAATTATTGCCACATATAGAGATAATTTAGAAGAAAATCTTTGTTGGCAAAGATATTTTGAAGAAAGACACAAATTTCTCACAAATTGGAGGATTCATTGATTTAGTTATCAAGCTAGAAATAAATATTTTAATTTTGGAATAGGTACAGGAAAGATGAAATAAAGTCTATGCTAATATTGTGTCAAGTCATCACCAATTCTTTGATAAGTATCAATTAGCCCCTATAGCCCCAAGTTCCATCAGTGACAAAAATAAGGGAGATAAGAAAAATTAAAAGGGGATATGAAATAAAGTAACATAAGGAGAGACATAACATTAAAAGAAAAGGAGATGTGGAAGAATAAATCAACGAGAAATAATATGCAGATCAAAGATTAGATATCATACCAAAGAGGATCTTATTATGGTCTTAGGGGGAGAATACGTTTTTCAACAAAATGATTTCATGACAAAGTGTTTTTACCACTAATGTCAAAGGGTGATATTGTTGATCTCTAAGCCTATGTTTTCTATTAGTGTTCAAACACTTAGCCATTTACTAGACAAGATTACAAGGTCATCACTATGACCGAGTTATCTAGTAAAGGTCAAGCATATGATGCTTATACCAAGCAAGATAGTGATTGTTGAGTATTCAATAGAGACCGAGTAGATGAACGAGACAAGCAATAGAGTAAGAGCCAAGCAATATAGCTGAGATCGATCTTATTAATAGGTTGTCAAGTGCTAAGCAAATAGGTATATAGAAGTCAAGTAACAACATGAAGGTTTATACATAACTGAGCATCAAAGTATTCGAGTGCTAAGTAGTTTAGTTTTGATATGAAAGCTTGTAATTACACAAATTGATATGTAAACTATTTCGGTCAACTTTTCTATGATATGTAATATTTGTAGAGCTAGATAAGGAGTTAATCATGTGTCATTACAGAAGGTAATGATCCCAATGTGTACAATTCAACCAATCAAAAAATGAGATATAAACAACAAAAGATGATAAGTGTAAGTCATTGATCAAGATCTAAAACCTTCACAAAATTTCTAAGTGGGATTCCAACCCTAGAATCCTTGTGTTGTGGAATTCAAATGCAAACAAAGTATATGCGCATGTGAAGGAGTAATTTTTTTTTTTAGAGAGAGATATCAAGTATAGAGAAATCAAAGCAGTGAAGGACTGAACAAGGTTATTAGATTAGGAGATTAGATCAGAGGTATAGCAAAGAGGAGACCCAATATCAATTTGCAGAGAAAACCAAGGGTCGGGTACTGAATAAATTATTTTTAATTGAGATAAGGTAAATCTCTTAATAGAGTGGTCTAACAAACCTATGTAAACCTCCTAATAGAGTCCTTACTTCATTATAAATTTAAAATCCTTTAACAAGGTGAGACCTAATAGTCTCATAAGTATTCAACAGGGTAGACCCCTCACAAAGTGGATCATTTCTTATGGTCAAACATTGTAACCCTAATAGGTTAACTTTATTTCATCCCCACCCAAGTTTTACCTTCATCTTGAAATGTTTGTGGGTTACCAAATTATTGTGTTATATGGATGTGATGTATTTCATTTATGTTTCAACATTACAGTTTTAAATGGTAGATTTAATATATGTGATGAATTAGGTATGAATTTGTGAAATTGATTTTGAAGTCAAAGTTTAAGATACTGATTCACCTCCCACCCCCTCTCAGTATCTTGTTTCCTATATACTCATTCCAATAATTTCCAACATATATCGTCATCTAGGTCTCAATTTCAAAAGAGTCCCCACCATGATTTTTTCATAATAATATGTTTCTCATAAATTTTAGTATACCTTTACTTAGACATTAATAACTTTTTTATATGATATAATTTTTCCAACCACTCTAGGGAGAGTTTGGAAAACTTTTCTCCCAAAAACATATCCAAAATTTAGAAAAATCAAACACTTAACTTTGGAGATATGGGCCACACACCGAGACTATTTTTCTTTTTTACTATCATTTTGAAATTCAAGCTTTGAATTCTGAACTTTATTAGAGCTTTAAAGTTTGAATTGTTAAATTCTTGTTCTAGACCTCTACTTTAAACCTATGAGTGCAAATCACTAAACTTTGAACTATTGAACCTAAATATTGAAGTTTCAAGTTCAAAGTTCATTTACCCTCTTTAATGCTTCTCACAAAGTTTCATAAAAGCATTGTAATATTTTGAAATAAATTGAGGATATTTCTCCATTGGGCTCAATTTTAAAAAGTTTTTAACTTAGATGCCAAAGGCAAGGAAACAATTGACTCTAACTATGGGCATGGACCGTAAGGGACATAAAGAATTGAGATATTCTTTGGTAGAACACCAGTACTTATCCATTGGATAATAGAGTCATAGTTGTGTAGACATGAAAGAGGGTTTTGTAAATGAGTAGAGGGAAGCATGGCAATGCCAAAACATCTAGACCTAGTAATACCAAATAACCAACAAATGAAACTATGCACCACAAAATTGCAATGCGAGAAGCTATTCACACATGTATAAGTGAGAATATGTCACTGCTAGAACTAGAGACAAGGAGTACTTACACAAAGCCATTTATAGGCTAACATAAATATGATTCCTTTCTACATAGTTAGTTACATCCAAATAAGATAGACTAATATGACTTGCATGTGGCGAACTCCTCACTGCTACAATCTAAGTTGAATGTGAGGAAAAATGTTGTAAACCAAACCTCATGCCCAAAGAACCATGATTCATCATGTCCTTCATATTTCTCTTTATCCCTTTGTATGAAACCACCTACACAAATTTCAGCATCTAAACAAAGAAGATAATGCTCTAACATCCCCAAAGAAAACATTATAGCATTCACAAGATAGTTCCCAACATATGGGTTAACCTCGACATATACATACATTTTAGTATTTAAAACAAAAACTACTTTCAAGTCATCATCAAGTTTAGAAATTTGGAGTAAGTTACAAAAATTTTCTTACCTCTCAATTATTTAATGAGATCAATAGACTCATCAAAACCAAAGTGATCAACATAAATACTCTTCTTAGTTGAGAAACATACACCATAAAAATTGCCTTCTTGGACCCAAGTTACAAGATTTTTAATGCTTCTATTAAAAAAACTATCATTTGAAAAGTGATTTTTGGACTTCTCATTATGTTGGAAAAGAGGTATGACCTCATCAAGAATAGGATCTATCTTTTCTAAAACAACCTCATCATTCTTGGTAGAAATCAAATCTCAAAATTCTTTATCTACACTCATAACTAGAAGAGAATCAACACCTAGATATTTTTGGTTGACAACTTCTCGATTGGTAGACAAAAAAAACTACTTGATAACCCCCTCCTCATAAGAAGTATCATGCAAATTGTCTAACACTTCTTGAGGCTATAATATTTTCTTTAGTCTAATTGTCATCATGCACCATATTTAATTTGAAATTCTCTTTTTCAATAAAATATTTAGAAATTGAAAAATCTTTACTGGAGCATAATTTAATCCCACTTTCAACACAATCTCTTTTTAATAGGAATCTTTAAAAATGCATTACTTCACCCTCAAAATACAACAATTATTTTATGGATTGATTACAATTTTTTAAACATAAAGAATCATCCTTATTTGTTCTTTCAACAAAACTAATAGTTTTGTACTCTGGTAGCGTGCTGCTATGAAAAATTTGATTTTGAAGATGACCTTTAATGTCCTCAAAACTAAAACTTTCCATTTCTAGCTGAAGAAAATAATGCCCAAGTGTTCCCAAAGAAAATACTCCATTGTTATCATAATCAAGACTTTTGATATCACCATTGTTAAAAGAAATTTTGGCATTTAAAAAACCCTCAAAACATGAAGAAACTTCATCCAACATAGGGTCAACATCCCATGAAATAAATTCATCATGCTTTGCTACAACCGAATCTGAAAACTCTTTATCCAAAATCAATGTATCAGACAGATCAATACCTAACTTTTTGGGGTTTACTTGCTTCATAGCTGACAAGAATCTTTCAATGACTTCTACCTTGTGCAAATAATCACCACCTGAGTAGGCCAATGATGATTTTGGTTTCAATACTTCACCAATCTTATCATCATTAAGCTATACATCCATCCCAAATTTTTCTTTTCCTTTTAGATTTGCAGAATCCAAAGAACTTTCAGCAAGGCACAAATTAGTTTCACTTTCAACACAAGAGATTTCATGCAAGGAGATAGATTCTACATTAATCTAGTTTGGATAACTACATTCATATTTATCGTAAGTAAAATAAAAGACATGCATTCTAGTTGGAGATGAGGGTGGAAGTATTCATTTTTAAAGTTGCTAGAGAAAGAATAGCTTTTAGCACTTTTAAACTCAGGGAAAATAATCAGATTAGAAAAATTTCCTTCACTTACATTATTCTTTCTTTCAAATGCTTGATATTCATAAGGCTGCAACATTTCCATTGATTTATCATGGTGTTGGAAGATTAATCCATAACTTTATCTCTTAATTAGATTTCTAGAATGACAGAATGATAAGAATATTTTAAGATGTCCAATTTCACTTTGCCATCAATACAAGCTCATTTTTCAAAATGCAAGAATGCAAGAACAGGTTGATCATCATTTTCCAAGTATAAATAATAGCCTCCATTTACTTTCTCAACAAAAGCATGATATTAAAGTTCTATACAAATCTTAAAGTTGTCATCTTTCATACATTTGTGAACAAGATGATTATCATTTTTTTAGCATTAAAAGTTGTAGTGTCCAAGCAAGAGAGACATCCACAAACCTTGATTATTTTTGTTTGTGAATCCTTTGTTGCAATCTTGATCATTCTTATTCATTATCATTTGATTTTTGTGAGGTTGGATCATTTCTAGTTGGGTAGACATGGCTTCATCTTAAAAATGTAAAAGTTCTTGAATAACATCATTACATCCTTTCAAGCAAAAAAAATTATCAACCTGAGGTCTAAAATAAAAAATATCATATTTGAATCACATACAAATTTTAAAATTTCTACCCTCTACACTTGTTATTGCAGGATGACCTTCAAAATTTTCAAAATTGAAGCTCTCAAATTCTAGAAGGAAAGTGAAATGAGTATAACATTTTCTTTTAGACTTACTAGACTTATAATACATTTCTCATCCTAACTCACCTACACTTTCTCTTTGTGAGGTTGAGAGGTTTCTTATTTCACTTCTCACTCATTCGTGATGAGGTAATTGGGTGAGAGAGATGAAATCAGAATGATTGAGGTTTCTTCATCATTGACTTCAAGTTCTCTTTCTAGTTTTTACATATTTCCTTTGTGTTCTTATAGATCTTTTAGCTTGTGAAATATGTAACACAAACTCCTCCATATCAAGGTAGTTACATGATCATCTTCAATGATCAATTTTGTTTTATCATGAGATATATTTGCTTTGCAATGCTAGAGAAAATCATGTAATACTTTGTCTTACATCTAGAATATTTTGAGGATGGTAGGATTAGGCCTCATCTTCTTAATGATATTTTTTCTTTGGCATGGTCATTTCATAGAGTTGTCAATCTCATGCACATAGAGATAATATAAAAATCGAGGATCCATATGTTAAGCATTGATATTTGCTTTTGAGTCTATAATAGAGTCACTCAAAATCTATTAGTAAACAAGTTTATCCTTCAAAAATGAATATGCATATTGGCTCCAAATGCCCAAAATGACAAAGAGTACAAATAGTTTGATAGATTATTATTGCATTGATAATCCTCCTCTAAATTGAGAGGTACAACTCCCTCTTATGTGATCTTCAATAAATTTAAATAAGTAGATATTACTTTAACCAGAAGACACTAAGGTGTACTAACATCCACTCATAAACATGGAATGAATGTGGTTTTAGAATTATAAACTAAATAAAGAGACAAAGTCCAATGAGCAACCCTAAGACCGGTTATTAAGCCTTTCACATTACAAAAGAAATAAAAGGATTTAAATATCTTATTCTACAAACTATAGGTATATAAATTGACTGATTTATAGACACACATGCAATTGAAAAAATAATACACAACTATATTTAAAAAAGGAAAGAAAAGACCACACAAACAATTTCAATCCAAGAAACCCACATTCAATCCTCAAGATTTGATACATGTAAATTCCTTCTCATTTCAAATATATGACAGAAAAACCACATGATTGTTTTAGCCTTATAATTACAATGAAGGTGTAGAAAATAGAAATAGATCTCCTCTTTTCCCTTTCTTTCAATTAAATTCCCCCTTATGTAGCCACATGATTGCCAACAAAAAGAAGAAGCCTTTTTTTAAAAAACCTTGGACAATAAATAAAATTTCAAGCCCATTTTCTGTTGATTTAACTAATTCTTGGAAATATTATCAAGTAGCCTTTCTTTTATTTGTCAACTCCCTTCCAATAACTTCTTCTTTTTATGGTTTATCTCTATCCTTTATTTCTTTCTAATAAATATTTGTAGAAAATATAAATTAAACACATGCAATTATGTGTTAACAAGTTAACATTTCATATTTCCAGCAATATTGTCATCTAGGTCTCAATTTTGAAAGATTCCCCACCGTAAATTTCTCATAATAATATGTTTCTTAGAAATTTTCTTAGACCTTTACTTAGACATTAATAAATTTTGCATAAAATATAATTTTGCCAATCGCTTCAGTGAGAACTTGGAAAAATTGCCTCCCAAAAACATTTTCAAAATTCAGAAAAATCTAGTTGTTAACTTTGGAGATATCGTCCATGCACCAAGACTATTTTTCTTTTTTGAATGCACTTTTAGACCATTGGATTTGCAGATTTTGACAAGCATTTTGAAATTCAAACTTTGAACTTCTAAACTTGATTAGCTTTAAACTCTGAACCGTTAAATTCTTGATCTAAACACTTTGAACCTATTTAGTGGTAAAATGGAAGCATCTTAAATAGGATGTAGACTTCCACTTTACTAGGTCACTAAGCCATTTTTATATGTTTGTGAGGGAAAGAGGGGAATTTCCAAGTATAACTTAACTTATGATCCAAATTAGATTAGCTAGGACCCAATGGAAGAAGGGAGCTAATACTAAATTTGAATAATAAAGGGGAATGCAAAACAAGGTAATGTACTTTCTTTGGCCCTAATACAATAATATGAATGCAAAATTAAACTAATTTCTTAAATAATATAAATATAGATGTTATGTAAAGACAATTAACCCAATTAAGATATAAATCTAGAATAAAGATATGAAAGGAAATAAAATATGAAAGACTCACCTTGAAATGTGTAGATGAAAATGTATTTTCACTCTAAAGCTCACATATCTAAACTATATCAGAATATCCATCTATGAATCTTAGAATAAAATAATGAAAGGAACAAAACCCAGAAATCTTCTAGTAATCTAAGACTGAAGAACTGGGTTGACTCAGGAAGACATCCTATAACTAGGTTGACATAGTCTGATGATCTACACCTCACGACTCCAGAAAGTTTGCAAACTGTAGGTTCTAGATCTATAATGCTTTTTTCTCCCAACCTACAAATCAAAATAGAAAAGAAGGGTTTAGGAGTTGGGGTTTTATGAGCTCTTGCCTTGGTCAAGCCCTAATTTAATAAATTAATTGTAATTGAGAAATGTAAATGTAAATGTAAATTACTATAAAAAAAGATAAATATTACGATTCACTTTGCCCGTATGTATGAAAATGTAGTGTAGATTATGAATTAAGAATGCAAGGTATCTTGACTCTTTGCAACAAATCTACCATAATCATGTCATGGTGCCATGGACATAAAAGTGAATCAATGAAGAAGATGATGAATGCTTCAATATAGATCCCCACCCTTGATGTCCAACAATAAGATAGATCTTGAAGAGGAAATGCTCAAAAATGATTCTCCAACGCTAGATAGAAATCTCCTTGCTTGAATGCTTGAAAGACTTGAATACTTGAACTCCTTAGATGTAAAAGGCAAAAATGTGGACTTGAGAGCAAGAGCTTGAATTACTTGAGCAATGACTGAGATGAGATATGAAAATGAATCCTCCAATTCTCCTTATATATGAGTTTTTTGGTGAGAAAATAATATAGACTGACTAGATAATAGTCAAAAACTAATTTCACTCTTGAGGCCTTTCGGGCCCCAAGCTATGAAAGTGTTAGGGACTAGGTCAACCTGATCCAAGACTTTTTTGACTTGGGAGGAATAGGTTGACCTTAGTTGGCCTAGTCTTGGAGTTCCAATCTTGGGTGCCATATCAATTCAAATTTATCACCTCTCTTGTACCACAATCCATAGTCCTCTGTTCATTTCATGTATCTTAATATTTTCTTTACTACCATAATATGATTTTCTCTAGGATTGGCAGAGAACTTAGCAACAATTCCAACAACTAATGTAATGTTAGTTCTTCTGTGTATAAGATGTTGTAGTTTCCCAATCATAGATCTATACAATGTTTGATTCACCTTAGTAGAATCATCATTCTTTGACAATTTGTGTCCAGTCACCGTAGGTGTTCCAATTGGTATTCAGTATTCCATACCAAAAGTCTTCAAAATTTCTTTGATATACTTAGATTAAGTGATGAAAATACCTTTGTTCATCTGATAAACTTGCAAACCAATAAAGAATTTAATCTTTCCAAACATTGATATTTCAAACTCCTTTTTCATTTGATCAACAAATGACTTGCTCAATGAATATTTTCCTCCAAATATAATGTCATCAACAAACATTTCAGCTAGCAATATCTTGTTTTTAGCTTCACTTTTCAAATATAAATTTCTATTGTTCTTAGTTCTTGCAAAAAATAAATTCATCAAGTAATTGTGTAACCTTTCATACCATGCTCTAGGGGATTGCTTCAAATCATATAAAGTTTTGTGTAACTTACATACCATATTCCTTTTGTTTGGATAAAAAAATCCTTTAGGTTGTTCAATGTAGACTTCTTCCTCCAAAATTCCAATTAAAAATATAGATTTTACATCTATTTGGTACACTTTGAATTCCTTGTAAGCAACATATGCAAGAAAAGTTCTCACTCCTTCTAACCATGCAACTAGGGCAACATTTTCACCATAGTCAACCCCTTCCTCTTGTGTATATCCCTTACAAACCAATGTTGCCTTGTTCCTTGTGACTCCACCTTTCTCATTAAAATTATTTTTGACAACCCACTTAGTTCTAATCACATTTTAATCTTTTGGTTTGGGTACCAATATCCATGTTTTATTCTTCTTAATTTTCTCAATTTATTCATTCATTTCATTAATCCAATCTTCATTCTCCAAAGCATCTTTGATATATTTAGGTTCAAATTCACATAATAAGCATGTGTCATTCTTTAGTCTTCTTCTTATCGTGACTCCTAAATATTTATCCCTAATAATTTGATCTAGTGCATAATGTCTTCTCACATAATTTTCCAACACAAGTTCAGATCTTGGTTTGTCTTGTTGTTGTTCACTATATTCTGCATGTTCAACATCTTTTGTCATTTCTAGATGTAACTTGGCTTCCTCTATTTTTTGGACAACAGTCATAGTCTGTGACTTGGCTCCTATATCCTGATGCTTAGCAGACTATTGATGCTCGATAGAACTCTTCTACAAAACCTCAATAATCTCTAGTTGTT
The DNA here is from genome assembly GCA_028749045.1 of Cupressus sempervirens. Classification (NCBI taxonomy): domain Eukaryota; kingdom Viridiplantae; phylum Streptophyta; class Pinopsida; order Cupressales; family Cupressaceae; genus Cupressus; species Cupressus sempervirens. The sequence goes on from CM053786.1 coordinate 155,036,991, forward strand.
GATGCTGAATAACCACCTTTACGATTTAGGTAAGGTGCTACATTCACCTTCAGATATAGACAAAATTTCTATAATCTTCAAGTTCTTGCATTTTTCTTCTTCTTTTTTCAAATTCATCAACTCTAACATTTTCACTTTTCACAATTTTGTTAGTGTTAGAATTCAAACACTTACAAACTTTTCTCTTAGTGGAATAACCTAGATATATAACTTCATCACTATTTGCATCAAATTTGCTTTTCCTTGTATCTTTCAATATGAAACATTTACTTCAAAAGACTTTAAAATAATTCACACTTGGTGCATATTGATACCATGGTTAAAAATGTATTTTGTTTGTTCCTTTCTTCACTTGAACTCAGTTCAAAGTGTAGAATACAGTGCTAACTACCTCTCTCTGGTACTTATGTGAAACATCCTCCTCTGTCATTAGTTTTCTTGCACAATCTATAATTGATCTATTCCTTCTCTTGGCTATACCATTTAGTGGTGGCATCCTTGGTGCACTCATTTTACTATTGATTCCTTTGCCATTGAAACATATATTGAATTCAACTGAGATGAATTCACCACCTCTATATTTTGTGATTGAAGATGTCGAGTCATAGACAGGCAATACCGTCCATCAAATAGTGAATGTAAAGCATTCAAAACCTAAACCAAAACCAAAATAAGGAAGAGGAAATGAACCTGAGATTGTTTTTCCAGATGAACCTGAAGAAGAGCCAAGAAGAAAGCTACATGTATTAGAAAAATATGTGAGAAGACATCATATACCCGATCAAATAATTGAAGATGGTGAATTAAGTGTTATGACAAGGAGAAAACTTAGATTTGATGCATGCTTATTATGTGAGTTTGAGCCTAAAAAAAAAAAAAATTCTTTAGACAATGAAGATTGTATACAAGCTATGAATGAAACAATTTACCAGATTGAGAAGAACAATACTTGGACCTTAGTGCCAAGACCTAAGGACAAAAATATCATTGAGACAAACTGGGTTTTAGGAACAAGCTCGGTGAGAATGGTGAAGTAATAAGAAACAAAGAAAGATTGGTATGCAAGGGTTATGCACGAGAAGAAGGAGTTGACTATGGAGAAATGTTTTCTCCTGTGGCCAAACTTGAAGGAGTTATAACTTTCCTTGCATGCTCAACTTACAAGAATTTCAAGGTATATCATATGGATGTAAAATTTGCATTTTTAAATGGCATACTAGAGGAAGAAGTATACATTGAATAGCCTAAAGGATTTTTAGATCCAAACAAGAGGAAGATGGTATGTAAATTGAACAAAGCTCTTTATGGATTGAAGCAAGCACCAAGAGCATGGTATGAAAGGTTACATAACTATTTAGTGAAAATTGGTTTTGAGAGGACAAATAATAATAGCAATCTATATTTGAAGATGGTAACAACAATGAAGTACTATTATCTAAGATATATGTTGATGATATCATATTTGGAGGAAGAGAAGCATTATGTAAATAATTTGCTAATGAAATGAAAAAGGAATTTGAAATGTCTATATTTGGTGAAATTAAATTCTTTGTTGGATTACAAGTATGGCAAATAAAGTTTTGTATTTTCATTTAAAAATCAAATACATCAAGGAAATATTGAAGACTTTTGGTATGGAAGATTTAAGGTGAGTGAGCATACCTATGTCTATAAGACATAAGCTATCTACGAATGATGATTATGTTAATATGAACTAGACCCTATATAGATCCATGATAAGAAAATTGCAATAAGTTGTTCACAGAAGACCATATATTGCATTGGTTGTTGGGCTAGTTGCTAGATTTTTAGCAACTCCTAAAGAGAAAACAAAAAGGCCCAAAGCCTGAGAAACAAAGGCCAGGAATAGAGCTTGGTGAGCAGACTAGTGTCCCTTCTTTTCCATTGCTTGTAGGGTTTTTGCAACATCACTTTCCTTCTGGTTGGCCTCTTCCTCCTGGATCCTAGGGAGGAAATGCTTCTGGTCCCCCTGACTTTCCTAGTTTCCTGTCTCTTTCTGAGGATCTTCTCGACTGGTTTCGTGCTCTGTACTCTGCTCCACGTTCCCCACAAGATCAGCATTGGTCAGATAGTCCCCCAGATTAACAATGTTTTCATTCAAGGTATGGAGGGTATCCACAATCTGTTTAATCACAATCTGGTGGACGAAATCCAGCCTTTGGACCTTCTGCTCGAGCCGGGTGATTTTGTCCCCCTGATTGTCTCTGGGGTCCTGGCTTCTATCTTTTTCTTGGTTACCCTCCTGGTCTTTACTACCTTTGGCCTCATGATCCTTGACATCCCCCCTATTGTTGGTCTGGTTGGACCTGTCCTTCAGAGTCTCAATTTCCTAAAAAAGCCACTTAATGGAGTGAAAATTGTCAATCAGGCTATTCTTTGCATTGTTGAGAAAGTTGAAACCCGTTTCATGAACATTGTCAGAGAGAACCAGAAGAGTCGGGTCAAGGAGCTCGTCATAGTGGGTGCTACTGTCAAGATCCCCCAACACCTAGATTTTAGCAAGTTCTCTGACAATGCCCAAACTGGCCCTATCCACATTGAGATTGCTCCAGGCTCTTCTCTTATTTTCCCTGATGGCCTCCCCCCCCTTTTCAACCATTATTTCTATCATCTCTTATGGGTGCGCAATGGGGACCTCCAGGGGGGAGCTAGGCGCAGTAGGGCTGGGGGGCAAATCGGTGAGGTCACTGAGAAGATCATGGTTTAGGGTCTGGTCCAATTTTCTTTTCTTGGGGTTATCCTGGGTTACCAAGGGGGTCACCTCCTTCTTGTCATTATCTTTCTCCTTGTCATCTTCCAACTCACTTTCCTTCTCTGCCACTGAATCTGCCTCCTCCGACTCCGTATTCGACTCATCACTAGACTCCTTAGGATGAGGGGAAGTGGGGTTAGGGGGAGGGCACCTCGGGGCTCTTCTTGCTAGGGAAGTGGGGAGAGGGATTGGATTTTGGGGTTTCAGACTTGATAGATTTCACAACGCACACTTCCCCTGAGTCTGAGCTAGCGGTGTCCTCCGAGGAGCCACCCAAAACCCCAATGGACTTGCCTCTTGTCTGGGTTTTTAGAAACTCATAAATGAGGAGTAGAAGGCCTTCGTGAAGGGCAGGGTTCTTGACAGGACATTTCTTGTAACTCTCTATATTCTTAGTCATAGAAGTATTAATATAGAAAGGAAAGGAGATTTTCACTTTATGTCTAAAATGATTAAGCAGAACAAAATGATGGGTCCTGACTCTATCAAACCTGGGCTCCAAAGTGACATACTCTATGATGATCCTTAGAACATGCCCCTAGATCTTCTTGATGGACTCAATGTCATAGTAGGTATCAATCTTTACCAATTTTCTTTTCTCCTTGTCGTTCTTGACGAAATCGTTAACAGCATTGGCGGATATCTTCTTATCCCTAAAGAAGCTCATGCCTTCCTGGGAGAAGCCAATCACCTCTGCAATGAGACCCTCTATGATTTTGTGGGAGACACCATTAATTTTGACCCTTCCATTGTGCTAGGTTTCAACCATAATCTTGGTAACCCCCACGTCGAAACCATGGAGCCTCTCCATGAAGCTGGTTATGCCGCCCTTCTGGAGTTTTTTTTCAAACCTTCCCTTTTTCTTTCCAGCTCTTCGTTTCTCCCCATGGCTCTATTCTAATCCTTTCTCCCACCATTGTGATATTATGCCTCTCTAACCCTAAACCCTTAATAGAATTGCAGAGCTCAAAGATGAAGAAATCTCCAAGCACAAGAGCTTGAATGCGCGTGTTATTGGGTTTAACTCTGGCTTTCTACTGCTTGTGTATTTCGTACACGTTATTATGAAACGGTGGGGGTTCCGCATAACTCCAAATGATTCCCTTTTTAAAACATGATTTAGCATGTCTCATCATCATAAAAAAGATTTTGAGTTGGTACCTTGAATTTGCTCCTTTCAGATGAGCTCCATAGCCACCGCCGAAAAATGATTATTGTTTCCCCACATCATCACCGAATTGAATGTGACCACTGCATTTGCGAACCAATCAGCAACCACGTTAGCTTCTCAGTAGACATGGCTAACATGGTAATTTTTAAATTTGCTCAAGTCCATTTTTAGGTCCTCAATTATGCTTTCAATGGTCCATGAGGGTTTGGTTACTCCTAAAATACAATTTATTATATTTAGGGAGTCTCCTTCAAGCCACAGATGTTCAATCCTTGAGTCCAGGGCTAGCTTAACAGTGAGTCTGGCAGCACTGGCTTCAGCCAAATGGTTGGTTTGGTGACCAATAGGGGAGGAGATAGCAGCAATGCCCCCTCCCAAGCTTTTTATTATGATTCCACCGCATCCGGAAGGACCAGGGTTTCCCTTAGCCACCCCATCAAAATTGGCTTTATGCCAGTTTTCGGGGGGGAAGGACCAAGTAGCTTGTCTTCTTTCTTGGCCTTAATTTTCCCTCCATCCTTTATGTTTCCATCTCTAGTTGTGGAATAGTTCTCTTTCATGAGGCCATCAATTTTCTCTACTATAATACCCTCAGGAACTTCTCTGAATATCTTGTTGTTGTGCTCCTTCCATATTCCCCAGCAAAAGTGTGGGATAATCCAGGAACTCAAAATTTGGGAGTTCAAGCCTTTGTGGTTGCTACTCCACTGTATGAAGAATTCCTGGATACTGGCTGGTGGGCACTAGTAGAAGTTCATATTGGAAGTCAGAAGACTCCACACTCTAGAGGAAAAGGAGCAGTGAATGAAAATGTGATTAACCATTTCCAGGTCATGCTTATAGAGGCAGCATCTACTGGGTATAATTTGGCCTCTCTTAGCTAAATTATCTAGGGTAAAGATTTTGTCTTGCAAGAGGAGCCAAAAGAAAATGTTGATTTTGGGCATTAATCCAGGGGTCCAGGCCTTGGCCCAAAAAGGTTTCTCCCCTGTGCCCACAAGGGAAAGATAGCTTGAGGCTATAGTATAGTGGCCTCCAGAAGAGTCTCCCCAGAGTAAGGCGTCGCCTATCTAGTTGATGTTGATAGCGTTCAAAGAGGCCATCAAAGGCTCGAGATCCTGTGAAAGCTCCGCCAGATTGTGCCATTCATTCCCATTTCTGTAGTTCCTAACCAACATACCATATCTGCCTATTGCCTGATCAGCCCACCTATCGAATGAAGGATGGTTATTGAGAGGTTCCTGAAAAAGCCAGCTATCCTGCCAAAAAAGGATTTTGTCTCCCATTCCAGCTTTCCATATTGCCCTAGATTTAGCAAGGGGAAGAGCCTTCAAGATACCATTCCAAATGTTGCAACCCAACGGCAACTCGGCCCCCTAGAAAATGGAGAAGAGAGACAGGCCTCCCAGGTACTTCTCAGCCAAGATGTCCCTCCAAAAACTTGTGCCTTGAAAGATGCGCCAAGGGAGTTTAGCTAAGAGGGATTGATTGAGGTGAGAAATTTTCTTGATTCCAAGACCACCTTAGCTTTTGGGCAAGCAAACCTGGTCCCAAGCAACCAGGTGGTATCTCTTGTGGTCATCAATTCCAGTCCAGAGAAAATCCCTCTGAATCCTCTCCATTCTGTCTGCAAACTTAACCGAAATCTCAAAGAGACTGAGGGCATAGGTGGGGAGGTTCTGGATTAAGCAATTGTTGAAAGACATGCAAGAAGAGATTATAGATCCAGTAGTTATTTGTTATGATAACACAAGTGCTATTAACATTTCAAAGAATCTAATGATGCACACTAAGACAAAGCACATTGCTATCAAGCATCACTACTTGAGAGAATTAGTTCAAGACAAAGAAGAGAAGCTAGAATATGTGGATACAAAGGAACAAATTGTTGACATATTTACAAAACCATTACCCAAAGATTCTCATGAATATCTTAAAGATAAATTAGGGGTTATTCCCCTAACTAAGGCTAATTAAAAAGCCAAGGTGCATTGCATCACATGTGTTGCATAGAACATTCTACACAGTGGTGCAATACAACTCTACTTTGGGACATGCCTAGAGTAGAATAATTTAGTACAACATAAAAGATCAGTCATTAACAAATGACAAGTATCAGTCAGACATGAAAAATATACAAAATTCAGATGTAATATGAAGAATTTGAAGATGAGACAACTACACATCTTTGGCATTATTGTCAAAAAGGGAGAAATTACTGAGAATCTAAAATGAAAGAGGGAGAGATTACTAAGAAATCACAAGATTAGTGAGAAAAGAAAGATAAAACTCAAAGGGAGAGAATCATGAAAGAGAGAAAACTAACAAAGGGAGTTTGAAAGTTTGGATGGATGAGAATCAGAATGAAACTAAGGATAGTGGTCACTCATTGAAGTGAAATATTTTGGATTGTATGAAAACTAAGTTATTTTTCCTATTTCAAATACTTGAGATGTTGTCATCAATGCCAAAGAGGGAGATTATTGGAAACTTACAATTGGAACAATTTTTGTTTTGTCATTGATGTCAAATCTATGGATGAGACATATTTCTACCTAATCTAAGTGTCACATCTATTTGATTGATGAAGAGGATTTGAGAGTTACTCATAACTATAGCACCTAGAGGAAAGGTTGAAGTTATGAAAAGGAAGTTATAATGGACAATTGATTATATAGACTTTGATAAAGAAAAGTAATTGTTTATGTCAAGGAACCTAAGCCAAGTTGAGCAAAAGAATAAAATACTCAGGAGTGTCGAATAATGCTAGTGTCAACCGAGCTATAGTTAGTGCTGAGAAAATTTGGTGTTGACTGAGCATTAGCATCAACTAAGAAAGTTAGTTGATGCCAAGCCATAAAGCTTAAACAACAACTGAGTGTCAGAATTTAGCGATTGCCGAGTGATAGTAAAAGATCAAATTCAAAAAAATTGTAAGATCAAGATGACTCAATTGATTTCTTGGGAGATGTAAAATGTGTTGAGGATAAGATTGATGAGTTGGATTATTAAATTCAAGGTGGTGATTTGCTAAAGACCTAACAAAAGGATTCTAGAGAATTTTCTAGAGGATGATCAAGAAGATGTACAAATACATTAAATCAAGTTGAATATGATCATAAACCCTAAGATCTACAGAGGATGTAGAAAATGGTAAATCAAAAATTTCCTATTTAAGGTGATATAGAACTAAAAATTTGGTGCCCAAATCAGTGTGTGTGAGTTTGTATGTGAAGGAAGTCATACAAAGCAAGGTTGATTAGAAACACACAAGAAGGTGGATGCAAAGCTAAAAGAGAAATCTTTCTAATGTGGTATTTTTTTTTATAAATGAATTTGAGCAGAAGGCTTAAGTGTTGATGAGAAGAGTGGACTGATTACTTAAAGGGTGTCCAAGTAAATCAAGATCAGAGATGACAATGAAAGGCTTGTTAGTGAACCAACATAAGGATTGAATAGAGATCTAAACTAGAAAAAGTGAGTTGTAATCACACAAATTAAAACCTATTGTTTTATTTCTTATCATTGTAAACAATTTGTAAAGAATTCCTTTTAATAGAGGTTGATCTAATAGTCATTTGAAGACTTAACAGTCTATGTAAATCCTTTAACTAGGTGACATTCTAAATGGAATGATAAAATTCCTCTTACAAGGCCACTCCTAATAGGGTGATTAAATCCTCTAACTAGGTCACATTCAACAATATGTATTGTAACCTTTAATAGGGTTAGCTTCTAACAAAGATCACTTTGAAAGAGTGAAAAAGAGTGACATGTTGCTGGTGGTTTTTCCCAAAATGGGTTACCACATAAAATCTTAGTGTCAAACTATGATGAATTTCTTATGAATATTTTACATGTGATGATATTTTCATTATTAAGTTTATGACAGTTTTACATTAGAGACCAAGCAACAATAGGATCAACAGAACAATGATGTGTTTAATGTTTAATTGTTCAAGTGGTACATATAGACCTTGAGTAACTGATTCACTCCCCCCTAGTTATTATACACATTTCTAACATAACTAAGGAGCATAGAAGCTAATAAAGAAAGGAGAAAAGAGGAAAAACCTAGTGGGAATAAACCTCCCCTCAAAATCTACAAGCAAAAAATCTTTTGTGACAAGAAAAGTGTGGAAATCTATCAAATTTTAATCATCATAGTGTTGAATGAAGAACCTCCTCTAAAACCAAGATGATCATAATAAATCTACATGAGTGAATCCAAAGAAACTACTCACACAATGAACATATGGAAAAAAATGGAAATACATCTATCAATCAAATCAAAGATATAGTAGAAAATAGTTTGCATATATGCTCCCAAACAATTAATAGATGACAATGAGAGAAAAAATATATATCATTCAAGGATGTATATGACACATGAGTCAATATGAGTGACCATAATGAAACCACTCAACCATGAAAGGATAAATTATTGATTGAAAATATAGCTAACAAATGTCTGAAAAATTAATCAACTATGGAACCAAGAAATCATTCACACAAAGAGGCATAATAGATCCACAAAAAAAGTATGTTACTACAAAGAAAATGAAGAAAAGACCCATACAAAGTGAGCATGATCTTGACCTATCTCTAATGTATAATTGGGTCTAACCTCTAATGATATGATTTGTTTATGCAAACTTGTTCTTGTGTACCTAAGTAGAATTGGTGGCTTTCATTAAAAATAATTGTATGACATAGAAGGAGAAAAGGTTGAAAGTTCCATCCTTTCAAGCTCTAATATGTTGTACATGCAAAATAATACTATGTTTCCCATCTCTCTAATCTCAAATACCATATAGAAGTCAATCCAACTTCATAAAGCCAACATAATCTATTACCAAGAAGAATCAAATAACAAAGAAAGGGTTTGAGCTCTAAAAATATGAAACATTATATCATTAGATCAAATGAATAAATAAAGTATACAATGACCAATCCTAATATAGGAGATTTGGTGACCTAAAATAAGAAACCCTAAAAAGAAATCATTTAGTAATTAATACAATTATTAAATTCCACTAATGCATAAAGTGTTATCTTAAGAGAGAACTAAATGTAACTTAATGATCAAGTCAAGATGACTTAATAATTAATTTATTACTTATTCTAACAATGTCTATACTAAATGAATGGTCACTCAACCAAATTCTAACCCTTGCAAGTTTGGGTTGGCAAAGTGTGTAATATCTAATATTTTCATCAATGTAGACTTTTGTTGGAATTTACAAGTGGGAAAAATACTTCTAAGAGGGGGGGTGAATCAGAAGTACCAAACTTTAAGCTATGAAACTTTTAACCGAAATCAATACGTGCATCTATCAATTCTAATTAACATGAAAGTAAAGGAATGCATGAAAATAGACAACACAATATTTGATCACCTAGAAACCCTCCAAAATGAGAAGGTAAAACTAGGGTGGGGATGACACCCACAACTTATCACTACAACAATATCTAACTCATCAAGGTTACAAAGTTTGACCATCAGCAATGGTCTGCTCTATGAAAGGCCTGTCATGTTAAAAGCTCAAACACTCTGTTAAAAGTGATTTGTTTAAAGGATTTACAAAACATTTACTTGGAATGTCACCCTGTTAAAGGATTTACAATATGGTTGTTAAACCAACCTATCTTCATAGAATTTTCATTCCCCTAATACAATGGTTAGAAAATATAGTAGAATGTGATGACCTAATAACTTGCAATCTTCAATTGCTGATTTTAGATCCTTGTTCTATCCATTCTAATTTGATCTATTTTGATCTGATATAATTTTGTTCAAAGTGTTGATACTCTGTTCTGACCAACTGATTGTGCAATGTTGTCCTTCTTCTAAGTCTTTACACCTCTTTCACTTCCTTCAAACTTTACTAGTATACTCTCCTTGCATGCAGTCTCTACTTGCATACTCTGTCATGCATTCATGTTTCTTTGTCATTGAATTATGGGGTTTTGAACTCCTTAAAAAGGTTTCATTACTTAGGGTTAGGTATGAATCTATGATTGAGATTCATCCATCTTTCCCACTCAAATATTTCCATTTTTCTGATTGGTTGCATGTTGATTTCATAGGGAATTGAATAGAATCGATCTTATCTTTAAATCCTTCGAGATTCATCTTGTGTTGGCTCAAAAATGGTTTACATCTGAGTTTGTGAGGGCACAAAATATTATGCTAATTTTGTGTTACTCGACACTTACTGATTATTGATGCTTGACACATATAGGAATTTTGTCTTGCTCGGCACCTATAGAAATTTTGTCTTGCTCAGCATCTATAGTTTACTCGGCACATATATTGGCTTGGCATCAATTAGTCACTCGACAGTTGAAACTTGCTCAGCACTGTCTAACTGCTCAGCATCTATGGTAACTCAACACTTGATGAATTTCTGACTCAACACATACCGTAACTCAACATCTATATTATACTTGGCATTTATCTAAGAAAATTTCTTAAGTGGGTTGAAACTCAATTGTCAAAACCAATCTAAGACCAACAATCTCCCCTTTTGACATGAGTGTCAAAAACACTTAATTATACATGATGAATCTAATCTTTTTGAGTATAATATACATATGTTCGGTATACATATAAAACTTCAACAATTATTCAAAATTTTGTGAAGATACCTAAAAATTTGTAACTCCCCCTAAGTTGATGTGTCATTGTTGTATCCACAATTTCTCATGTTGGATGTTGATTCTGATACTCTTTATCTTGGCCTTGCCATTCTTTCTCTATCTGCTCTGTTCTATCTCCCTACTCTGGTTTTACTTCCCCTTTCACACATCTTCTCTTGTAGTTATAATTTCCTTTTGGCTTGTCTATTTCTTATCTCCCCCTTAGTTTTATCTCCCCATTTTTATTATAATTATCTCCCCCTTTTTTAATACTTATGTCAAAGGGTTTTATACATTAACTAAATACTTAGCGAAAAAGGATTTATTTACCTCCATAACTATCCTGAGAGTAGCATCCCAGTTTTCTAATGCAATTTCCAGTGATTTAAGCTGGATGGTTGTCTTTGCTACAAGGTGAACTAGGCCTTCCAATGTAGAAACTTTAGGGTCCTTCTTTAAAACATTTTTAGCATAGGCCAATTCTTTATGCAAAATTTCCATGTGTTGGGTGATGGTAGATTGAATTTGTATTAACTTGGCCTTGGTATTTGCCTCATATGTTGTTAGTAAAGCTAGTTCCTTCTAAGTGTGAAGCATAGTTTGAAAATGCTTCTCACTCTAAGTTGGATCCTTAGGTAGTTGCATGCTTGATATTATAAGGTTCCTCTCCAAGCTCATTATCTATTGGTTGGTCTCTTGATGGGTCACACAATTTTTAGTACAATGAGAATATGTTCTCAAGTACTGCTTTTAGCTTTTCAATCTTCTTGGCCAGCTCAACGTGTGAAAGTGATATTTCACTTGATATTCTTTCATTTATCTTTGTTTGAAACCTCTTTTCAGACCATTCTAACAATTTTGCATTAGTATCAAGGTCTTCATTTTGTACCTAGTCCACTATATTGGATAATTGCTCCATGATTGGCTTAGTTTTATCAGGTACCTGCAAGCTAAAAGAATCTAGAAAGATGTCCTTGATCTCAATCAAAGATTGCCTTTGTTTATACTCATTTTTGAGTATCTCTTTCTTATTCTTCCTCTCATGTGCCTCTTGCACTTCATTTATCTGATCAATTTTCATATTTTCATAGTCATACTTGGGAATGACTATGTCCTCATCTAGTGTAGGGTCTCCATAGTGAAGTACCCTTGCTACTCTTGTTGAGCTCAAGCCTGGTGCAGATATTTGTAGTGGCATGGCAATAGTGCTTGGCTTTTGAGGCATTGTTGGAGTTCTTGTTGTAGGAAAATTTATCAATGTTTGTATTTCCTCTTGCTCCTTCTCTTTTGGGGTCTCCTCCTTTATTCTTCCTTGATTAGTTACTATGATTTGTGGAGGTGTACCTTGTTCTTGTGTTGTAGAGATAGATGTATCCATCTGTCATGTTTGATCCTTTACTGGCTCCTTGGTAGTTGTAGTGACTATAATTGTGGAGTCAACCTTTGCAGATGTGTCTACTACTATTTGTAATGTTGGTTGTCCACTTGTGGCTTTTCTATAATTGAATATAACTCCTTATGCATTGAATTGTCAAGTTCAAGTGGAGAGTTCTTGAACTTTGCCATCATGGTGTAGATCCACGATTCAACCATGTTCTGTTCCTCTTTATTCAACTTATTAAAATCAATACCATTTAAACCTGTCAAGTTTGCATTATCCCTAATGTTATCACATATGTTTTCCAAATCAGACTTAGGGGTGTGACTTACCACTCTAAATTGGCTAGTGTCCTCTAACTTTTTTCTCTCTTCATCTAATTCAGGAGGTGCAACGTATTTTCTTCTTTGTGTCTTCTTGCCTAGTCCTTCTTGCTTTGTGGCCTTCTTCTTTTAATCCTTAGCCTTCTTTGATGTGGATCTTGTATTGGCCCTTGTGGTATGCTTTGCTGGGCTAGGCTTAGCAACTTTCTTAGGCTTGGCAACTGATTTGGTGGAGGCTTTTCTTTTCTTTACCTCTAGCTTAATATGTGTTTTCTTGGTTTCCTCTTCCTCCTCAGCACCTTCTACTTCTTCTCCATCTTCTCCCATGCCTTGGGTCAATGCAAGTGGCCCTTGATCATGCTCTTCTTCATCCTCATCTTCCTCTTCATCAATCTCCTCACCTTCTGCAGTGCCTTCCCCAAATCTAGCCTTAAGCTTTTTCACCATTCTATCCTTTTTCTTTAGGGTTGAAGCAATTTTCAACTCCATTTCAACTTTGGACTTCACAAAATCAAAAGTACCAAAAGGTTTTGCACTTTTATCAATATGTTCTGCTAGCAATGTTGTGATTGTTGCATATGTCTCATCAATATTGATTTCATGACCAAGTGGCCTTAGCCATCTCACCCTTGGTATTGTTGCTTGGATATATTTGAAATCAATATCAACTAAGAAACAAATGTCATTAATATGCTATTCAACAAGAGAGATAGGTATCCTTAGTCTCTATTTCATTGACTTCTTAAAGTCTTCAAAGTAGCTAGTCATTATTGTTTCAAAATTTGCCCCCATTCATTCTATATATTCATTCACCTGTACTGCTATTGACCTGTTTGTTTTCCAGCTTACCTTTCCAAAAGAGGGGAATTCATTCTGAACATAGAAAAATAAACATATCAAAATTTCTCCAAACTTACATTGAGCTCCCTTGGACCTTCTTATGGCTCCCAAATTCTCCATAATTTGTTGTAATTGTAGTTTAGCTAGATCATAAGTATGAACTTCTTAATAATTTTGTATCCCATGTCTACTACAATACAAGGTACACTGTTGACTTGGCTTGACTAGTAGAACTTTGGGGATGACTCTAATAGCAAATTCTACAAGAGGATCTTTAATTGTGTCAATAGTCATCCCTCTCTTATTCCACTTTGCCCTAGTATTGTTCTCTATGGCTTCTTTAGAATCACTCCTTAGGGTCTTTGGTCATTCTAGGGTTGGGTACCTAGACACTCTATGTATAATCCTTTTAGATAGTTTAATGGGTCCATCTTCTAACCATAGGCATCCATCATGGATTCTGCTTAGCACAATTCTTACTCATTCCATTTTGAATACAATAGGACAATCTAGGGCATGGGTTAAGCCCTTCCTTTCAACAATTTGAAACTCTTCCTTCAATACCCTATTCTCACAAATCTTTTCATATGCTTGCATAATCTCCATATCACTAATAGCACCAATTTTGCAATTATAACATCTCCTAACATCTTGCACCATCACAACTTTAGGTGGAATCGTAGATAAATCTTTTGCAAGGTCGTTCTTATAAGCAACTTCAAGAATTGGTCTAAAATTGGGTTGTTTCACTTCATTACTGACCAATTGAACCTCAAATAGCTCCTTGTCCTAGGGTTTTCTAGAGCTAGATGGCATTTCTTCAAACTAGGGTTTCAAGACATAAAACTGGCTTAACTGCTTAGTTCGGGACTGGTGTAAATACCTCAAATCGATGAAATGATGTTGAATCTTGACTGGAATCTTTGCAAAAGCTTCAATCTCTACTTGGAAATCATTTATGCACTCTTCTTGCTCTTTCTCTATGTTCATGATGATGAAAAATGATTGAAAACTTGACCTTATACCCTTTATTTTATAGCATTTAATGCTTAGTGCATATACAACTATCTACTCGGCTCCTTATACAATTCTATTTCACTCGACTTCCATTTATTTTCCAACACTCAGCATACGCTGGAGTTTCCCTTACTCAGCTTCAATAGGAATTCCCCTTCACTTTGCATCCACTACTAACTCAGCTTCTACTAACTTTGACAGACAACTCAGCATTTGAAGGCAACTTTCCTTACTCGGTAGCAATGTAAAAATTTTGAAGTTTTAACTTTGCATCTTTATTCATGTTGATCTATCCTTTTTAGTATTGATCTAGTTTTGGAATTGACGTATGATAAAACAATTAAGTATCATTCCCACATACCTTCTTTTGCCTAGTTGGATAAAGTGTGACCACTTGACCTTTTAGGTGAAGTGATCCCTCCATTGGATGTGCTACCTTCTTCTCTCTTCTTCCATGTTTTATTCATTTCTTCTCTAACATGCTCAACATCTACCTTACCTTTTCCTTTGTTTGAGTCAAAGTTAGGTGCCTTTTTCTTTGTTGGGAAGTGCTTGTTGATGTGACCAGTCTTCAAACAATTGAAGCATGTAGTTTGGGTCAACTATCTATTGTAGCTCTCACTAAAATGTGTTCTTATACAATTTTTTGGAATGTGTCCATATTCTTGACAATAGTGATAGCTATGCCTAGTATTATAGTCCCAATTATAGTGATGTCCATGACTATTTGACTTTGTTGGTTGGTTTGGTTTCCACATAGGCTTTGATCTACATTTAAAGGCTCTATGTCCATACTTCTTGCAATTTTAGTAGTGACCTTCAAATCTTAGTGTCCTAATGGTTCTAGTCCTGCAGTCATGTGCACAATGTCCTTGCTTGTTGCACTTGTGATAGTAACCCATTTTTTAGAGATATGTGCCTTTTTACCACAAAAATGATGAGTAGGTTTTGTGTTCTTACCTTTGTCATTTCTTTCTTCTACAGTCTTTGATGCCTCTCCTTTTTTAGTGCTGGTGTATCCTAGTTCTGAAGTGTCATTGTTGGATCTTAGTCATTTCAGTAGCTGTTCGAAGTACTTGATGGCTTCATTAGGTTTGTTGAAGCTCAATGCAATTTTTATCTCTCTTCTCAATTCATTTTGGAGTTGTTCATTTTGCATCTTCAGTGTGGAGATCTCAATGTCCTTTATATTCAACTCATGATAGGCATCCATCATTTAACTTAGGGTCTCTAGCTACAAGTTGGAAACTCTTGCAAGCTCTATTGAATTTTCCTCTAGTGTGTTGGAAAGGTTTCTCTTGTCATCTTCTATCATATCTTTATCTTCAATAGCTCTCTTCTTCTATTCAGTCACTTCACAAAGCATCATGGCTTGTGATTTTTATTCAATATTGAGAGTTCTGATCTCTTCTACTTGAGCTCTATTTTTCTCCATCAAGTCTGCAATTGCTACATCGAACTCCTTGAAATCTCCATTGGCAAACACTTTTGAGGTTTCAATCTCCTTGTACTATGTATCATTCTCCGCTATGGAAATTTATTTTCTTCTTTTTAGGGATTTCCTCAATTCTTCCCTAGCTTCTTCCAGAGAATCTAGAATGAGATGTATCTCAATCTCTTGATTTTCTATAATCTTCCCAAGCTTGTAGACCTCCATTTATGGATCTTTTTTTCAAGCTATAAGGGTTCTCCTTGTAACAACTTGGCTCTGATTCCAATTACTAGAATTTACAAGTGGGAAGAATACTTCTGAGAGGGGGGGTGAATCAGAAGTACCAAACTTTAAGCTATAAAACTTTTAACTGAAATCAATACATGCATCTATTACTTCTAATTAACATGAAAGTAAAAGTATGCATGAAAATAGACAACACAATATTTGATCACCCAGAAACCCTCCAAAATGAGAAGGTAAAACTGGGGTGGGGATGACACCCACAACTTATCACTGTAGCAATATGTAACTTGTCAAGGTTACAAAGTTTAACCATTAGCAATGGTCTGCCCTATGAAAGGCCTACCCTATTAAAGGCTCAAACACCCTGTTAAAAGTGACCTATTTAAACAATTCACAAAACATTCACTTGGATTGTCACCCTATTAAAGGATTTACAATATGGTTGTTAAACCAACCTATCTTCATAGGATTTTCATTCTCCTAATACAATGGCTAGAAAGTATAGTAGAATGTGATGACCTGATAACTTACAATCTATAATTGTTGATTTCGGATCCTTGTTCTGTCCATTCTGATATGATCCTTTTTTATCTGATATGATTCTGTTCGAACTATTGATACTCTATTCTAACCAACTGATTGTGCAATGTTGTCCTTCATCTAAGTCTTTACACCCATCTCACTTCCTTTAAACTTCACTAGTATACTCTCCTTGCATGAATTCTTTGCTTGCATACTCTTTTATGCATTGTCATTCCTTTATCACTAAATTATGGGGTTTCAACCTCCTTAAAAGGGTTTCATGACTTAGGGTTAGGTATGAATCTACAATAGAGATTCATCCATCTTTTCCACTCAAATATTTCCATTTTTCTGATTGGTTACATGTTGATTTCATAGGGAATCAAATGGATTAAATCTTATCTTTAAATCCTTTGATATTCATCTTGTGTTGGCTCAAAAATGGTTTACATCTGAGTTTGTGAGGGCACAAACTCTTATGTTGATTCTGTGTTACTCAGCACTTATTGATTACTAATGCTTGGCACATATAGAAATTATGTCTTGCTTGACACCTATAGAAATTTTGTCTTGCTCGGCACCTATAGTTTACTCGACAAATATACTAGTTCAGCATCAATTAGTCACTCAACATTTGAAACTTTCTTGGCACTATCTAACTACTTGGCATCTATTGTAACTCGACATCTGATGAACTTCTAACTCGGTACATACTGTAACTTGGCATCTATATTATACTTGACATTTATCTAAGTAAACTTCTTAAGTGTGTTGACACTCAATTATCAAAACCAATCTGAGACCAATAATCAATACTTTAGCTAGATGTTATAGCACTAGGAGTAGGCAAATTCAATGTCAAAATGGATCTCTAATAACTATCAACAAGGATACAATTTATAATATCTTCATCATTGAGGACGATGCCAAAAATAACATGAAGATTAAGTTGAATGGCCTCAAGAAAGAACATAAGGACTATGAAGGAATGTGTTGGAGGTTATGGATATCAATTCATAGGAATAGGGGTAATCATGATCTAAATAAGTTAACAAGTTTCAAGGCACCACCATACAATGGACAGTTATTTGAGAAAAACTACATTAGACCTATTATGCTTTGTGCCAATTGTTTGGATATAGGGGAGATGATAAAATGCGAGTGAAATTGAATGTTTTGGCCTATGCTATCCAGAATATACATAATAATAGGTCATTTGATTACCCATAGTATGTGGCTGAACAAATGTAAGGATCATTATGTGCAATAAAATAAATTGTCTCAATGGTTAAATTTAAATGGTATTCATTATTGTTGTATATGCTTCTCTATAGAGGGAATTGGTTTAAAGTGTGGAACAATGAACTTCATATCAACCCTATAGATTACTTTGGGAACCCTAAGCCTTTCCAATTAGGACCAATGTTTGGGACCACGAGTACAAAAATGCTCAATAAATACACTTTGAGGATTATTGTTTCAATTTCACAACACACTCCCCCATTTTGCACATTTGAAAAAATGGGGACTTTATTTTGTTTCTTGGCCTTATTTGATTAGGTTGTATTCAATTTCTATGATTTTTTAGATTGCATGCACTCCCTAGTGTCCTTGATAATTATATCTAGTGCTAGGCACCCCTAGTCAATTTAGGTCAACCCTCTATGTTTGTTATTTTCTCATTTTCTCCATTTTTCCTATTTTCTCTAAGTCCCTTTTGTTTTGAAGACTTGTGGAGATGATAGAATTATAAATATCTGATGCTCCACCAAGTTCATCCTTTTTTTGTCAAAGCTCCCATTAGAGTAGTTACAGTGGCAGATGTATGCAACCCCAACAAATATAATGGATGTCTTCACCAATATTGTTTTTGCTCAAGCTCTATGGAGTTTTTTAGGTCCACATATTCACAATTCTTGCACCTCCAAGGTCTTGTATTGCATGACTCCATTGTTTACTCTTCATATTACATGACAGTTTGCCTATATTTTAGGTCACCTATTCCTTTGCGCTTTTAAGTTTGTTTGTTGCATTTTTGAGTTGTTGGGTTCTCCATTTGGGTGTGGGGTTGTGTTTGCATTGATTTAGAGTTCTCATACCCTTTTGTCCTCATCCCAACTATTTTAGCTCTATTATTTGGTGAGTCCTATTTAAGTTTTGATCTTTCCTTTTCTTCGTGCCCTAGAAATTTCTCGTTTTTTCCTTGGTTGCATGTTAGGGTTTAAGTATTTGAGGTTAGCTCATACGTAAGGAAGATCTAATGGAAGATTGAGTTATATATTACCTTTTTAACCATGAAAAATGAATTCTAAAACATCTGTAGCCATGTCTTTAAGGAAATAATAATTTTAACCCCATTTCTAATTAATTAAATTTAGTGTGTTGATGTGGAACCTAATCAGTTTTAGAGGTTTATTCTACATGAATTTTTCCCCATATTATTTCTACAGGGGTTTGGGGGAAATTCCCCCAAGATGGGGTCAAGGGGCAACACTCCTGCAGGGTCTTGGGGTGGTGCCCCAGGTGCACTCCCTATCTTAGTATACGGTGGGGTCGAGAGGCAATGCCCTTGCGAGGATTTTTAGGGGTAGCGCCTCCAAAGGTAAAAATGACCTTATATTGTAAAAGGTGCCAACTGCTATTTTTCTTATTGGATGACTTATTCTAGCCCTAATTTTGTAAGTGGTAAAAGCTTGTATAAAAAGGCTTAGGGTTAGGGATTTCATATTGTAATTGGTATTCTAGCTTCTTGCGATGGTATTGAGTTGTAAGAGATTGTGGATTATAATCACTGGATAATGATAATATTGGACTTTTTGTTGGTAGGCATAGCTCAAGGATTGGGTGAACCACATTAAATCCTTGTGTCTTGTGTTCTCTTCTGTGTGATCTATTATTCTCTAATATTGGTTATATTTGCATGTAACTATTAATAATATCAGAGGTGGATCCTAACATTTAGTCCTAATGAACTAGGCTTGAATTTACCATGTCTTCCTTTATACTCTAACATCATTGCATGACATCATTTATCATGTCTTCCTTTATACTCTGACATCATTTACCATATCTTCCTTTATAATGAAATAGGCTTGGATTTACCATGTCTTCCTTTATACTCTAACATCATTGCATGACATCATTTACCATGGCTTCCTTTATACTCTAACATTATTGCACGACATCATTTCTTACTCTGCCTATTAAATGACATTTTGCCTATATTTTTGGTCACCTGTTCTAAATAAGGAATTCCAAAACATATCATATGTAAAGAAGATATAATGGAGGATTGAGTTGTATATTACCTTTTTATACTCTGATCTAAATAAGTATTTGAGGTTAGCTCATATGTAAGGAAGATCTAATGGATGATTGAGTTGTATATTACCTTTTTAACCATGAACAAGGAATTCCAAAACATCTCTAGCCATCTCTTTAAGGAAATAATAGTTTGAACCCTATTTCTAATGAATTACATTTAGTCCTAATGAAGTAGGATTAGTTTACCATGTCTTCATTTATACTCTAACATCACTGCATGACATCATTTACCATGTCTTCCTTTATACTCTGACATCATTTACCATGTCTTCCTTTATTATGAAATAGGCTTGAATTTACCATGTCTACCTTTATTCTCTGACATCATTGCACGAAATTATTTACCATGTCTTCCTTTATACTCTGACATCATTTATCATGTCTTCCTTTATACTCTAACATTATTTCATGACATCATTACTTATGTTGCCTATTAAATGACATTTTGCCTGTATTTTTGGTCACTTGTTCATTTGCACTTTTAATTTTGTTTGTTTCATTTTTGAGTTGTTGGGTTCTCCATTTGGGTGTGGGGTTGTCTCTATGTTGATTTAGAGTTCTCGTCTCCTTTTTTCTTCATCCCAACTATTTTAGCTCTATTATTTGGTGAGTCCTATTTGAGTTTTGATCATTCCTTTTTTTCATGCCCTAGAAATTTCTCGTTCTTGCCTTGGTTGCATGTTAGGGTTTAAGTATTTGAGGTTAGCTCATATCTAAGGAAGATCTAATGGAGGATTGAGTTGTATATTACCTTTTTAACCATGAACAACGAATTCCAAAACATCTCTAGCTATCTCTTTAAGGAAATAATAGTTTTAACCCTATTTCTAATGAATTACATTTAGTCCTAATGAAATAGGATTGAATTTACCATGTCTTCCTTTATACTCACCTCTCGCATTCTACATTAGCACCATATTATTTACATCAAATTTTTCATTTTTGGTATTCTAATAATGTAGGTGCTTCACCTACAATTGAAATTTACCATTTTTAGCACAACTTCCCTTAGAGCTTTAGCCTTAGCTTGATGGTTCTTATGACACTACCAGAATGTTAATTGCAAATGGTTTTATGAGATGCTCTTGAAGGATTAGGATCAAATCTCATAGGTCATGGAAAGGTAACAACCATGGGTTGGAATGATAGGAGAAGAAATATTTGGGGTAGGAAAGACTAGTATGGAAGGATCAACCTTAGTAATGCTAAGTTCAAGGATATTATCTACTTTATATTGTTTATAGGATGTTTTTGAGGGAGAGATGATTGATATAAATATATTTCAGCATAATCTTGAGGATTTGAAGGTTTATAAAGAGTGATTAATGGTGACAAATTCTCTATTATGGAGAAATTGTATGAACTTATGAATAGGAGAAGCTATAGATTGCATGGAAAAGAGCTAGAAAAAACTAAGATTAACTTGAAATTGATTAGAAGTATGAATAAAAACAAAGGTATAATAGACAACCTTATTGGAAATGGGCACATGAAGACTGATAGAAAATTTAGGGCAATAAAGAAAATCGTTACAAGTTTGAATCCAAACATCAAATATCACATAGGTATGCTTATGTAATCGCTTATTAAAAAGATGTTCTTCGATGATAACATTCATGGAGGAAGAGGGATCAATCAAAACACCATGGGATGATAAATGAGCTACTCTAATAGTAATGTAAAGAGAACCATTAGGTGCTCTAAAAATATGAGAATGATCAAAAGTGGTAGGAAGTGATGTTTTAGGTTTGGGTGAAGGTAAAACCAAAGCTTGAAGTTGACACTCAACATGATTAACCACATTATTATCCTCTTAAACTTTGTCATAATAATTAATATTATTAGTAGGAGAAGGAGATTGATTATTGAAATTTGCTAAATGTTAAGGAAAATGGTTGGTGTAAATTTGCATATTTTGATAAGGAGGTGATATGGATTTATTCGCACTATTAACCTTGCCTCTAACAAATATAGCATTGAAATCAATAAGATCTTGGATAACATTATTCAAAGAATAACACTTTTGAGTAGCATGACCAAGTTGATGATGGTATTGAGAAAAAGCATTTTGATCAAATGACTTAGGCATTGGTTTGCTAGTGTCAATAGGAAAAATAGGAGTAATTTTAAGAATGTTAGCATAATCAACTTCATCATCATCACGGGCAAAGGTTTTGATAAAGAAGTGTATTTATGATTAGGATGATAGACATAGGAAAAAGTAGTTGTACATTTACATATAGTAGCCACTTTATCATCAACTAGGTTTGTTGATTTGTTGATTTTGATGTAGGTGGAAAGCTTAGAGAACTTTTTTTATGAATGATAATGTCACTCTTAGAAATAGTAACAAGAGCAATTGAAGTAGTGCTCTCAAGAAGGATCACTAATAACTCATAATGATGAAGCGCAACACAAAGATGAGAAAAGGAAGTATACTCAGTAAGGAGAATATTATGTCTAACACCTTGTTGCAAATTAGAAAAAAAAATGTGTTGAATGTCATGATCAAGAACATGATAAGATATTTGATAATACACGTGTTTGAATCTACCAATTAAGTTTTTAATGTTATCTTTAACATTTTTCTTATGATGCATCAAATCAATCAAAGAAATTTGACGACCAATTTATTTTGAAATTGTTTGAAAGGAATAAATAGAATAAGGTAGTAAATAGAAATATCATTGCAAATATTCTAAGAGTATATATGAAAAACTTATCCATGAGCCTATAGTCATGAGAAAAATCAATATATATTGTTTGGAAATCCTAACATGAACCACATGATCATCCTTACCATTATAAGTCCTATGACTAGGTATCTCAACATATTGTAGGATAACAATAAAAAGGATGTAATGTCAATGGTAGGAATGTTGTACTTAAATTGAGTGAATTGAGACACATATTTTTGCATAGTAATGATGGCTTGAACCAAGATACTAAAGGTAGGATTAGAAGGTGCAATACTAGGCATAGACATAGTGGATGTATTAGCAAAATTATAATAGGAGGCCAAAGGAATATGTTTATAATTTGGTGGAGGACAGGAAGGAATGTGAAGAGGAGTGGAATGTGTGAAACGAATGATATTATATTAAGGTAATAAAGAAGGTATGGAGGTAGGAGTAATAGTCAAAATAAGTGAAAGGTTAGTAAGACCTGCACATAGAGCATTGATATGTGATGTATAAGTTGGAATGCTAGGAATAGAAGTGGAAATAGGAATAGAAGGTTCAATGATTGTGGAAGAAGGATTGTATCCTAACTCTTGAGCACATTTTATCAAAGGTTTAGAATGAGTATTAATAAGGTGAGGTATACAATGAAAAATGGAAATGTTATTACCATCATGAGTAATAAGCTAATAGCCTCAATAGGGCATAATTGCTGAGATTTTGATTCACTTGAATGATTCAAGTTTCTAACTTATAAAACTCATGAGAGAACTATTGAAGTTGATGAAAGATCAACCCCACAACTCCCAAGAATAACCTACATGCAAACACCTATCACAGAAAGAGAGAAGCAAAAGTTATGGATGCTAAAATTCCTAAATCTGTAGATAAGACATTCTTGATGAGAAAAAAAAGATTTCTATTATCAAAAGTGACTGAATGAATTAAGAAGAGATCAATCCTTATAAAAGGAGATCAAAAGCCTAACAGGTAACTAACCTAAGTTTCCTAATAATAATATATAAAATAATTAATTAATATATACCCAAAGTTTAGCTTAAGTAAACTAGAGATAATCAGTGACTTAATAATCAAATCAATATAAATTTAATTAATAAGAAAAAACTTTATTACTCTAGAACCACCCCCCTCCCCCCAAGATAAACTTAGGGAGTAGATAAAAACCTAGAAACTACTGCTGAAAATAAATTTGGGTCCTAACAACAAAGCTTGATGAGAAACCCAAGCACAACTAAATCTATGAAAAGAGAAGAAATAGAGAAAACCACATGGGAAAAACCCTACTCCAAAAAGAGATGGAAATAATGCTACAAAGAACTAGTGAAGGAATAAAGAAGCCTTCAAACTAGAGAATGTCCTAGAAGATAGGAATAAAATATAATCATGAAGAAGACCACTGAAGCATGAAGCTGCAAACACTGCCAAATTATTGATTTGAAGAGCCTCCACTATATAGAACATGGCCAAGTAGAGAAGACTAAGTATGAAGAGTTGATTAACCAAATATGGAAGGTATCTTCATGGCCTCCAAAAATAGGAATGAAAGAATGTCTATACGGTAAATGATCCATCTCACCAAAATGCAGGTATCCAGCCACTACAATAGCCTAGTACATAAGATCAAATACTGAATACATAGCTCACTCCATCAAACCAATAAAGGAATAGAACCAACATAAACCCCCTATAATGTTGAGAGGTAAGACATGAATACTAAAACTAAATGTAATAGCTCCTATAGAAAGAAGAACCAGGATCATCGAGAGTGCAAAAGAAGTACAAACACCTATAATGGCACGTGTGATCCGCACATCATAAGGCTAATTTCATGGAAGGAACACTCACTTATCAAAGGAATATGGAAAATATGGCCAATATGAAACCCCCCAAGGAACTTTATAATTTAGTGTGAGTACAACAAAACACAAAAATATGTAAGATCTTGAACCACAATAAAGTGACACTTTATCTAAGTGTGTTTGCAAAAATACTACAACATGATGTCAACAAAGATCAAAAGAGACATAAGGCTGATATAAGATATAGTACAACCCATGAAAAATCATCTGAAGCAACAAAATTGATCTTTGAAACTGAAATGACCAAGATATCCACCAAAATGCAAAAAAGAAAAAAATTGAATGGAATGTGCCCGGAGCAGAATCTGGAAAATAGAATGTCTGAAGATATTTCTCCTAGAGTGAAAAATAGAACCATTGACTTTGACTATATAAAATGGCAACCAAACCACACCAAAGTTCCAAATAAACTGCACAATCATGACAGGCTTGGAATCAACTGTTTGGGGATATCTCATCTATGAAAAATAGAGCCCGGATGAGCAAGTTATGACCAAAAAGCCATAGGTAGGTCAAAAAAGACTTGGAAGGGCAAGCAGAGGTGAATCACCTCAATTTTCATGCAAATATACCTTGATTTCCGTACCAAAATGCCTCAATTTATGTGCTAAAAATCCTAACTTTTGTAACAAAAAATTTCAATTTTCTTGCCAAAAAAACTAGATTTGTGTGCCAAAAAATTTTGACTTGCGTGCAAAACAATCTTGATTTATGCACCAAAAAATATTAATTTACATGCCAAAGAATCTCAAATTTTACACTGAACAATCTCAATTTATGTGCCAAGAAAACCTCAATTTTCCAGTTGAAAATTCTCAAAAATCACAAAATCACCACCTTGGGAAATGTGTCCAATCTGGGAGCAATATTTTTTTTGCCTCAAATTCCAACTGTGTCTAAATTGGATAAATTTTATATGAAAATAGGAGTTTTGGGGTGCTCTGAGCTTAGTGTTGAGGTCTATTTGGGCTCAAAATGCACCCAAAAAGGTGACCCCTAAATTCAATACAAAAAAACTCAGAAAAATGAAACCCTCTAAAAAAAACACAGATTTGAAAGCCAAGTCAAACCTATCATAAATAGAACAGAGGCATGAAGATCTGGAGTTTTGATACCATGTTGAGGTTGATCAAAGATCAACCCCACAGCTCCCAAGAATCACTTGCATGCAAACACCTATCACAAAAAAGAGAGAAGAAAAAGCTATGGAGGTTTAAATTCCCAGATATGTAGTTGAGATATTCTTGATGAGAAAAAAAAGAGATTGCTATTATCAAAAGTGAATGAATGAATTACAAAGAGATCAATCCTTAGAAAAGGAGATCAAAACCCTAATGAGTAACTAACCTAGGTTACATAATAATAATTAATAAAATAATTAATTATTATATGCCCAAAGTTTAGCTTAAGTAAAATAGAGATAATAATTCACTTAGCAATTAAATCAATATTATTACTCTAGCAAGAACTTATCAACTTGGGAAGGGGAAAGTCTTGAGGATTCACCTTCATCATGGGAAGAGTGAGAAGAGTAATTCTCCATAATAGGATGGAGATCTTGAGGAAAAATATGGGTATCATCATATGTCCTAGAAAGAAAAGAGGAATCATGATCAAAAGAGCTCATGAATCTATGATTTATCCTAATGGGAATAGGTTGGATTTAATCTAATAATCTTGTAAAAGAGGAGATCACAAAAGGGAAATTGAATGAGACTAACCACGCAAATATTAATATAAGAAGAAGCATAAAAAGATATTCTAACCACATAATATAATTAAATATAACTCTAATAAACATGCAAAGAGCCAAAATGAGAGTAAGGGATCTAACTTCAAAGTCTAAAAGAAGAGATGTGTTGAGCTCACCAAAATAAGATGGACAACTAACAAAATATAATTGCAAAAAAAAAGTGACACAACAAGAGAGATCTGCAAGAGAAAGAAATATAACTCAAACATGAAATAAATTAGGTTAACCAAAATGTTTAGGGGGAATGTTGGCCAATTAATTTAATAATATAAAATATGTGGGGGAATTCATTAACAAACCACTATCACACTAACATTCAAAATATAAGAGAAAGAGGGGATTCAAAACATAAATCTCAACATAACTCAAGTTATATTAGAAAACCCCAAAGGGGTAAAGGGATGTCAATACTAAACCCAATCTATATCAAGGGAGTGTGCAAGAAAGTTCACTTCCATGCAATGCTAATTTGATTAAGGGTATGTAAATGAAACCGTGTGATTTAAATAGTTGATAAAATGAGCAGAGTGAGATAGATCTAGGTACTAAATCTATACAATCGATGCAACTGAGAGATAGAAATAGGTTTGTACTGAAAAGTGAATGAATGATAAAGTACTCACCTAAAAATTTGCAAGATAATATGCCTTTTTTCTCTAAAAATCATGGATATGAACATGTGACTAAGCTTCCATTTACAAATTTACAATCACAACAAAAAAGCCCAAAAAATTATATACCTAAAGCCTCGAGGAAGACATCAAATTGGTACTAAAGTGTATGGACACTTTAAATGAATATATACCTTTCTTTAGGATAGAATAGCAAATTCAACCCAACTTCTTTGAAAATGTTTCAGCAAGTAGTTTCCAGATATGTGGTCATAATTTTGATATCTCACGCCTACACAAAGTAAGACTTGGTTTTTGTTTTGGTTTAATCAGAGCCTACCTTGGTCAAGACCAAGACTTAAGAATCAACTTTGAAATTGATACGTAAACATGAAAGGAAAGCAAGACAAATGTGAGCATTCATTTATTTTTGAAGAAACCCTTGTCAATAAGGATTTACAATGCTCTTGTGTTGTCAATATTGAATTTTCAATGAAGGATGTAGGAATTATCCACAAATGAAATGGATCCACCAAAACCACATCACAGAGAAATGGACCTAAATATGCATCAATGAAGAAAAGAATGAGTGTCTCAATGTAGATCTCCTCTCTTAATGGCCAATAAAATGCTAGATCTTGAATCTTTGAATGCCTTGAATGCTTGATAAAAAAAAATCTTACTTGAATGATTGAAATCACTTGGATGTCTTGTTCTTTAACCATGATATGAAATGAGGTGCCTAGGATTCCTATATACTAGTTTTTGGGTGTGAAAACAAAGAAGTTGACCAGCTCACCAAATTTTTAAATTTACAACCTCAAGACAAAATTGGCCTTCAGACTCAAAATCCATAAAGAATAGGTCAACCTATTATAGAATAGATTAACTTGAGTCAACTTATTCCAGGGTTGACCCACAAGGAGCTAACTCTGAGATATTTAAAATTGCACTAATGAAAATGGAAGAAGAAACACATAATAAGGGAAATAATAGATTGAGCATGAATCCATCCACGGTCCATTAGGTCACTAAAGAACAAGAGCTCAAAGGTGCTTGTATTTTATGATGGTACGTTATTGATAATAAAGTCTATAATAAAAATTTAGAGAGGAAAATATGGAAGAAAAAAAAAGAAAAAAAAAAAAGATAAAAAGATAAATTAATTTGTATAGCTATGTGGGATTTTGTGCTACCTTTCCTTAATAAGCAGTTGCTTCTTATTTCAACCCCCTCTTTTTTTTCAACTTTTTTTTCATTTTTAAGAAGTTTCTTCTCCACTAAAATGGGAAAATATTATAATTTATCATTTTCTACCAATTATAATTTTTTATGTTTATACTCCCACTGCTTAAAAAATGGGTAGAATTTTCCTTTAAGTAGCTACATGGGGGCATGGGGTAAGCCCCACTATTTCATCAAGGGTCAAGGGTAAAAATAATCCATTAAGAACCACAATAGAGAATGGATCCGTGGGGACTTGAACCTTGATTGTAGGAACTACAAGGAAGAAGCCCAACCTCTTGACCAAAGGGTTAAGGTCATTTTAATTAGTACTTTTACAAAAAGTAAAAAAATGGAGTTTTGAGTTTATAGTGTGTAGCTAAATTCTTGATACTCATTCAAGGGGGGTCTCTTTCGATTTCAACATTTGTTCCCTTCAGTTTTATTATAAGATTTGGAGTTCATCTATTCTTGCAGCCACTGGAACTAATTTCCTATGATTGTTCCTACAACCAAGGCAAACATAGAGTTTCCTCTGCTCACATCCTAAACTTTTTATAGCTATTTGCATAGTTTTAGCTTTAGCATTTGAATTATGTTAAACATGTGTATTAAGTTTGATTCTAAGCATTTACCTAATCACCATTTATTTCCTTAAATTGTAGGATAACATGCTATAGTAGTAACTTAGTGCACACAGTATAGAACCATGTCAAGTTCACATGACCTAGGTTAACATGTAAGTGAGCCTTTACAATGAGAAATATAGTTGTTTAGTTTGGATGTCCAATCACTAACTTGATTTTTGTAACCTAGTTATTAATTGAATTGAAAAGTCAAGAAACACTTACAATATCCTAGATAGCATGCCACCCCACTATTCCACTAGTTCATTTAAGTGCTCCTTGATGGTCTTTTAAAATAACATGGTATACCTTCCTTGCCAAAAGAAATGTACTCCATGCAAAATATGGAAGGAAAAATATGATCAAGGTGGGGAGGTAGAAAGCCAATACATTTACTCTTGTGTATATACGACTGTGCACCTCAAAGTTACCATATTATTATCATGTTGTAACAACACTTTGATAAAGAAAATGATACTATAATTTTATGCATTTTAGTTAAGATTTTGGAAGACTTGTCAAAGAGGTCTCACATTGTGAGAAATTCCACTTATTTGGTTTAGTTACTTTTATGTTTAGTAATTAGTATTAATTTTTGTAGACGACTATTCCTACAACCATTGGAACTATGTTTTGTAATTGTTCTTGCAACCATTAGAACTATGTTCCATGACTACTCCTACAACCATTGGAACTATGTTTTGTGATTTCTCCTTCTGTCATTAGAGCCTTGTTCTTTGATTGTCCTTTTATCTATTAAAAATTTGTTATGAATGTTCTTGGAACTTTTGGACTTATTCATTATCCAAACTACTGCAAGTTCAATTAACATTTCATCAAACCCTCACAACACTAACTATTATCATGACCTCACTCTTGTAGAGCTATAATAGACATTGCTAGTGATTTTATTTGTGAGCTTCAAATATTGAAGACTTGGAGCATAGTTGAAGCACTATCCATAAATTTAAGACAATATAATGTAGCTTGACAAGGTTCCACATGACACATGAGGGTATTTCTACTTTCAAGTCAACATACATGATAAATCTATCGTGGCAAGTAAATTCAAAATTGTAAACGTGGATAATTCTTAGATTCAAATGAATGGGACTTTTGTTTCACCTCTTGAACAATTGATCCATTCAACATCAAATGTCATTGGGAATACAATTGTGTTACCGCTACCATT
Organism: Cupressus sempervirens; assembly: GCA_028749045.1. NCBI lineage: Eukaryota > Viridiplantae > Streptophyta > Pinopsida > Cupressales > Cupressaceae > Cupressus > Cupressus sempervirens. The sequence continues at coordinate 155,066,626 of CM053786.1, forward strand.
ACTCACATAAAATTATAGTGATTTCACTTTTAATTTTTTAATAACAAAAGACAATAAAGGCATATACATATTAAATAGATAAGATTTAAGATAATATTTTAACCTAAAACTAAAAGTGAAACCATTCTATTTACAATAAAGAAAACTAATTTATGGCAAGAGTTTAAAAAATTAGATGAGCATGATAGTATGAGAGACCAAAATAAGCACAACCTATAGGCATAGTCGACAAGTACAAAGCACAATTATGAGAAAAAATTGGTGACAAAACTGCTACAAAATTTGGCTAAGAGAGGAGGTGAATCATCTGTCAAACATTACATCAACCAAACCTTATCCAACATGCATGCCAAAGAAGCCATAGGAAAAGCACTAGATGAGAATCTTGGACCACAAAGAACTATGAATCCAAAATGCAACATAAGAGCCAAAGAGTTGTAAAATCCTCAACCAACTAACAAGCATCACTGAAAGGAAGCATCCAAAGGATGAGTGAACAATACAACCCCTTCATCATTACCTACAATATTACTACCCACATCATCGGCACCAAAATTAACCATTGTATTATCTTGCCTAGATAGTAGGAAGTGCTCATGACCTAGAATGACAAGCATTGAACTCACTTTATCTTTGATAAGATAGCAAAGAACCACCCCTAAAACCTTCCTTCTACAAATAATGATGTGCAAAATTTAAGAAAAGTCTTGTATTTGTATTGCATACTTCATGCTCTCGTACATAAAAATGTAGGCAAGGTTAGTAATTAAAACATCTCTACCAAAAAGACCAATAATATAGTTGTTACCATGCCAAATATAATACTCCTATACCACCCCAAGTAAAGATTCCTCAGAAACAACCCCTACGAGGACCACCTTTCTCACAACATCTTGCAAGACAATGAAATATTTCAAAAGCTGCATGGAATTTAAGAGAAAGATAAACAAAACCTATCTTGGAAGATTATTCATTGAGTAGTGGAAACCAAAACTTCATGCCCAATAAGTCATTTTGTATTCTTCTTAAACTGGTAACACTCAAAGGAGAAAAAAAACCCAAGATCCCCATCGATAATTGGTCCTTCCCATGGTCATTTGCTAGGAAAAAAAGATAGGTCTAACCCAATAGTTATTTGACCACTATTCCATGGACTTTCTATTCAATTTGTACCTATGTGGGATATACATGTTGAAAGCAGCAGAAATAACAAACCCACTTCACTCATACTTGTGCATGTCAAGGTTAAAGATAACTAAATTTATATCAATAAAATGCATGAAGTGAGAGTGAAAATCACCAATCCACACAAATGAGCAAATGAATTCACTCGGCTCATAGGGAGAGAACATAATTTATTAATTACAAAAGTCAATTATAATTATGTCACCTATATTACATGATAATTTTGCTTAACCATAAAAGGCATAGAGTGAGAGTGAAAATCATTAATCCACATGAGAGAGAAAATGAATTCACTCAACTCACGAAGCAAGAACATAATTTATTAATAAAAAAATCTCATCATAATTATATCACCAATGTTACATAATAATATCACTAACCTCAAAAGGCATGGCATGACAATGAATACCATTAATCCACATGAGCAAGCAAATAAATTTTCTTGGCTCATAGGGTGAGCACATAATTTATTAATTACCAAACCTTAGATCATAATTATATCACCAATATTACATAATTTATTAATCATAAAATCTCCATCGTAATTATATCTCATAACCATTCGTAATAATCTATTTTAAGATAAATAATTATCACTTCATCTATTAAAATAATTATATTGCTCGAGGAATATAAGGCAATAATAAATCGAATACACAACATTAATTGTGTCTAAAAAGTATGGATAATTTTTTAACATCTCAACTTTATTATTATTTTATACTTGAAATTAGAGACAATCGTATGGCATAACTCAACCATTAAATTATATAGTAAGAAACATGAGCTATTAAACTTTAGGAATTCTTTGCTATTTATTATGAACCTTGGCTCTTAACACTTCACAATTTAACAACATTTTATCTACTTCTGTAAAATTCAAAAGATTTGGAAAATAAAATAAAAGAGGAGAAAGAAAAATTAATAGAGAAGAAGAGAAACAACCAGCTGGCTTAACTGTCACCACATGTCCCTTCTTCAAGATTTGGTTTTCTTAGCCATCTTTCATCCTTAATCTTTGTTTTAATTTTCTCTATTCTAGTTGTCTCTCACTATGCCTCTTTTTCACCAAGGAGCCAAGAAATGGTTATAGTAAAGGAACTGATTTAGACTAACCCACAATAGTAATTGGAAATGAGAAAAAACTTCCTTCCCAAAAGATGGATATATATTCTTGAGGAATCTTCTATTTCTTGAGAATATAAAGGCAATATACCTTTCACCTTAGGAGAAATATAGGAGGAAATCATAAAGAATGCTTGTAAATTCTATTCAAAACTATACTTGATGATTATTGTAAATAGTTTCATGACATGGAATCCAAATTAGTGAAATGGAAATTCAAAAGAAAGGAATTGAAATCTATGGAAGCTAGGGAACCATCCCCTTTAACCCATGTCCTTATCACACTATTTTGAATTTATCTCCTAAAGAATTGAAAGAAAAGGAATTTAGGACAAGGGAAAGGCAAAATAATTCTCATCATGTCACCTCCTTGAAGAGAGGTGGGATAATAGATCCCAAGCCCATGGTATGCAACTATACCTCAATTCATATCCTAAACTTGAAGGATAAATAAAGTGGTAGCCTAAGGGCACTAGACACCTAATAAACACTACCAAATCCCTAAGCACCAATAGAGGGGCCTTGAGGTTAATAAATCTATTCAGCCACAACGTGCATCATCAACCCATAAGCCTTATATACAAATAATTTGGAGTCATCCCCTTTGGCATGCCCCTATCAAGATTGATGCAATATTCTAACCAATTCCTCTTCTTGAAGTCATAATATAATATTTTCCAAGGTGGAATAGCCTTTAGACAAGCTCACACCACTAGTTCCTACAAATATTTACTAAGCCTCAACAAATTCAACAACTTTAGTAATAAGCTCTAACACATGAAAAATCAAGTTAAAATATCTCTATGATTGCCCTTAACACTTAAAAAATCCCTAAAACCAAAAAGTGAAAAATCAACTCATGATCCTTATCTATAATTTTAACAAGACATTCCTCTATCTCAACCTTGAGAAACAAATAATTACACTCATGATAATTTTCACTATCAACATCATGAACACACTGTTGAAAATTGATTGAAGAAAACTATTAAAGAGGGGTATTATTGAGAACAGATTGACACAAGTATGATCAATATGCTTCAATCATTTTTTTGTCACTGGTGTCAAACCTACTATTTTCTGGTAAGACAACTATTTATATGATTTAAGTACTATCACTTATTTGATTGATGAAGAGGATTTGATCAAAAGATGTAACAATACCACCTCGAGGGAAAGTTGAGTTATGATTATGTAAAGAAGTACAAGAATCAATTAAGATAGTGATAACATGATGTATTGATAATCTACTTAAGGTTACAAAGGTTATTTATACTAATATATTTTAGAACATGTTACACAAAGTTTATCTACAAAGCTTGATTGAGTAAATGGTAGGTGTCGAGCAAAGTTAGTGCAAGCCAAGCAGAAAATCAGTTAGAGCCGAGTAAAAGTTTACTCTAGTGTATGCTAAGCAAAACAATGGATGTCAAGTAAAGTTTAGTTGATGTTAAGCACCAATAAACTTTAGTTCATGGGAGTAATTTTTTAGAGGATGCCGAGCAACACAGTATGTGTTGAGCATCTAAAGCCAGATAATGTCAAGTGGTTGCATTATTTAAAAGATCAAGAATTTGATGAATCTAAGCTAACAAGTTTATTTTCTTGGAATGTGTGAACTAGGTGGAAGATAAGGTTAATGAGTTGGTGGCATAGAATTTGAGGTAAACTATTTTTAGGAAAATTCAAAGAGGATTCAAGGAGAAGTTTCTAGAAGAGATATGGAATGTGGGGTAGATTCATTGTATCCTACCTAATTCGTCCTAACCCTAAATTGGATGATGAAGAATGAGCGGAAAAATATTTTAATTTCTTATTTATAGGAATTGTAATGCCCCACCCGGAGATCCTTGGAAACAAGGATGAAATACAAGCCAAATTTTTTTTTTAAACAAGTATGAATGCACATGACAACATCATACAGGGATCACAAAGATCACAACGGAAGACTTCACCACAATCCCGACAACCAACGAATCTCCAAATGCCACTACCAAACTAACACACCCAAAAAAAAAGCCAACAACCACCACAACAAGATGAGGGCACAAGAACGACCACTCATCAACAAAACACCAAGCTGGGGTAATATGCAGAATCCTGAAATTTGGCCAAGCCTGAAATCTTGAAGCCCTGAAAATTGGCTAAGTCTGGATTTTTGAAGCCCTGAAATTTCCTAGAATCTTTAACTTGTCTCCGAGAGGTCTGAAACCTATCTCAAAAGATTCGTCGCATATATTAAAATATATCTTAAGTATAAGGAATTAAATATACATCAACTTAAACTTAAACAATATATTTTAAACCCCTAGAAAATCTATTTTGAACTAGGAAGGTGTAAAAACCAAAAGGGTGTCCAAAACCAACTTTCGAACTATCATTCGACAAGCCTAGATAGCCCCTGATTCTCGCACGAGAAAGAAAATTGGTATAGAGTTTCGTGCGAGATCTTTCACTACTTCGCGTGAGAAAGTGCACACTTCGTGCGAGGACTACTAAGCTTCGCGTGAGGATTCACATTCTCACGCGAGGATTCCCTGCACAACGCGCGAGCATTTACATTCTCGCGCGAGAAGTGTATTCTCTCGCGTGAGGAAAATACATTCTTGCGTGAGGAAAAATACATTCTCGTGTGAGGAAACAAATTAGTGTGACATAAAACGCAAACGAAAAGCTAAAAAAATAAAGGAAACCTCCACACTAGGGAGTACCGGATCCACACAAATCAAGGAATGAACACTTGAGAGCAACAATAGAAAGGAAAGAGGAACTTCTATCTATCTAAACCATAATAGCAAAGCACATACTGAAATAAACATTGCAATGAACAGAAATACATTTCAGAACTAAACAACCAAATAAGTGTGCAGTTCCTCCCAACCGTCAATAGCATCATAAGACCATCATGGATCCTAGCCGTCCCCCGCGCGTAACATCCCAAGCCACCGACCAAATCGTCAGTACTGTGGTAATAGGGATGTCACTACTAAAACATGCAACAATAAGCATAAGGAAATCTAACATGCTAGTAGTAAAGCATAAGATAATCCTACAGTAGCTAACATCACCTATCACATGCTAAATAGCAGTAAGCAACAGATATACTACTAAATCAAATAACATCATCTAATCATATGCTAAACATCATGATAAGGGAATGCGTCAAGTAAACTAACATCATCTAAACATGATATCCAAGCATTCCAATGAAAGCATAAATCACAAGAAATCATACTCTGAAACCTAAAGTACCAAGTGAAAATATCCAGCAACAGTCGCACTAGGACAAAAGATCATCTTTGTACACTGGTCCCTAGTAGTGGTGAAGGTAGCTATGCCTCCCAACCACGTGGAACCCGTAGGTCCACACTCATCGTGCTGATGGAGATAGAGATCCAACCAAAAACACACATAAAACACAACATCCATGGCTAATGCTCATGCCAGATAGTATGATGGTTGTAACCAAGAACCTAAGACAATGCAAGGAGTACAAGTCCTGGTCAGACACTCAAAAGGCTACTAAGTCTCGGCACAACATTTTATTATCTTAAATTTTATTACCAGTCACACATTTTCTTTAATTATCACTTATTTAAAACTTCATATCCTCTGCTAACCCTCGGGGCATAATGATCACCAGGCTCTGAGATAGAAGCCCCCTCCATATGCTACCCTACCCTACCCATGCTCATCCTACGACAAGTGCCCGTGGGCATGCATACTCCCATCCCAACCCCAATGATCATAACTTCCAAAAAAGACATGGAAGGTCGAGACCCACAAGTCCTCCGACAAATGTACCTGCACGTACTCATGTGTGGCGCACCACTACCACGAAGATCATAACACAAGGACAGGAATGAGAACACAATGCAAAATGAAACACCCAACTAAAGGCAACTCAAGAGGACAGATTCTACATGAATCCCAAAGCCAATAAAATCATACATCATAAAATCACTCAATCGGCCTCAATCCGAGAGTATGGATTGTACACAAATCCCAATGATGTAACAATACCAAAAATCATGAACTTACTCAACCGGCCTCAATCCGAGAGTATGGATTCTACACGAATCCAAATGTCCAAGAAACAAAGAAAAGGTCCAAAAGAAACCATAACAAAAGGTATAAAATCACTCAACCGAACACAACGTTGGGAGTACGGATGCAACACGCATCCCAATGCAAGATAAAAGTGCAGAAGTGGTCTGACTGATGTCCAAACGGATCATCCAAGTCCATGACCCATATTGTGTCGAGAAAACTCGAGAAAATATGGCAGCACGCAAAATGAGGTAAAAACTTCAAAATTAAAACCCATTTGACCTTTGGGCACAAAAACCCCAAAAATCCAAAAATAAATGGAATCAGACACCGTATGCAAAAACGGCCAGCATAACGGCGTAAAATCTCAAACCCTCATCCTGAAAAATAGGAAAATGTTCATACCCGCCCAACCGGGTAGAACTAGCATACAAAAATGGAGGGGAACACTAGTTCTCAGCCTCCAAACAAATGGCTACCAAAAATAGAAGTAGAAACGGAGTAAAAATAATAAAATGGGAAAGCCCTACCTCACAGCCAAGAGGGTAAAATGGAAATCTGAACCATAAAATAAATAGCATGTAGAAGTAGCTGAAAATCGCGGCAATCCAAGGTTTCCCCGAGTTGGATCCAACGAGCCCAACCTCGCGACGATCCCACGCCCGTAGCTCCCACAACGAAAAAAATAATAAATCCTCATGAAGAGGATTTTGGATTTTACTCTCCAACTTTCTAATTCAAAAGTGAGAAGTGAGGAATTAAATTCCTTTTTGGATATTTATTCACTTTTCAAGTGAATAATCGATTAGAGCAAATAACTAGACAACCTAGTTAAACCCTGAATCGACCAAAAAAAAAACAAGCTATTCTTATAAATAGGAATTCATCTATGACAAAGCTACTAGAAATTAAAATAAATAATTTAAAAGCCCAAAAATTCAAAAACACAAAAATCTCCTTAAAAACTTTCACGACAATGCGAACCTCTTAATGCCAAAGACACGCTTACTGGTCTAATCACATAATGCAAATAAGTTCGGATTTAATAATCACCAAAAAGTTTAAATTAAAAATTTAATAAAGGATACATCGAACATATAAGAGCGACATTGATAAAATATGAAAGGTTGAATCACTAACTCCATGTGCCACTACCAGGGATATAAATCCTGCACACTAAATAACACGATCAAGTGCAATTGCATATAATAACATAGTCGAAGCAATAAATGCATTAAATCACCTAATTTAACCATTCACTTAATTATATTAAAATAATCTATTTACATCACTCATGTTCGCATAAAGCATAACAACGCAGGAATGAAGTAAATAATCTTAGCATTAAATCCATCACATAACATAATCAAAGGTATGTCCAAAAAATAGATAACTAGATATCATCATAAAACACACTATCATCTCAAAATGACATCATCATGCAATATGATTAACTGAACAACATAGCAGTCTAATATATATGATATTGAAATCAAGGTATAACATCTGACCCTCGAGTCGCCTCAAAAGTAAAACATCACATAAGTAACATATATCTCTCAGATCAAAATATGACAAGGTAAATGTCTGCAGCACCGAACCAAAGAATCCAACATGAACAATCCATTTAATTACTTAAGCATTTAATAATGATTGTTTAAACAACATTAAAAAGACACTTAAAACACAAAAGTGAACACAGTCATAAACATGACTAACCACTGCTACAGGAACCTAGTTCAGTGTAGCAAAGGTAATAGTACATAGTGCAATCTCTGCACACATCTCAAGGTAATCATAGAACAACCTCATGATACCACATCGATCCTGGTAACCACTGGCACAAACCTCAGTGAACCATAAATCACATCATAATCTCATAGATCAGCAAAAGCATAATCAAAGCAACTGAAACAGAAACATAAATACAAACACATCGACAATGTAGACCACTCAGGGTCACAATCATGATCCATCACAACAAAATATCAACAAGGTTGCATCCATCAGGATAACTTATAGAAGTCAAATGGGAGAGGCACTACAGGAATGGCTAGTCATAAGCAAAGTGTGTCATGTGTGAGAACTTAAGGGAGACAAGGAGTCAAGGGTTTTGCTTCATCAATTGACCTAAGAGAAGAGACTGCATTGGCGTGTTAAGCAAAAAGGCTTAAGGATATGAATGCTTGAAGGGTGAACAAGCTATCAGAGCTAAAAAGTATGAAGGCCATGTAGAATGGAGGACTAAAATAGTGATCTGTAATCTACAAATGAAGTTGTAAGTTGTTATCAGATCAAGCCTTACCGTTGCTCTCTAACAATTGTATCTGTCTAGGGTAAATCCTTTGGATTAAGGTTGACCTAACAACCATTTGTAAATCCTTTAACTGAGTGACATTCCAAGTGAATAGTCTAAATTCCTCTAACAAGGCTCACTCCTAACATGGTGATTGAAATCTTTTAATAGGGTCACATTTAACAGTGTGTATTGTAACCTTTAATAGGGTTGGCCTTTCACAAAGCATCACTTCAAAAGAGTGAAAAAGAGTAGCATGTTGTTGGTGCTTTTTCTCAAATCGGGTTTCCACACAAATCATTGTGTCAAGTGTGTTGATGAATCTATTATGTTTCATGTTTACATTTTTACAATTCGATTTGATAGTAACCTACAAGTTTTAAGTGATTACATAATCTTATGGATGCATGCATGAAGATAAATGTTTTATGGGTTCACTAAGTGGTGAAAGTTTTTATTTATACATCTGGACCTTGAATAACTAATTCACACCCCCTCTCATTTATTCTAAAAGTATTCCAATAATTGGTATCAAAGCCATCTTCTTAAGGGGACTAGTTTGAATGTACTAGAAGCACAAAGATCAAGATGTCAAAAATAGAAGTACCAAATCTCAACAGAGATAACTTTCCTACATGGAAAAGTTTGATGAAGCTACACTTTAGAGGACTTAGAGATCATGCATAATTTACCATTATCACTAAGCATGTTGACCTTGCTAGAGCACCAATAATTGAGGATATGAAAAAGAATAAAGAACATAACCAGACAATGTTGGAGATTGCCTCTACCCTAAGTTATACCAAATTTGATGATATCAAAGGTCTTGATAGTGCAAATAACATGTCGGATGCCTTAGCCACCATCTATAGAGGAGATGCTAATGTTCTTAAAGCTAAAGCTAAAAGTTTCAGAGGTAAGTTTGATGATATGAGAATGGAAGAAGGTGAAAATATTGCTCAATATGTTGCAAGGAGAAAACAAGTTGTTAATGTAATAAGAGGAGCTAATGGTAAAATAGATGATGATACTGTGCTAAGAAAAGTCTTGAGAACACTACTGCATATATATGATATTAGAGTTTTTGCAATTCAAGAACTAAGGTGCATACTGTAGAACAAGATTTAGTATGCAAAGAACATTTACAAATAAAGTAAACATTCACAAACCAAAAACTAAATTCACATATATGCTTAGACAAAGAAAGCAAACAAAGAAGTGTAAACTTCACAAGAGAAAATACTCCATGCTTTCTTGATTCTGTAGATGTGTCCTTTTGCTATAGATGTATGCTCAAGATGCTCAAAAGCTGCTTCAATGGAGATGGGTAATGGCAAATTGGTAGCTTTGTGAGCTCTCAATTTGACATTATAAGGGTAAGATTGATGGCTTTGGTTCTCAAAATAGCATGGTAACTTTAGCTCAAAGATTTTTGATGAAATGGCTTGGGATGGGATTCAATTTATAGGCTAAGGGGTAGAGGGATGGAGGGCTTAGATGCAAGGATGGATGAAGGCTTAAGGAGGGCTAGGATGCACTCAAAGGAGAGCACATGGATTGTGCTTGTTTAGCACCAATGGGAAGGTGACACTTGTCACAAGGAGGATGAGTGTGAGAGGGTAGGGTAAAGGGTTGGTTAAAGGCATGATGAGTGGGGTTGAGTATGTAAGAGGGATGTAAGAGGAATGAGTGTGGAAGAGGGAAGAGTGTGGAAGATGGGTGTAAGAGTCATGAGTGGGCTTGTAAGAGTCTTTTATGTTTTGTAAGAGCACTCATGACTTAGTGGTTGGGTTTTTTGAGGGGAGACTTTGGTTTGGATTAGGAAAGTCTTAAACTTTTTTAAGGAATGTGACAACATTAGGGGGTGGATTAGGCTTGGGTTTAGGATTAGATTAGGGATGTTAGAGATGTGCAAGTGGATGGCATTAATGAGGGTGGGTGAGTTAGTGGCTAAGCTTGGTTAGTATGGGTGGATGGGGTGGATTAGGCTAAATGGAGGATTAGAGATAGGTTAGGGATTTTTGAATTTGAGGATTTCATTTATCAAATAGATTTATTTAATAAATGGGGATTTTTGGAATTAGATAGAAGAATAGGATTTAATTGATAAATAATAGATTATTTGATTTATCAATTAGGACTATAGATGATTAATTAAATTAATCAACTAGGGGATGACAAAGGATTAATTAAATAGAAATTTAATTAATAATGCCTTTTTAGATAACTAAATAGGATTACTAAAATAGTGTAATCAAATTTAGGTGTCTACATTTTGCCCCTCTTTGACATAGTGTTGAGACAACACTATTTCAAAGAAGTTTGAATGAAGATGACACGAGGAAGATGTTTTAGCAACAAGGTTGCCCCAGTCTTGGATAAGAAGAGGAGAGACTAGACTTAGATGATGCCCCCTCAAGAAGGCGACGGGGAGAGAAATGAGGCTCGACGACTTCTTGAAAAGTACAAGAAATTGAGATGAGCTAAGACACAAGTTGGCAAAGAGAAGGGGCTGAATTAGCTCAAACTCTCACTATGGGAGAATGATAAAGGGAAATTAGAGGCACAAAAGTAAAGCAAGCTCAAGACTTTCCAAGATTGGGGGGGGGGGGGGGGGGGGGGGAGATGGAGGAGCGAAGCGCTATAAAAGGAATCCATGGTAGGGAGATGGATGATAGAATGATAAAATCTGATGCAACAGGATTTCAAAGAGTCAGACTGGTGGAAGATGGGCTTCGGAGATCCCTAGGACTAGGATTGTGGATCTCGAAAGATGAGGCTTGGTGGATTGATTTGATTGGTGGATCCCTAAGACTAGGATTGTGGATCCCTAAAGCTAAGCGTGAGGAGTGATTCAAAGAGATACTGATGCATAAGCTGGGGTAGGAGCGACAGATGTAGAATATGGATGGGGGATAATGGAGATGAAGGGAATCCATTGAAGCTTTTTGAGCAGGGGGATACTTCAAAGAGAAGTACCACCATGTAGTTGAGCACTAGATTTGCTATAGGACTATTGGTTAATTGCCAAGGTACATCAAGGCTTTTTCACCAACCATCCAAAGGACTGACGAACTGACTCAAAACAAACACACAAGGATTGCCCCAGTATCACACATGAATCCCAGAGGAAGCAGCATGGAAACAACACTAGGTAACCCACAAGCAGCAAAAAAAAACAAGCAAAAGACCTGATCAAGACCTTACGCTCTAATTGCCCCATTCGCAGCATACCATGATATGGAAGATCGTGGCAACCTTGAGGAGGGAACAAGGAGATTGCTTGGAAAAGATAATTCAAGACCCAAAAGGGAAGATCCCAAATCAAAAGAAAGTGAAAATCCAAAAGAGAACCGTTTTCCAACGAGATGGGTAGGACAAGGTACTAACGGACCAAGATCAGACATGAGGAAAGCTATATCCTGCAAGGACCTATCGGAGAGCACCGAAGCTGGTGGATCTGGATGGGTGATGCGTCTGGCAAGCTGAACTAAGAAGGATAGCACTTTGGTGACAGGAGATCTAGCTGAAAGATGCATTGGAATAGCTAACCAAGGGTTGTGCGATGTGTACAAGATGCTGATCAAGGAGGAACTGACACAAAAGCTAGATAGATACAATGGTACTAAGCTAAAGAGGATGTACAAGCTGACGGACCAAGATATGTTACAAATGTACAAGTTTGTTCATGTTTTTTTTTTTTTTTGTGAGATGAAAATGTTTGTGAAGGATGGGATGTCTATAATAGTTGATAGGTGGATAGGTAGATGGTTTGTGAAAAGCTTAAGGAAAATGGGATTCTGTGTGTGCATGTGATAGGATACAGGCTAGGATACAAGATTATTTACAAGCTGGAATATGGTACAAGCTTTGGACAAGATTCGAATATATACAAGGTATGGTACAAGATTTACAAGGTATAATACAAGCTTTGGTACAAGATTTACAAGCTGTACAGGAGGTATTGACAAGCTCCATTAGATTTTGGATATTTGATTGGAACACCAAGGGAACGAGCAGGTGTTTTATAGGATGGTGGGTGGATGGATGAGGGATAGGATAGTGATAGATAATGGATTAGTCTTTAGCACACAAGGCGCCTGAATTACCAGGTTTTCACCAAGGTACCTATCCAAGGCGCTTGAATTGCCAAGTTTTCACCATTGGACGCTTATTTCTCTTTACTATTTTTTTTTTGTATTTTTTCAAAAGCTGGGTATACCAAGGATCTTCAAGCATAGAACTTCTTGAGATGAATGATGTTAGTGGGATCATTCAAGAGTTCTCCTTCTGGTGTAGATAATTGATAGGCTCTGGAGCCAAAGGAGGCAGTAACCACATAGGGACCAAGCCATGTAGGTTCAAACTTGCCTTTCTTTTCTCAATCTGCTTGGACTTTCATATTTTCTTTGAGGACCATGTCACCTGGCTGAAAGTGTCGTGGGAGCACCTTCTTATTGAAATTCCTTTTGAGACGAGTTTGATAGACTGTGAGATGGTCATAGGCTTGTTGTCTCTTCTCGTCTAAGAGATCTAGCTGGGTGAGTCAAGCTACTCTGTATTCTTCATCTGAGATTTGCCCTCGCAAAGATATGCGTAGTGAGGGAAGTTCAACTTCTATAGGTAATACCGCTTCGGCACCATAGACTAGGGAGTATGGAGTTGTGCCTATGGATGTACGAAAGGAAGTTCGATAGGCCCATAGAGCCGGATTTATTTGAAGGTGCCAATCACGGCCGGAATCATTGACAACTTTCTTTAGGATTTTGAGGAGGGTTTTATTAGTTGCCTCTGCCTAGCCGTTACCTTGTGGCAAATATGGACTAGAAAAGCGGTGATGGATGCGGAGGGAAGTGCATAATTCTTCCATGTTGAGATTTTCAAAGTTACCTCCGTGGTCAGTGAAGATGGTGGATGGGATGCCGAAGCGGCAAACAATGTGGTACAAGATGAACTTGGAGACTTGGACTCCTGTAGCTGAGACTAGGGGGACTGCTTCCACCCACTTAGTGAAATAGTCTGTAGCTGTTATTATCCACTTATGTCCATCAGATGAGAGAGGTGTGATAGTTCCAACTAGATCAAGGCCCCAACAAGCAAAAGGCCAAGGTGGTGCAATAGGTTGTAGATCCTGTGCTGGAGCGTGCACAAGATTTGCATGCTGCTGACATGGGAGACACTTTCTAACAAAGTCACAAGAGTCTTCTTCAATGGTAGGCCAATAGTAGCCTGCTCTAAGGATTTTTCGTGCTAGGATAATACCACTCGTGTGGGCATCGCAAAGTCCAGAATGTACTTCTTTTAATGCCATCGCGGCCTCATTTTCATCTAAACATCGAGACAGAGTATCGTGATAACCCCGACGATATATGGTATTGGCTATGATAACATAGCGGGATGATTTTCGGATGAGGTTCTGGCGTTGGGTACGTGTGAGGTGAGGGGATATGATACCATCATTAAGTTAAGCGTGAATTTCATGGTACCAAGGGAATTGGGGACCAACCAAGATACAAACACGGTTTGAATCCTCATTCGCATAGGCAGGTGTGAGGAGCTGCTCAACTAAAAACTCATACTGCGTAGCTTCTTGGGGAATTTCCAAGAGCGAGCCGATAGTGGCCATGGCATCTGCTGCCTTGTTTTGCATTCGAGGCACTTGTGTAAACTGAAGCTTTGTAAAATGTTGGGTTAGCTGATCAACTAGCTCTTTGTAGGGTAATAGCTTTTCATCTTTGGTTTGATATTCATTTAAGACTTGTTTGATGATGAGCTAGGAATCACCAAAGACTTGTAACTCAGTGATATTCCATTCTGCAGCTATCTTTAATCCTGCTACAAGAGCTTCATATTCTGCTATATTGTTGGTGCTAGGGAATTGTAGCTTGAAGGCTTTTGGAATGTAATCTCCTTCAGGTGTAACTAATAATATTCCTGCCCCTGATCCATGAGAGGTGTATGAGCCATCAAAATAAAGCTTCCGTGGGGGCTGTTCTTCAATTAGGCAGATATGCTCGTCTGGGAATTCTGTGAGCAAAGGATATGCATCTACTAGAGGTGCATCAGCTAGGTGATCTGCTATAGCTTGCCCTTTGATTGCCTTTCTGTCCACATACTGGATGTCAAACTCACTTAGTAGCATAACCCATTTTGCTAGCCGACCTGTGAGTGCTATTCTAGAGAGCATATACTTGAGAGGATCAATCTTAGAGACTAGTTGGATGGTATGACTTAGCATGTAGTGGCAAAGCTTTTGAGTTGAGAAAACAACTGCCAAACAAGCTTTTTCCATAGGAGTGTAATTGAGTTCATAACCAACTAGGGTTCTACTGATATAGTAGATGGCTCTCTCTCTTCTATAATCATCATGTTGTGCTAGAAGTGCCCCTAGAGCAGTAGGTGTTGCTGATATATACAAGATCAAGGGACGACCAGGAACTGGTGGAACCAAGATAGGGGGATTGGTGAGATACTGCTTGAGCTTATCGAAGTTGCACTGACATAAAAGATCCCACTTGAAGTTCTCATTCTTCTTTAGCAAGTGTGAAAATGGTGTACACTTATCTGCAAGTTGGGAGATGAAGCGCCAGACAGATTGAAGTTTTCCCTGAAGAGAGTGAAGCTGTCGCAGTGTCTGGGGAGGAGGCATGTTTAAGATAGCCTTGACCTTTTTGGGGTCGATCTCTATACCTCGTTTAGAAACTATGAAGCCTAGAAGCTTGCCAGATGTGACCCCAAAGACACACTTCTTGGGATTTAGCATGAGATGATATTGGGCCAACCTATCAAAGACTTTCTCCAGGTCAGCAAGATGATCCATGAAGGTGTGAGATTTGACTAGGATATCGTCCACATAATCCTCCAAAATGCTATGGATAAGATCATGGAAAATGGCTATCATAGCTCTTTGATAGGTAGCCCCAGCATTCTTTAGGCCAAAAGGCATCATGGTGTAGCAAAAGGTTCCCCAGGGGGTAGTGAATGCTGTCTTATGCTGGTCCTCTTCTGCAATCTTGATCTGATTATACCCAGAAAATCCATCCATAAGGGACAGAATTTCATGTCCAGCTGTAAGATCTACAATCATATCTATGTTGGGCAAGGGAAAATCATCCTTTGGACAAGCTTTGTTAAGATCTCTAAAATCAGTGCAGCTTCTGATGTCACCGGAAGGCTTAGTGACAGGGACCATGTTGGAGATCCATTCTGAGTAGTTGATAGGTCAGATAACCTTAGCAGCTAACATTCTTTCTAGTTCAGCTTTGACTAGTAATGCCACCTTGGGGTGCATTTTTCTAAGCTTTTGTCTGATGGGCTTGATCTTTGGATCGACTGCAAGATGATGAACTACAAGCTTTGGATCAAGTCCTGGCATGCCCTGATATGACCATGCAAATCGGCCAATGTTCTCTCGTAAAACCTCAAAGAGGAGGTCATCTTGGTCTTGATAGGGATGCAGCAATGTGAACAATTCTAGGGATCTCTGAAGAACCAATGTTGACTTCTCTAGTATCCTCTATTAGAATAGAAGACACCTCTGGTCGATTATCTTGAGGAGGCAATACTAAATCCTCATGTTCTGCTTGTGGCTCTGGATTTTCTTGCTGAGGGGTTCTCTTCGCTGCCTTAGCTAGTCCCAGATTTACCTTAGTTCTAGTTTTGGGTGTATCGAAACTAGGTTGGGGATTTTCTCCAAAATACCCCTTGGGATCTAGCTTGTAGATGTAGGCAGAATCTGGCTTTGTCTTCTTATGAGGAGTTTCAGCTCCCATGAATCTTAGAAGCGCTTCCTCTAATGCAAACTCATCAATATGTATGACACTTGGTTGGTCCCAATCTATGAGTTGTGGATGAGCAAGTGGTAGGTCAATGAGATGGATGGATAGTTCTCGGAGAACAGAGTCTCCTAGGAAGATTTGGTCTGGGATATCGTCGTAGGCTCTCTTTTTAACTTCCTCAAGAATGTCTTTGATTTCGACAAGGTCGCGGTGGATGTTCGAAAAAGCGTGACCGTTCTCGTTGGTGCCCCCAGTTGTGGGTATGCCAAAGCCAAGACCTGACTTTATTTCCCAATTATGTGCTTCGATGGGACATTGCATGCCCCTTTCTTCTGGTCCTAGTCCACCTCCTTGATAGTTCCATTTTTCAGTGATGAGCTTGTGTTGTTAGGGATACTTCTGGCTAAAGTGATCAAGGCGTGCTTGATTTCTTGGAGGTGCATCCTTGTGTAGCCAATTGTTGATATCTAGAGTGAGCTCCTCATGAAGAGGGGTTTTTGAGGACACAAAGGTGGTTGGGCCAAACTGTTTGTATCGAGGAGGTGAAATCTCCTTAGCTTTGTGATATGTTGG
The DNA here is from genome assembly GCA_028749045.1 of Cupressus sempervirens. Lineage (NCBI taxonomy): Eukaryota > Viridiplantae > Streptophyta > Pinopsida > Cupressales > Cupressaceae > Cupressus > Cupressus sempervirens. The sequence continues at coordinate 155,083,633 of CM053786.1, forward strand.
CCATCCATGGGTATGTGGATCGAGTGGGATTGCTCCGACAGCAAATGCATCTGATAGACTATATTCTCCACAACCTTTGTCGTTGATCTTTACAGTAGATAGGGTGGAGGCAAGGATGGTTTCTGCGTCATTACAAGTGTGGGATGAGCTGGCGATGGCTGTGCCGATGTCTATTCCAGGGCAATGGTTTGTATATGAAGCTTCAACCGCATTGCAGTAAGCAAAGGGTTCTGGATCGGCATGGATGGTTACCTCAGTGCCCTGATGCGGAAATTTGATGCACTGATGGTAGGTGGATGGAACGGCCTTCATAGCATGAATCCATGGGCGACCGAGGAGGATGTTAAATGGTAGGTTTAGATCAACAACATGGAAAACTATCTCTTGGATGACCGGCCCAACCTTGATTGGTAGCAAAATAGTCCCTTCTGTGGTCCTTTCCAAGTTGTCATAAGCTTTGATGGTGATAACCTCACTGATCATATCTGCCTCAGTATACCCAGCTTGTTTTATGAATTTTAGGGTGCAAATGTTTAAGGCTGATCCATTATCTATCATTACTCTTTTCACGGCAAAATTGGATACCATGATGGCTATGCGAAGCGGAAGGGTGTGATCTGGCTCAATCGCGGATATGTCGGTGGGTTTGAAAGATAGGGCACATGAGGATGAAAGGTGTCCAACAAGATTACGAAAATCAGTAGCATTGATATCAGAAGGGACATGGGATTCTATGAGAGCACTGTCAAGGATGTCTTTGTACACAGGACTAGTGCGGAGAAGGTCTAAAATGGATATTTGGGCTGGCGTGTTTCCAAGGTGTTCCAAGATATTGTACCGGCTTTTTGATGGAGCTGATGGTGTTGATGAAACTCGTGGGCCTGCGATGTTAAATCGCGCTCTTCGAGTGGTGACCGCACACTCATTGTCTGGTCCTCGGATATTGATAACATTGACAGAAGGCTCTTTCTCAGATATACAACCTATAAGGCTACCATAGTCTATATAGGATGAAGTGTGGTCATTGTTCTTCCCATGCTGTTGGTTTGGCTGGCGATTGTTGGTGTTGTTTTGGATAGGTGCTTTTCCAGGATTTTGGTTGTTGTGTGGAGGAAAAGCATTTTGATAAATCTGTAAGCCTGCATTGGGAGAGGTTTGGGCACCAACAGTGATTTCCTTCCGATCAATGAGATCTTGCACATAGTCTTTCAATTTCATGCATCTGAGGGTGGTGTGACCGTTTACCCTATGGAACTTGCAATACTCATTGTCCTTGTACCATCCAGCTTTGGATTGGCTTGGATCAATTTGCTGAGTAGGAGGAAATTTGATGAGGTTTTCCTTAGCCAATTTCTCAAAAATAACATCCAATGGCTCACCAAGGGGTATATAGTTTCTAGGTGCAGGTTGGAATCTGGGCTTTTGCCCTGTAGCTACATTGATGGCATTAGCTTGATTGTTAGACCCTTGAAAGGTGGGTCTTGTATTGTGGTTTTGATAGCTTTGGTTATTTCGTTGTTGGTAATTGATAGCTTGTTGGTTTTTTGTTTGATATGGTGGGTTAGACTAGTTTTGAGAAGGACCAACGATATTCACATGTCTGGTGTCAGTAACCCCATCTATTGCAACATGCTTGTTTTTGTTCCAATACCTAGACTTGTCATTGGAATGTGATTGGTTTTGGTTGGCCTCTTTGTAAATCTTTACCACACCATCTTTGATGAGTCCTTGCTCAAGGATCATTCCTTTCTCTTTGATGTCCTTATAGGTCTGCAAACAGTTCATGGTCATGTGGTGAGCCAAGCTGGGATGTGCATTATCAATAAACATTTTCACCACATGGCGTTCTGGCAAGGTGCAGGATATGTGAGTGGTAAGGGTTTGCCATCTTTGCAGGTTTTCGGCGAGGCTTTCTCCACCTTTTTGCTTGGTGTGGACAAGATCAACTATTGATAGCTCTGTTTCAACAAGATGGGCATATTGGGCTACAAATGCTTCAGATAATTTAGCAAAGTTTTTAATTGTGCCATAGGGGATTCTATAAAACCATTCAAGAGTTGGTCCAGCCAAGCTTTTGGGAAAAAGGCGCAAGAGGAAGACATCATTGTATGCCACGTCAAATTCTTTGATATGTGTGACAGGGTCTCCTTTTCCTCTGAATTTGTCAAATTTAGGTACCTCAAAGTGTTTGGGAAATGGTGTTGTGGTAATGGCTCTGTCAAATGGGTAAGGACACACATTCTCAAACTTGAATGTCTTTGGATCATTCCCTTCTTGGATGGCTTTCAGAGCTGTCTTCATTTGCTCCCACTCTGAATTGATAGGTGATGGTTGGGGTGCCCCCAATGTAGGAGTGCCTTGAGGTAGGTATGTGCTGGATGGGGCCACTGAATATGCATGGTTGTGAGGGATTTACTGATAGGGATTGTACATTGTTTGGGCAGCTGCATGGTGGATGACGGGTTGTTGAGGGGGAGGTGGCGCATATTGCTGCATGTGCTGCGAGGCTTGCTGTTGATATGGGATTTGAGGTTGGGATTGAGGAACATAATCTGGCTATGGGATAAATGGATTGCTTTGTGGAGGTAAGGTATAAGATGGTTGTGAGGCTTGGGGAAAGGATCGAAGGGCTTGTGGGGTTTGACCAATATATGTGGGTTGTGCCCCCATTTGGGATGGTATCTGCAAATAATTGGTGGTTGGCTGGGGTGGTGGATTACCTCCTAGAAGTGGCATTGAAAAGTAGTTGGTAATTGGAGGTAATAGATTAGTTGGTGGTGGAGGTGGTGGGAATTGAAAGCTTGGAAATGGAACTGATGGGGTTTGATAGCTTTGTGGCTGGATTTGGAAGCTTGGTAGAGTGGTGGTGGGAGCTGGGGTCACTTGGGAGCTTGGTAGAAGATTGGCAGTAGCTTGTGGGTTTTGATAGCTTTGTGGAGTGAAGGTAGTAGCTTATGGATTTGTGGCTGGTGGTATTGAGCTCCCAAGACTTAATGGAAATGATGGGATTGTACTTTGGGCCGTGGTGAACAAGCTGGGGGCAATGAAAGGTTGATTACTTGGCCCTATGGGTGGCATCCCTGTTGTATATTGCTGAGGTTGGCCAAAGATGCTAGCACTAATTTGGGAGATGGGTGGATTTGGAAGGCTAGGTGTGGGAGCAGCAGCAATAGTGGAGGGGGTGAACGGTGAGGTGTTTTAAGTAAAGGGGGTTTGGAGCGGAGAGGTATGAACCAAGGATGGAGTGGTGGCGGCTGGGTTGGCTTGCGGTATGGAGATTTCAACTTGGGTGGATGATGGTATGTTTGGGTCTGTTGGGTCATATGGATTGGATGGAGGCTCTTCTTTTGGAATATATTGAGGATAATTTGGATCATAAGAGCTTATGGGTGGTGGAAGCTGCCCAAACAATGGGTGAGATGGATCTGATAATGGAGGGGGTCTTCCAAAGTCAAAGGTTCCTACATTGTCCCTTCGAAAATTAGCCATGATTGTCTCTTTGTTTTTGTCTATAATGACGTTTACCAATACTGCATTTCTTGGTTGGTTCATGAAAGCTTCAATGTCAGTAGGTGATGGCATAGCTTGCTCTGGGCTGAAGGATGGCTGAGTGCTCAAGGGGGGTGAGGCTGTTCAATCCAAATGATAGGGCTCCATTGTTTCTTTCTTCTTGGCTAAGCGAGTGATGGGTGGCATGAAAAATGCTCCTAGGGATGAGATGCAATAATGCTGATGGATGCAAAAGGGGGAAGGCTTTTCTATGCAAATAATTTCCTAGGTTGAGGCAAAGCTATATGACAAAACCTAAGGAGGATTGGGTTGGGGATTCTAATTTCAAAGATATGTTGTCAAAGCACAAATGGTTTGCTTTCCTATGTGCAAGCTTGGTGGTGATTGTGTCAACTTAAGGATAGACTGATGATCCTTTAGGAAGAACACGAGATTGACCACTTGCAAATCCCAACCTTTAGCTCAAGGTGATTAGGGATAACAAGTGACAAAGCTAGATTACCCTAGACAAAGCTCTGTCAAAGGGATAACCTTGGTGAGATTGGTGGATTTGGAAGATTTTAGGAATGGCAAACTTTAGCAAGGTGACAACAATTTTGAAAGCTTAGATGTGCAGATTTTTGATTACTGGCTAGATGGTATGATTCTAAATGAGATGGATGAGCTAATAATGCTTAAGGGGATAACCTAAGATGGCTGGCTTTTCTACAAAGATGACTCTAAAGTGAAGCTTATCCAAGAAGATGTGGAGAAACAAGGGTGTCTAATCATAGAAATCATGCCTAGTTGGTAAGGCATAAGCAGGATTAACTCCTGGATGTTGGCTAAATTTGATGGTGCGCTCTAACCAGGCCTCTTGAAGTGCTTCGTCGGTAGCTTTGTCCTCTGCTTTGTGGAGTTTGGAAATTCGTGGGCTTGGTGTTATTTCTTTTCTCTTGGCTGAAAGTTCTTGGTATGCTAGAGATGGCTTGAGTTTGACCTTGTGAAACTTTTGTTTGGGTTTGGGTTGTTCCGACATAAATTCCTAAATTTGCTTGGCTTTGGGAAAAATCTCAATTGTTTTGCTTCAACTTGTTCAACTTCCAAAATAGGCAATGACTACGCTAAGTGTGCCCTAAGCTAGGATTGACCAAGTTTGGCAAACATTCATTCAACAAGTAAAATAAAAACAAGCAATAGATAGGAACACCCAGATAGAAGTTTGTGGTTCTCAGAATGTGATACTTGCGCCAAGGAGTGTGTATGTTCTACAAATGTTTCGATCAGTCACTCCAAACACATTAACATCCTAGATGGTTTTCTGCAAGGCAGACAATTGGTTTAGCTAGGGAGTCCTCGATATACGCAAGGTACGTGAGGCCCAAATCCGTAGATGAGACCAAAAGGATGTCACACAGCCGAGAGGAGCGGTAACCCACTTCTCCTCTTTCACTTCTCAAGGGTATAAAGTTCCTTGAGGCTTAGCCCGAATGACAAAATCTTGATCCCAAGAGAGGTGTCTTTTGATTCACCTCCCGATTATTATACTCCGCCGGAACACTAGAGTTGAGGTCGTCCAAGGGGTGATGAAATCCCCAAGCAAGCCTCCTAAAAAGAAACAAGGTTTTGGATCCTAATCTTATGCACCCAAGATGGCCTCGAAAGACGACAAGGGGAGAGAAGACTTGGATGACCTTGGGCTAAAAAACACGCTTGTTCTTTTACCAACTGACTCTTATGTGTGCTAATCTAGACTTTGCAAGCACTCATGTTTAAGAGACAATGTTCAATTCCAACTTGAAGCGCCAACAAAAGTAAATCGATCGAAGAATGCAAACAATAAGAAGAGTTAGGGTCAACAAAAGAAAACTTGCGCACCCGGAGGCCCTCCACGTCAAGTATCGATTACTTTTCTTTAAGGCATTCAAGATTGAGTGTGAGTTTGTTTTAAGCCCAAAACAACAGTGTGTGAAATTCGATTTCAAACGCGCGCCCGAAGGCTCTCCACGTCAGTTGTTGTTCAATTTTAGTGCCCAAACTTGAAGTGTGATCGATTTAATCTAGATTTTTGGCCATTTAAGAATTTTGATAAAGTTAAAGCGAACGTTCAAAGACCAAGTGAGTGAGTTAGATTGTGGAACATTTAACACCTTTTTCAAGCAGACCCATCCCCATAAATGGCGCTGAGATTGCAACCAATGGTTAATATTTGATGGGTGATTAGAAAAAAGGTGAGTCCAAGGAACTACTCAAATTGATTTTTGTAAATTTGTATTTTAACTTAACAAAGTTTTTTAAATGTCCAAAAATCAAACTTTACCTAGATTGCATGTGGAAAAGAGATTTGTTTTGTTCAATTTTAGAAGCTCCAAATGAAGTGTTTGATATTGCAATGGTTAATTGATCCTTGGCATTCAAGATTGGATTTGTTGTTTTAAGCATGCATTCCAAGGAAAGTTGATTTTAATCCATGGCATTCAAGAGTGTGTTTTGAGCAACATTCATTCAATGGAAAATGTGTTTAACCATTCAAGTTCATTTTTTTAGCAACATGCATTCAAAGACAAATGGTTAAACATTCAAGTTCATTTTTTAGCAACATGAAAACCTGCAAGAAACATGATTAGTGGTTGCATATGTGCTCCAACCTGCAATGAGACAAAAAAAAAGCAATTTAGTTAGTTAGCCAAAATCTTCAAAAAATGAGACCTTAACTATGAGAAAAAAAATTTTAACTTTTTTTGCTGTCAAATTTTGATTTATACTTTTTTTTTTTTTTTTTTTTTTTAGCTACAAAGTGCAGAAATAATAAAGCAGAAATGCAACATAAGCAAGCAGAGAAGACAATCTGTCAAAATACGAAGACGCTGAAATACAAAGACGCTAGTATTCGAAGAGGACAAAACAGATTTGCAGCACAGAAAACAGGTGACACGCAGAGATGCCGATTTGCGCAGATGCGGATTTTCGCAGACGATGATTTTCGCAAATGCGGATTTTTGCAGATGTCGATTTTTGCAGATGCGGATTTTTGCAGACGTCGATTTTCGCAGACGCGGATTTTCGCAGACAAAACAGGTTGCAGACGCCAAAACTGTGCCAAAAAAGTTGAAAAATGCAAATTTTTATTTTTTTTTAGATGGTATTTCTTCTTCCTAAGTGCGTTCTTTAACTTGCAAAAACAAGCAAAACACCCTCACAACACACTCAAACAACAACACACATTAGATGGTTAGAAAAAATGACATATAGATGAAAATAGATGATTAAATGACCCATAGTGGGGTCCCACCGGGCGTGCCAAAATGTAGAACAAGATTTAGTATGCAAAGAACATTTACAAATAAAGTAAACATTCACAAACCAAAAACTAAATTCACATATATGCTTAGACAAAGAAAGCAAACAAAGAAGTGCAAACTTCACAAGAGAAAATACTCCATGCTTTCTTGATTCTGTAGATGTGTCCTTTTGCTGTAGATGTATGCTCAAGATGCTCAAAAGCTGCTTCAATGGAGATGGGTAATGGCAAATTGGTAGCTTTGTGAGCTCTCAATTTGGCATTATAAGGGTAATATTGATGGCTTTGGTTCTCAAAATAGCATGGTAACTTTAGCTCAAAGATTGTTGATGAAATGGCTTGGGATGGGATTCAATTTATAGGCTAAGGGGTAGAGGGATGGAGGGCTTAGATGCAAGGATGGATGAAGGCTTAAGGAGGGCTAGGATGCACTCAAAGGAGAGCACATGGATTGTGCTTGTTTAGCACCAATGGGAAGGTGACACTTGTCACAAGGAGGATGAGTGTGAGAGGGTAGGGTAAAAGGTTGGTTAAAGGCATGATGAGTGGGGTTGAGTATGTAAGAGGGATGTAAGAGGAATGAGTGTGGAAGAGGGAAGAGTGTGGAAGATGGGTGTAAGAGTCATGAGTGGGCTTGTAAGAGTCTTTTATGTTTTGTAAGAGCACTCATGACTTAGTGGTTGGGTTTTTTGAGGGGAGACTTTGGTTTGGATTAGGAAAGTCTTAAACTTTTTTAAGGAATGTGACAACATTAGGGGGTGGATTAGGCTTGGGTTTAGGATTAGATTAGGGATGTTAGAGATGTGCAAGTGGATGGCATTAATGAGGGTGGGTGAGTTAGTGGCTAAGCTTGGTTAGTATGGGTGGATGGGGTGGATTAGGCTAAATGGAGGATTAGATATAGGTTAGGGATTTTTGAATTTGAGGATTTCATTTATCAAATAGATTTATTTAATAAATGGGGATTTTTGGAATTAGATAGAAGAATAGGATTTAATTGATAAATAATAGATTATTTGATTTATCAATTAGGACTATAGATGATTAATTAAATTAATCAACTAGGGGATGACAAAGGATTAATTAAATAGAAATTTAATTAATAATGCCTTTTTAGATAACTAAATAGGATTACTAAAATAGTGTAATCAAATTTAGGTGTCTACACATACCAGGAAATAATCTATCACTTGAAGGTCTGGTAGGTAGACTCACTACTTTTGAGCTATCTAACTTTGATAATTACAAACCTAAGAATATTGAATTTGCTTTCAGAGCTAAGGTGTCATTGAAGGAACCTGATGAGAAGAAGAAGAAGATAAAGATAAAGTATGTGTATAGTGATAGCGATATAGATGAGGAGGATGTAGAACATCTTGAAGCACTACTGGCAAGAAGATTCCACAAAGGTAAAGGTAAGTTCAAAGGTAAATTACTTATCATTTGTTTCAATTGTAATGAGGTTGGTCATATTGCTGCTAGATGTCTAGAGAAGAAGAAATATAGAGGTGGTGTCAAGTACAAAAGTAGGAAGATGAAGACAACAAGGACTACAAAAACAAAGTATTGCTGAAGAGGAAACAAAAGATGAATTTGATGAACAGGATGATGAAGTAGTGCACGTTGCAATGAAGGATGAATATGATAAAGATGAGGCAACTACACTTGTGACTTGAGTGAACAAGAATGATAGATGGATCATTGACAATGGGTGCTCACATCACATGATTGGAGACAAAAGTAAGTTTATTACCTTGAATTGTTATGATGGAAATAGTGTAAGATTTGGTGATGATGCACCATGTTTGATAAAAGGAAAAGGTTCCATCAAACTCACAGATAATATTTTATGTGGTAATGCTTACTATGTTGAAGGACTTAACTATAATATATTGAGTGTGTCACAACTGAATAATTTGGGATGTAAGGTTGAGTTTGAAAACAAGGTTGCTAAGATATATGACACAAATGAAAGATTGGTTGGAAAAGGTGATTAGACTAGAAGTGATCTATTCTATCTTGATATAGAGGATGCTACTTGTCTAGTTGTAAAATTTGATGGTGTATGGTTGTGGCACGAGAGGTTATGTCATGTTAATTTTGATAATCTAGTTAGCATCAATAACATGAGAAAGGTTAGAGGTTTGCCTAAGTTAAAAAAGCCTAATAATATAATGTGCAAACAATGTATGTTAGGAAAAATGACAAAGTCAAGTTCTAAGATTAAAACTCATACCTCTAAAAGTGTACTAGAGATATTTCATACTAACTTGTGTGGACCAATTGAAGTACAAAGCTATAAAAGAGATAAGTACATTATGTTGTTTGTTGATGATTATTTTAGAATGATTACAGTTATGTTTCTAAAATAGAAATCTAATGCTTTCCAAATGTTTAATTGGTACTTAGCAAGACTTAAGAAGGAAACATGTAAAAGTCTTAAGTGTTTAAGATCTGATAGAGGAGGAGAACTTACATCAAATAAGTTTGAAATATTTTGTAATGACAAAGGAATCAAAAGATAGACATCTTCCCCTAGAACCCCTCCACAAAATGGAATTGTTGAAAGAAGTAACAAATCTATAATAGACTATGCTAGAACACTCATGATGGAGAAAAATGTTGCTTTAAGATAATAGAGAGAAGCTATAATTATAGTTGTCTATACCTTGAACCATGTACAAGTCAAGAAAGGTACTCATTCAACACCTTTTGAACTATGGTATGGATACTCACCCAATGTAAAGTACTTTAAGGTATTTGGAAGCAAGTGTTACATTCTTAAAGACTTCAGGAATGGTAAACTAGATGAAAAAGGTGAAGAAGGTATATTCTTAGGATAATCCACAAGAAGTAAAGCTTATAAGTGTTTAAATACTAACACTAACAAAGTTTTGGAAAGTGCAAATGTGAACTTTGATGAATATACAGAAGTACATGAAGCTGAACCTATGAAAGAACTAGAAGAATACAAATTATTTGTATACTCTTATGAAGGTATGCTTGCTAAATAAAATGCTACAAATCAAGCTACAAACCAACATAAAGTTTCGGTGACTACCAAGTCACACACTATGAATCTTGAGTTGCATTCAGGAATCAAGTTACACTTAGATGCCGAGTTACATAATGAAATTGAAGCACATTCTAATTCTGAGATTACTAAAAATGCTAAGTTTCCTAATAGAAATGTACAGAAGGATTCTAAAACTGAGAGATAAATTAAAGAAACAAGAGTTGAACCAACATTGTCCAAATATGTCAAGAGACATCATATCCTGCTAAACAAATTATTGGAGATAAATTTGCTATACCAATGACAATAAATAGATTGAGAAATGATGAATGTTTTTTGAGCATGAAGGAACCCAAATTAGTAAAAGATACATTAGAAGATGTAGACTGGAGTAAGGCCATGGAAGAAGAGATTGAACAAATTGAGAAAAATAAAACATGGACTCTAGTTCCTAAACCATAAGACAAAAATGTGATTGGCACCAAGTGGGTATTCAAAAACAAGCTAGATGAAAATGGTGAAGTCACAAGAAACAAGGAAAGATTAGTTTGCAAAGGATATGCACAAGAAGAATGAATTGACCATGGAGAGACATTTGCCCCTATTGCTAGATTGGAAGGAGTAAGAACTTTACTTTCTTATTCTGCATACAAAGGTTTCAAAGTTTATCAAATGGATGTTAAATTTGCATTTCAAATGGCATATTAGAGGAAGAAGTTTTCTTAGAATAGCCATAAGGATTTGTTGATGTTAACAATAAGAATATGGTATTTAGATTACACAAATCTCTATATGGTTTGAAATGAGCACCAAAAGCATGGTATGAGAGACTTCATAAGTATCTTGTGAAGATTGGGTTTCAAAGGATTGATGATAATAACAATCTATACATAAAGATGGAGAAAGGCAAAGGTATTTTGTTATCTAAAATTTTTGTTGATGATATCATATTTGGAGGTCGAGATGCTTTATGTAAGACTTTTGCAAATGAAATGAAGCAAGAATTTGAAATTTCTATGTTTGGAGAAATTAATTTTTTTGTGGGATTACAATATATCAGATGAAATATGGTATATACATCACTTAGTCAAAATATGTCAAAGAAATACTAAATTTTTTTGGAATGGAGGATTCCAAACTAGTAAGTACACCTATGGTGATAGGATACAAGTTGTCTAAGAATGATGATTTAGCCAAGGTGAATCAAACATTGTATAGGTCTATGATTGGTAAATTACAATATGTAGTACATAGTAGACTTGACATTGCATTATTTGTAGGGATAGTTGCAAGATTCTCTACTAATCCTAGGGAGAATCATTTGATGGTTGTAAAGAGGATAATGAGATATATGAAAGAAACAGAGAAGTATGGTCTATACTATAAGAAAAATGAAAAATTTAAATTAAGAGTCTACGCTAATGTTGATTGGGCTGGAAACATTGATGACAAAAAGAGCACTGGTGGAAGAGCATTTTTCTTAGGCAAGAGACTGGTTACATGGATTAGTAAGAAACAAAATTGCACTTCACTATCTATTGCTAAAGCTGAGTATGTTGGTACTATTGTAAATTGTGGAAACATTGTATGGATCAAATAGCTACTCAAAGGAATGAAGGAAGAGATCACATATAACACTTTATTGTGATAATACAAGTTCTATTAATATATCAAAGAATCTTGTGATGCACACAAAGACTAAGCACATTGCAATCGAGTATCATTACTTGAGAGAATTAGTTCAAGATAAAGAGGTAAAAATGGAATATGTCAACACTAAAGAAAAATTGCTGATATCTTCACAAAAGCATTACCTAAGGATACTCATGAGTATTTAAGAGGTAAACTAGGGGCGATACCCCTATCAAAGGTTGTCTAAGTAACAAAAGGAATGTTTTGCATCAAACAAGTTGTTTTTCAATACTACAAATTGATGCAGATGATCTTACTTTAGGAGCTACCTAAAGTAATCAAAGAACTGAAACTTCAAAATCAGTCACAAGTAAGCTGACAAAGGGAGAAACTAAAAAAAATGAAGAAACTAAAGAACTTAATATTTGCATGATAAGATGATGAGTTTTTGGCATTGTTGTCAAAGAGGGAGATAGTTACTAATCAAGGGAGTGATCAAGGAAGTAATTGTTGAAGAAGACGGTCACTGGTCAAAGGAAAGTATAAGTATGATGAGAGAGATAGTTATTGATTAGGAGAATAAAGAAGGAGAAATCAAAACATCTACCTAGTAAGAGGGAGATATGAGAAGAAAAAACTCAGAGGGAGTTATAAGGAAGAATTTTGTAACCTACTCAAAAGATGGAAGTTATTGATAGAGGGAGAGATTTCAATACAAAGAATTATTTTCTTTTTGGTATTGTCTTAAAGTTTTAACCTAGTCAGTCTGGTTCATCAATTTAGTTTTCCATCAATGCCAAAGAGGGAGATTATTGAAAATAGATTGAAGAAGACTATTAAAGAGGGATATTGTTGAGAACATATTGATACAAGTATGATCAATATGCTTCAATCATTGTTTTGTCACTGATGTCAAACCTACTACTTGCTAGTAAGACAACTATTTATATGATTTAAGTACTATCACTTATTTGATTGATGAAGAGGATTTGATCAAAAGATGTAACAATAGCATCTAGAGGGAAGGTTGAGTTATGACTATGTAAAGAAGTACAAGAATCTATTAAGATAGTGATAACATGATGTATTGATAATCTACTTAAGGTTACAAAGGCTAGTTATAGTAAGAAATTTTAGAATAACAAGTTACACAAAGTCTGTCTATGAAGCTTGACCGAGTAAATAGTAGGTGTCGAGCAAAGTCAATGCAAGCTGAGCAAAAAATTAGTTGGAGCCGCGTAAAATTTTACTGTAGTGTATGTCGAGCATAACAATGGATGCCGAGTAAAGTTTAGTTGATGTCAAGCAACAATAAACTTTAGTTTGTGTCGAGTAATTTTTTAGAGGATGTTGAGCAACACAGTATGTGTTGAGCATTAGAAGCCAGATAATGTCGAGTGGCTACATTATTTATAAGATTGAGAATTCGATGGATTTGAGCTAACAAGTTTGTTTTCTTAGAATGTGTGAACTAGGTGGAAGATAAGGTTGATGAGTTGGTGGCACAAAATTCAAGGTAAACCATTTTTAGGTGAATTCAAAGAGGATTCAAGGAGAAATTTCTAGAAGAGATATGGAATGTGGGGTAAATTCATTGTATCCTACCTAATCTATCCTAACCCTAAATTGGATGACGGAGAATGAGTGACAAAAGATTTTAATTTCTTATTTATAGGAATGGCTAGTCAAAAGCAAAGTGTCATGTGCGAGAACTTAAGGGAGACAAGGAGTCAAGGGTTTTGCTTCATCAAGTGACCTAAGAGAAGAGACTGCATTGGCATGTTAAGTAAGAAGGCTTAAGGATATGAATGCTTGAATGGTGAACAAGCTATCAAAGTTGAAAAGTATGAAGGCCAAGCAGAATGGAAGACTAAAATAGTGATCTATAATTTTCAAATGAAGTTGTAAGTTGTTATCAGATCAAGCCTTACTGTTACTCTCTAAGAATTGTATCTGTCTAGGGTAAATCCTTTGGATTAAGGTTGACCTAACAATCATTTGTAAATCCTTTAATTGGGTAACATTCCAAGTGAATGGTCTAAAATCCTCTAACAAGGTTCACTCCTAATAGGGTGACTGAAATTCTTTAACAAGGTCACATTTAACAGTTTGTATTGTAACCTTTAACAGGGTTGGTCTTTCATAGGGAATTACTTCAGAAGAGTGAAAAAGAGTAGCATGTTACTAGTGGTTTTTCCCAAATTGGGTTTCCGCATAAATCATCATGTCAAGTGTGTTGATGAATCTATTATGTTTCATGTTTACATTTCTACAAGTTGATTTGACAATAACCTACAAGTTTTAAGAGATTGTATAATCTTATGGATGCATGCATGAAGATAAATGTTTTATGGGTTCACTAAGTGGAAAAAAGTTTTATTTATACATCTGGACCATGAATAACTAATTCACCCCCCCCCCCCTCAATTATTCTAAAAGTATTCCAACACAAAAATAAAACCCTCTAACCAAAAGGGAACAACTGTAGAGAATGTAGTTAATATCATCTATAGTGAGATATAAATAACATTCCTTCAAGTTTCAAATCAACTTCAAAAATTCCTATTACAAGAAATCTTTGTATTGAAGTTCATAATTATGAAATCTTTTCAAGGTGACATTCTTGGTTATCACATCATCTCATAGAAGGAATGATGACAAGGCATAATTATTCTCTGATTTGTACCACATTTTAAATTTAATTGCAACATCCTTTAGAAGTCTCTTATGACACTAATACATTTGGCATCATTTTGCAACGGCTATGTGTCGCAATTACGACAGCCATGTGTCACCAGTGCGACAGTAGTAGACGTCGCTCATTTTTAGTTGCAAATTACAACGTCTGTCATCACCTGTCATAATTATGACAACTATCTATCGCTATACTGCCACTTTATTCTGGCATCATCTGGCCATAATTCTTGTGGAATGCGTCACAATTGCAACGGATCCCAATGCAATTGCGACGATATTTTGGCATCGCCGCTACAGCAACCCCGTCGCAATCCCCTTGGTTGATGTCGTAATTGCGACGGATCCCAATGCAATTGCGACGGGCGTTAGGCGTCACTACTACAGCATCCCCGTCGCAATTCAGGGGGTTGACGTCACAAATGCGACAGTTACAAAGTAAAACAAAAAAAAATAATTTGTTTATTATTCAATATTATTGGTGGGGCTCCAAATAGAATCCTCCAAAATTACTTTAAAAAAATAGCAATGGTATGATTATAATAATATATTATAATATTGTAATCCTATTAGGGATAGTAATGGTATAATATTAGAGCACTAGTATTCTTAATGTTAGTAACAAACCAAAGGCCTGCACATAGTGGTAGCAATGACTTGCTACAAACTATCATAATGTCGATATTGTCATTAATAATAGGAGAAAAATCTATTGTAGTAATTTGATTTGCGTCTTATAATTGTTTATATTTTGTTCAAAATTGTTGGTATGACAATACACCACCACTAATATCTGCATAATGTAATTATTAGAGGGTGAGTATAGTCTAGAAGTCATAGTCAAAATTTATTCCCATTCTTCAGCGACTACTGTTTTCGGGAAACCTGTAGCAGCTATCTTTAATTGCTGCTGATTTTCATTCAATTTGTTGATTCAATGGAAGAGTTATTGCTACATACATAGCAAGGTTGGTTTCTTACACATCATTCTGACAAGAATAGAGACCACTAGGAGGGCTTGGTGATGATTTATGTTTGATTTGTGTTTGTGTCTGTTCATTATTGTCATTTAATGAATCTTCTGATCTTGCTTACTTTTCTAATCTATCAAAAATACCCAATTGAATAGGTCTGCAATCTGATGTAATAAATGTGATCCTAATTAAAACTTGTGTGGTTGTTGGCATCTAGTCAAAGCTACATCTTCAGAGTAAAACAATATTGAGCATGCCCACCACCTATATTATCTTACTTCCACTGAACCAATTAGATTGTCCTATGGTACCAGGAGTGCAAGCAATTTTAATTTCAAATTTGTTCTTATTGATTTTCAGTTAATCCATATTCGTATTAAGCATTAGTTTGAGCAATAATAGGTATACCTCAGGATACAATACAGAAAGATACATTTACCAAACAATAAAAGCTTAGTGTTGAACCAACTTACACTGGAGAAACTGCATAAGACCTAGAACATAATTTGATAGATCAATTACTTCACCTTCAGACAAATTTGTTGACTCATTAAATATCACTTAAAAGACATTTTACTTGTTATATATTTTCCAGACAACTTCTTGTCTAATTTGATGCTTCTGCTGCACTTGAAATTGTCGATCCCCTTCCAATAAAGTTTTTTCATTGAATCTTGTATTCATTATGTCAATCATAGAAAATAAAATGTATGCAAAACTGCAAATTATCACAAAGTTCTGAAATAAAATTCAGACTATTTTTTAAAATTTCAATTGTTTCTATCAAGTAAAATTTATTGCATGCTCTAAAAAGAAACTCTAGGAGACCGAAATAGCTCACAATTCAACAACATGACTCTGAGAACAAGTCACACCATCCCAAGCTAAGCAAGGATCATCGCCTATCCAGTTTACTTCTCCATTGAGTTTTTCTCGTATTACATGAAGAGCATTTCCTAGAACAAGAAAATTAATGTGCAAGTTGTTAGCTTGAGAATATTGTTAGATGTGCTCTCCAAAGTGAAAATAAATGACCAACCAAGTTTGAAGCATCATCTATAGATAAAGGAAATTCTACAAGAGTGTTGCAAACACTTTTTTCATATGCAGATCAATATATGTGTCTTTGTCACATTCTTAAAGAATGACAATACTTTCTATTATGTAAAACAATTATGAGTAAATAATTCTACAGAAGTAGCAGTAGACAAGCCTTGGCAGTAAATACAAACCTTCGGGAGTGGCATGGGAGATAATTGAAACAATAACCACCAAAAATAATCTTGCAAAAACCAAAACCCATTTTCTTTTCTCCTGCTAAAGATAAAAGCATAGATGGTAAGAAACCACACAAATTTATCTGCTTAAGAGAATAGGAACAAAATTCTATGGCCTTGCCCCTCCACAATGCAGAGTGTTAAATTATTTTCCTACAAAAATCAAGACACAACAATCCCATAAACATATTCAATATGATTAAAAGTAGATATCAACAATTGAGTTATTTAAAATGTCGTTATACTGCATGAAAGGAAAAGAGGGTTCGTGATCAAAAATGATTCTAAAGTGCTATATATTTCAGTAGATTGTAGTAAAGCATTTTTTTCTGAAAGTCGTTTTAAAAACTTGTGCATGTAGCTGAAGAATATAAAAATTTAACATGCAATGTAAACACGTGCAATATGCTTTTTCAAGCAGTGGAAACACTTCATTTTCAATTTGCACTTTCCATGTACCAGAATGGCAAAAGAAGATTTGAGTACGTAATCTTCAGGTTATTGTGTTTGTGTTGAAGAGGTGTTGTGATCTTTGTACTTTTTTCCACATAGAATGGAAGCATTGGCTCTTACCTTTAAACCTCTGAAACAAAGGGCAAAAAATTCTAGGCTCTTCCAAGCTAGTTTTCTCTCAATGCAATCTACTGCAGTCCTCTACCAACCTCGTAGTAAAATCAGCAACTTTACATTGATTCAGCACACCTTTGAGGAGTTAAGGCTTGACCTCATTTTCCATTTGCCTTGTTTCTCTAGTCCTCTTTGTAAATGGTAACCTTGAGATTAAATCTTAGACAACAAATAATGATTTCGAAAATGAGAAGGATGTTACAAATGTTAGTTGACTTCCAAGATCAATCTACCAACCTAGACGAGAACGTTATGCCAAAGCTAAAATGAACAGCACCCAGGTCTCAGAGCTAGCCATTGGGAATCCAGAAATCTAGTTCTTGGCTTCATCGAGGTTTCCAAAAAGCCAATGTTGTATACTATTGTGGACATAGACCTTGCACCATAATGCCAAAGAGTAGACAATGCTCAAGTGATAAAGCACACTTGACACCACCCATTTGCCAAAGAGGCAAAAGAAAATACCTGTATAATAATTGAAGCTTTAGTTTGAAACCTAAAGTGAAATTCATTGCGAGCAACCATTGCACATAAACCTGCTTGAATGAAAATGGCTGACAATTGCAACTGTTTGTAATCCTTGTGAGCTTGATATCCGTGGGCATATTTTTGTATTCGAATTGGAGCAGCCTCCCTCCTCGTGTTTTTAAAGAGCTCACGAGTTTAGAATTTCATGACAATTCAAAGCATGAAGCCTTAGATGCATAGGACAACAATCTAAACATAGGACAAAATAGAGAAATATTTAGTATCTTATTGAGCTTCACTTTGTTTCGAGAATAGTTTAATATTCTCTACTAAACAAGGCCAACCACGTGAAGGTGGAAGCTCATTTGGCCCCACCCCCCTCCCCCTAACATCACTCTACATTCCCCGTTAACATCTAACATTCATTCATTCTTTCAACCATTAATAAAATGTAACATTCAATCATTATCACATGATAACATTCAATCAATATCACATGATAACATTCATTAACACATTAGATTCGTTAACACGCAACATTCATCAATATTCTGCATTAACACATAATTCATGAACATTCATTAGCACATAATTAAATTCATTGAGACATAAAATTTAGTCATTATCAATTAAGGTATGTAGATGAAAATCATTTTTTTTTTTCTTTCTATTTCTTTTTTCTATGTAAGCACTAAGAGGAGCATCAATGTCATCATCAATTCCCCCCTCATTAGTTGTTCTGTTCGCTGTTATTGATGGTCTCAAATTCCTATGTTGTTGCAAAGGGGGTTCCTCTGCAATAACAAATAAAAGAGTTAAATTAAAAATAATTTATTATAATTGCTACAAGTATTTAATTATTTTAAATAACATAACTGTGGCGCTCTTTACCTGATCTGACCACATCATTTTGTCTAGACTCAATGTCAACACGCTCATGAACATCGACCCCTCGATCCTCTACAGTTGCTATACAAAATGTTACGTTAATCCAAACACCAATTGCAATTACATATAAAAAATTTAATAGCAAATGTATACCTCCACCACTGGGATGCACATCATGCGAACCTTCAGCATCCACAGATTCTGTAGAAGGATTGTCAGGCTGCATTCCAACATCCTACGCATTGTTATCATTGCTTGCTTAAAACAGATATACTCACTTTATATTGGAACTTAACATCAAATAGACTAATTGGTAAAGTATTCAATTTGAAATAAATTTCATTTAGCTTATTTACCTATGGCTCAGATGCATCATTATTAGAACCTTCCACACTGATTTCAGCTCGTAGCTATTCAGCCATGGCTTTATAGCCTAATTGGAAGCCAATTCTCTTATCCTCTTCTCTGAGGCATCTCTTGAACTCTGAGCCCTGCATTTTTGCGTGGTATGGTGAATTTTACTTGCATTGTTTCATCAACCAATGGAGGGTAGTTAAAATATCATAAGGAAATACAAAAGTTGCAAAGTTGCATTAGGTTGGTTGCAGCAGTTTGCATGGTAAATAGTTAGCAGGGTTTCGAACCCTTGTTAAACTTTAGTTTGGTCATGTTGGATTTGTTCTAAACTGTCCTTGGTGTTTGGGAGTCCTGGAGGATCCAATTGCACTCTTGGTTGGGTGTGTAGAATAAAGGTCAAGTGCTGCAATCTGCCCTATGACTGGTAACAGCAATTTTGCCTTAGACCTGATTTGTTTTGGGTTGTGTTGATGTTTGTTTTGGTTTCTATTTATGTTAGAGGGTTGGAGTTGTGGATCAAAAGCATAGACAAGCTAGTCTATCCTAGCATTTCCCATGACAATCTATAAAAAATTTGA
The DNA here is from genome assembly GCA_028749045.1 of Cupressus sempervirens. Taxonomy (NCBI): domain Eukaryota; kingdom Viridiplantae; phylum Streptophyta; class Pinopsida; order Cupressales; family Cupressaceae; genus Cupressus; species Cupressus sempervirens. The sequence continues at coordinate 155,102,934 of CM053786.1, forward strand.
TACAATTTTTCATTTAATAATACTTACAACTCGTGCTTGAAGTTTTGAAAAACCACCAGAGCCGAGCTTGTATGTCCCGTTTTTTTCTATTCTTGCCTTTGTTGCCTTTGATGTGTTAGGAAATCTATGAAAAGTTTGAAATATGTTAGATAGTATAAATATAGAGGTTAATTAGTACATAATTACATTCTCAACAGTATCACATACCTTGATGTACTCTGATCTACTGGTGTAATTTTGTCTCTCCTGTCATCTTTATACTTTCCATCCAAAATCAGAGCCTGCCACTCAGCCTCAGGAACATAGGACGGACAATCGTACCTGGGGTTATTCTCTAAATTTTTTTGTATTGGTCCCTAATATACCTCAAACGTAAACCAGCTTTTTCAAGGAGCTTGTTTCTCTCGAATGCATGAGGTCCAAAAAGTTGGGTCATGCTCTCTATAAGATCATCCTTCAACTTTTTGGTTTGGAGATTCCACCTTTTAAGTAAAAAAAACATGTTAGACTCATAATTGAAGTGAAGCTACCTTTAATATAGTTCAAGAAATGGATGAAAAGGAAAACTATTCTAGCAATGATATGAAATCAAAATAGTGGTTTGGGGTTTTAGTTAGGATATGATGTTCCACCAGGTACACAGGGTGGGCCCAAATATTCGCAAACACTCATCAGCAAGTTTTCTCCAAAAAATATCATTCCCTACAAAACAATCATGGGATGATTAGTCAATGAAGAGTGATCAAAAACTAAATTACTATTAAATCACTATAGAATAATAATAACTTTAAAGTACCTGGAACTTTGGCTACTTTTAATGGAATGCCTTCATCGTCGCTGACGATCAAAATGACATCCTTCACCGTTCCCGTACTAGGAACATAGGAACATCAAAGAAATGATGTTGCAGATCCTATTGCAAAAAGTTTCATAAGTTTCATAAGTCTTTGTCACAAAGTATAAAAGAACAAATGATAATTGATGTTAAAAAGTTGTAAAAAAAAAACTGTGAAGGTGCATTTGCAAGGCACCACATGGTGAATATGATGATCTGAGGGTTGGAGTGACTAAATACTGCTTGAAAACATCTGAGAGGGTTTGTTTAAAAGTGTTTGAGCCATTATAAAGATTTTATAAGTTGATTTGGGGTCTTTTCTAGGAAGCCCTAGGCTAGAAACCCTTAAAGGGAGGGTTTGATGGAAAAGTATCTAGAAATGCATGGAGGGTTAAACAAGTTGAGGAATCCTACTATTTATTAGATGCCTTAAAGTTGTGTAAAGGTTTGGGAGGTTGATAATAAGCACAAAAGGTAGTTGCTTTGTTAGGCAAGAGCTAATTAGGCCTAATTGATTGTAGAGACAGCCATAGAAGGGTTCATCGATCACAAGTTCAAAGGTTGATATTTGCAGGGGTTGATATATAAATTGAAGATGATGACAATATTCATTACTACTAAGGAATATCAAAGCAAGACAACTCCATTTATCATGAAGTAACGCATACACATTAGAAACGAAATCATTACAAAGGGGGGTCATTACAATCTACATTGTAAACACATAACACTTAAACACATAATGAAAGAGAGAAAAAGAGGGATTTGTGTACCAGTAGATGGTGCAACAGTCGATGCATGTAAGTTGCGCGTTGCCGACTTAGCAGTCAGAAAGAGATTTGTGGTTGTCCTGGATGGAGGCGGTGTCATCATAGGATTTGAAGCTGAAGAATAAAATTGTTAGAGCATGCATAAATATAGAACGCGTAGACTAGCATGGACAAGATTGTTAGAGCATTAAAAAAAGGGATTGTTCGAGCATGTATTGTCAATGATTATGATCATTCCTATATATATTCAGTGGAAAACACAAGTGGGGAATGGAACATGCGATCTACCTGAACCACCTGCAGCACCCTCATCATGGGAACGAGGCTCGAAATCACGCAAAAAACCCTGTAAAGACAATGCATCCATATTTTAATTAATTTCATAAAAGAGCATAACATAAAAATCATTATTGAACTCTTCTTATAATTAAAAATTTCATTAATACTTACTTTTAAGGACTCAGAGGTGTGCAACAATTCAGATGCCCTATCTTTTATTTGCTGAGTCATAGGCTTTATGGTTGCCAAACGTAGAATTTCTCTGCTAATTTTCTTTAAATTAATTTTAATCGAACCGATCGTGTCATCGGTCTCTGCTAAATCGATATAGAAAGGGTCCTCCTCAGGGGGGGCTGCTGAGGGACTGCAGGTTCCTTTCCCTCCCTCTGAACACTAGCCCTCTGTGACAACAATAGTATTAGTATTATCAAAATTACTCCAAAACAATGAAGAAAACAACATTAAAAAAAATAACATTTTGCTTCTATTTAGTTTGCACAATTACAAATGAGTTTTACCTGCTCACGTGTAGATGAGCCGAGAGCATCCTCAGCATCCCCTCCAGGCGGTTGCTCCATATTGTGCCCCTGTGTCAAAGATCAAGTATAAAAATGTTAGCCAAAAATTTATTGACTAAATGGTATGTTGGAGTCATTGATTAGAAGTTGGTTTAATAGTATGTACCACCCCAATGATAGTAGCCTCGTTTGTATCTATGCGGTTCAAATTGTAATCAATAAGTATGTACCATTGCCTACTTGGCTTCTATTTTATTTGACATAATGTGTTTCCAGATCGATCACGCATTAGTCAAAGAGGGGCAAATGTAATCAGCTAAAAATGTTCATCTAGACTATTAGCCCCCTTTTCAACATTTTGGCTAAATTAATTTAATCACTTACCTAAGCCAAATTGCTAATAATCAATTTATTTGATTATAACCTATAGTTTGACTATGCTATCCTAAGTTCATTATTTGATTAAAAGAACATGTCCCCTTTTAATTAAATAAAAGACCCCATTCTTCTAACCCACTTAAAGTGCACACATAAAGTCCTTTTTCTATTTTGAAATTAAAAGAAAAGGCTTTGTGACTTTTGTCTTATATGACAAGTCAACTTATATTCTATTGGTTGATTTGTGTGTGCACATGGATCACTCCTCTTTTAAAATTCCACCGTTGATCATCCACCATCTTCATCTTGATCTCTACCGTCCGTACAACTTTAAAAGGGAGAGATCTTTCCCCCTCAATCCATCCTCATTTGAATATTGTTATGCTGCAGATTTTCTAACAGGTTTCTTTGGAGCTTTGTGGAGAACTTCTATTTCTTGTCTACATTCTCTCATACCATAGCATCTTAGCTTAGCTTTCATTTTTACATGTAGCTTAATCTCACATAGCTTAATAATGGTATTGTAACACTCTCATCCATGCTTAGAATAGCTGCACTTTTCATATTCATTTTAGTTTAATCTTTAGTTGCATTGCATTCTTGAGGAACTCCTTGGGATATTTGCATTCTTGCATCTCGTCTTTGGAACCTCCCATTGCATGGTTTACTAGCAAGAAGAGTATCTCTAAGGCTCATCTGAGAGCTTTCTTATTCTTGAAATACACTCTCTTGCACTCTGTGGATATGGAGCTCTAAGCCGGCATCCAAGCATTTCGAACTCATGGAATTGTTTGGATAGAATGGTTTAGAGTGGAACACTTTCGAGTGTACATTTTTGGTGCCCACCGTGGGGCTTGAATCAAGTTTCTAGCTCCATTTGCTTTTATTTTTCATCTCTAGTTTTTTACAGCAGCATATTGGATCTAATCAAATGCTTTTGTAGAATTATCACTTTGGTTTTAAGGCCAACCCATAAGTAAATTGGTTTGAAGGCCAAAAACTTAGTTGGTTTAAAAATTTGATCATATCTTTTAAACCGCTTGGAGTTTGGTTCTAAAAATTTTTTTTCAAGTTGGGTATGTGTTCAAAATGTTTCAATCTTATTTTTAGAGCATTTTGATATGATTTGAGAAAGTTATGATATTTTCTTATTTTTTCATAAAAAGTCATTTTTGGTCGCACATCAGTGTTTTTTTCAAAAAAACTTACATTTCCAGAAATAGTTTTCAATTTTAATGGGGGTTCTTTCTTTGTGTTTTGAATTTTGAGGTCATATTAAGGATCAAAAATTCGATTTGAGAAATTTGGCCTGTTTTGACAAAATCAATCTCTAGAGCGCAAATGAAGAGATTTTTTTAAATTTCTTGCATTTTTGGAAAGCTCTCTGATTTTTAACAAGGGTTTTTTCTTTTGATTTTTATTTTTGGATACAAAATCATAGTAAACAAGTCCAATCTTGTTGACTAGGTCAAAATCAAAGAGTAAAAATGAGAGCAGTTGTGATTAACTTGCACTTTCTTTGCATGCACTTGGTTGGAAGATAAATTGGATTTTTGAGGCATCTCACCACTTTTTATTGCATATTTTTATGTTATTTCATACTAAATTTTGGTGCTAACAAGTTGTGATTACAGGTTGCCATCCTTATCAAAAAATTTGAAACATTGCATAAAAAGAACGCATGTCAAAGCTTCAAATGCACAAGGGCTACTAACGATTGTTTGCAGGGCTGCCCAATGCATAAAAACCTAATTTTTCTTGTTCTTTACTTTTACATGTGCGGCATATACTATTTGTTTATTTTTAGGCACATTAAAACTTACAATTGGGATCTTTTGGTGATAGGAGAGTATGCTCTTCACCCTTGTGGTGAATCAGAAATCTTGACTTACCATTTGGTTTCAAGAGTAAGAGGCAACTAAATCTTCTTGGCGTGGTTGGGAGAAAATGATTGGAATAGGAGAGTATGCTCTTCACCCTTGTGGTGAATCAAAAATCTTGACTTCCAAAAGTTGATCCACTCTTTGTGTAGTTTAGAATACTTTAGAGGGCCTGCTCTCGGACAACCTGAGAGGAACGACCCAAGTGGGGACAAGCCGATTACCTGGCTCTTCCAACCCACTATAAAATCAAGGCTACCAAGGACATAAAACTTTGGTAGATGTAGTGTTTATCTTTGCCTAGTGTGATCGCTTATGGGATTTCGACCATAGGGAGATCACTAGGCAAGAATGCTTAAGGTACTCTTGTGATCGCGAGATCGATTACTCATCGCAAGGTGAGGTGTCCCGTAATTGGGAGCAAGAGGAACACTATGAATGGAAGCCCTATCTAAACACCCTAAGTTAGTAACTACCTTTTTTAGCCGCTCAACTTCTTGGTGCAAGGATTGATCCTAGTGGACTACCCGGATCACCCCAAGATTTACACTCACCATATGTGTTCCCTTGGTTATGCTTATGGCATTTCCATGACAAAGCCAATATCTCTTGTGGGAAACCACTTGGTGTGAGGTGAAGGAGCATCAAGTGTGAGCCAAGTTGTTGAGTAATGAACCATGACTTTTAGGTAGATATTGCTTGATGTGTTCTCGAATGTGCTAGACCTATGAAAATCTTTTGAACATACACATGATGATATTTTTAGGAATTTCTTTTAAGACATCACATATGCTTGTATCATGCAAGGTTGCTTTGTCCCTTGCTTGATTGTTTGAAGAATACTTCATGTGTCACTATCTTGCTTGGAAAGAAATTATTTTTGAACATCAAACTTGCTATGCTATCAACTATTGTCAAACTTTGTCAACCAAGTCAAAGCATCAAGTCTTCACATTTTTCTTGTGTTGCTTCCTAATGGGAGTCTCATCATTTGACTTTGATTTGCTATGTCTCTAGTTCTTGAACATGCTTAAAGTGAATTTTTGGTCTTAGTGCTCTTGGTCTTTTTCTCTTCATGGTCTATGTTTGCTTGCTAGTTATCCTTTTGCTGAAATGGTTTTCTTGATTTCTTGACTACACTCTTGGGTTGGAGAGTTGTTCACTTGTCACCCCGCTTGCTCTATCTGTTTGGCTATTTGGGCATCTTGCCTAGCTATTGACTTGAGTCATTCATGTCGTAAGTTTCTTGAACATATTGTTTGACAAGTCGCTTTAATCTCTCTCTACTATCTTGGCAAGTGAACACTCTACCTCCTATAGTTTCAACATCAAGTTATCTTCTAGACTATTTTATGCTTGGCTTTGCATCTAAAACTATGGTATCTAAACCTTGTGCTATCAAACTTTGGCCAAATCTAGATGATCATGATATCCTCCATGTCACTAAAGAGTTTCAAGATCTATATGCACAATACAAAGAACTAGAAGAGACAAATGATCTTTCTTACCTTCATCTCTCTAAGCACATGATGGAAATGAAGTCTAAACTTGAGAAAAGGTTAGAGGAGAAGATTGCATCACTACATGAATCTTCCTTAAGGTCTTTACATGCATGTGAGTCACCTTCTTTGAGGTCATCCTCTTTTTCTAGGTCTACATGCTCTACTTCAAGACATCAAATGTCTTCTTCTTCTAGATCTAAAGACCTCTTTAGAGAACAAGCAAGTGATACCTCCTTTGAGCCTATGCTAAAATTTCATGATGGACCTATCTTTGACCAAGATAATGATGAAGACATGTATGCATACCATTCACATGAAAAACAACAAAAGGACTCTAGACATAATTTTGATAGAACTTTTGCTCCCTTGGAAGATTCTTATGATGACACTTTGCAAAAACTTCTTGGCAATAAGATCATCATGTTACCTAAGTCTAGCTCATATGGAAACCCATTCTTGGATATCTATTGTGCTTATCATCAACATAATGAGCATAGTACTTCAGATTGCATTGAGCTAAAACATAAAATCCAAGATCTTATTAATAATGGAATTATTGATACCTCTAATGATTCATGTGATGAGAATACTTTTCTTGAGCAAGATCATATTAATGAGCCTATGTCTAGTGATGGTTTCCTTGATACCTCCACTTCTTTCAACACTCATGCATCTCCCAACACTTCAAATCTTTCCAACATGCCTCTATCAAATAAAGAACCTAATGCTTTCCACATAGACTACGTGTATCCTCAAGGGCTACCTCTAAAAGAAACTCAAGCTAACCTTCATTTGGCTGCAAACCTTTTCCATGCTACTAATCCTAAACATCCTCAACCTTCATGCACTACAATGCCTAATCTAAGCACTACTCCATTCACTCTTCATTCTCCCTTGTCCTTAGAAGTGGCTCCATGTCAAGAGGACTCTCAAAAAGACAAAGCTATAAATTTCAAAAAAGATCAAGATCAAGCACCCTTTCATCTCTTTCAAGATTTTTCCCCTCCATATCATATACCTTGTCCACCTCCTAAGTATGATGAAGATACCACTTCTATTATCTCCCTTGAGCTTACTGAAAATTATGAGAAAAGTTCCCTTCATATGCTATCGAAAGCTACTTGTCAAGATCAAAGCATCCCCTCACGTTCTACTTCTCCACATCCACTTCAAAATTGTGCTCAAGCTTCAAGTGCTTCTATTAAAAATTTTGTTCCTATCAAAGGTACTCATGAGTCTATTGATGGCTTTGACCATGTTTCTCATTCTAAAGATGTTGATATCCCTTCCCACTATCCCTTTGCATCTTCTAAGTCTATCCTTGGTCCTTATCCATCAAATCTAAAGCCTTCAAACCTTCCATCTATATTGGGACCTTATGTTCCTTCATCTCCTACATTTTCCACTCCTAGCTCTCCCATCATACCTCAAGATCAACAAAGACACTCATCCTTGATGACTTTTCACCCATCTATACATCTAAACCAGTCATATCAGCCTTATTCATCCACAAATCCCAAGTCCTTTGGAAGTGAGAATAAACATAAGAATCCATTGAAAAAGAAAGATCACTATGTCCCATCTAATCGACATGTGAATGCTAAGAAGAAGAATGCACAAAAGAGACCGCAAAGGTCCACTATTAAAAAAGCTAAATCAAAGAAAATATGGGTTCCTAAACCCATTATTGAAGAAATGTGTTTTGAAGTATCCAAAGGAAAATCTAAAGCTATATGGATTCCCAAGTCTCTTTTAAAAGACTTGAATATTGAAAATACTTCAAAGTTGACATTCAAGCTTCCAAAGGCTTCCATTCCATCTTCTTCCAAAAACCTTCCTAAAATTATTCCAAAGCCTTCCACTCCACTTTTTTCCAAATCTCTTCTACCTTCTCATAGATGTAAACCTCAAGCTATTTCATCCATGATTCCTCCATCATTCCAATACCCTTCAAGGTGTGTGTCAATGTTGATCGTGTCCAATATTTTAGCTACACACATGAAATCCTCTAAAGCTTACACCTCCTTTCTATACATGAACTCTTATCCTCAATATATTCTTCCTACTACCATTTCTCTTTCATCGCCCTATCAACATCTTTGAGCATACCTTTCTATGGTCTTGGCTTATCATGACTTATATTTTCTATAGGAGCATTATCTACATTCAAAAAGCTTGAGCTCTTTATAAAAATTCAAAAAAAATAGAAAAAGGAAAAAAGCAAAAAAAATAAAAAATGAAAATGTGCCTTGGTGAAAACCATTTCTTGTGGCACTTTGGTAGCCAAAGTAAAGAGAAATAAATCCATCCTATGGTGAAAACTACTTCTTGTGGCACCTTAGATAAGTACCATGATGAAAACTTGGCAAACAGGCATCATGCTTAATTCTTCCATCATCCATCTATCCCCTCTTCTCTCTTTGATCTTGACAATGTTGAGCTATCTTTGCATATTGGCTATCTTATCCACCAGATTTTCTATTGTGCTCTCCCATTCACTCATAGCCTCTATCTTGAGCTTTATTCTTATTGCTATATCCCATTGCTATACTATCTAGCTGACCCCTTGATCTTGATCATAATAAATGAAACATGGTTCTCATAGGTCTCTTGACATGTCTACTCTTTTGGACTACATGCTTCATGCTATCTCACTTGTTGGCTTCATTGTTTATCCTACATGTTATCTTTCTCATTACTTCCATTGCTTATCCAAAACATGCTTCATATGACTATTTCACCTCTTTCCCTAGCTTGGGTATTCTTGAGGAGTGTGTCCTTGAGGATCACTTTCACTTGCTTCACATTCCTTTTTTATGCATCTTTGCTCATCCATCGGCTTGTTTCTCCATCATGGCCTATACCTTGCTAGACATTGGGAGAAAATGATGTGATCTTGCTTGAGAACTAGTGATATCTAAAACCTTCTAAAAAATTCCAAAAAAAATAATATATGATCCTAAAAAAAATCCTAAAATTCAGAAAATGTCCTGAAAAAAATGATCATCTTAGTGAAAACCTAGCAATAGGTGCTTTGATGTATCACCAAAAAAATCCAAAAAATCATATCTATGAGCCTGAAAAAATACAAAAAAATTGAAAAAAAGTCCTGAAAAAATTTGTCAAGTGGTGAAAATCTGGAAATAGGTGCTACTTGAGACCCTTGCACCTCTGTCTATTAGTCTCAATCACCTATTTTGCTACACATTTCTTAGCTTGGAATTGTTTCTTGTCCTCATCTTAGGGGCATAACTACTTAGCCTTTTTGAGGTATTCTTGTGCATTTGGGTTTCTTGGACAACTCACAAAATAGTGTTTCTCAACACTTCCCCGACTTTGACATCAAGTGTTTTTTAACACTTTACAGATAGTTTACCTACGGTCTCCGATGTCGCAATATTTCTCACTATCAGAATCAAGTCTTGAAGAAATGACCAAGTGACTTACACACACACACTTTAACACTTAAACGACTGAGCTATGCTAATCTTTATCTACTTTTTATGTTGTCTATAATGATTTCTTTGCCATGTGTTCCCTCCCTAATAGTCTTTCGAGGATGTCATTGACTAGAAGACTGGGGGCATGGGACATATTTTCTTGATTTCTGCCTGTGGGTATACTTTTGTTTTTCTATAGTGTTGTAAGCATTTATGCTGGTCCTATTCAACACGTTGACTTACAAATGTATCATCCTTGACTGTTTTGCAAGACCGCACTCAGGGTTTATCCTGGCGCTTATGCCTTGATACAGGTGTAATCTTGCTAAATTAAACTTAGGGAATCTAATCATGTAGTTATCTTGACTTACATGTCTCTGATGCTTAGATTGGATTTCCACATACCTATCTAATATCGATCATATTCATATCCTCATAGTTATACTAGTGATGGTTGTATGATCTCATGATGTCCCTAATAAATGCTCAATGATGAAATTAAGAGTCTAAATGTTATGCACTTCTTGCTGGTAAACTAGTTTGCATATTAGCTTGCATTTTAGGTTCATTTTATAGCTTAGTCTTGCATTCTTGCATATGGGGAGAGCTCTCTCTTCATCTTTTTGTGGACATATTAGCTAACTCCTTTCATATATTTCTTTACTTTCTTCTTGTTCATGTCTTTTCACCTTTTTAATCTTTCACTTCATCTCTTTTCTATCTTATCATCACATTATATAAAGTTTTGACCTCTTAAATAATTCAACGTACTAGATTCATTTTCGGGATCGAAATCCAAATTCGAGTTCATCTTGATGGTCAAAATTGCCTTTTAAAATTCTATTTTCTTCTAAGCAGTTAGTTGACCTTTTGAGGTCTAATCTTCGAATCATCACTGGGGCATCTTCATTTCTTCATGTCTTCATCATTTCCATACTTCATATCTACTTAAATTCACTGTTTCATGTCTAAAATCACCTTTCTACTCATTTCAACCTTATTTTTATGCTATATCCTTCAAGGTTAACTCTAGTCAAACTGGGGCATTTTATCAATTTTTTTTTTATATAGTCATTCTTGGGTTCTAATAATCTATCTGTCATCTTGGACATTTCTATATTCTATTTTTCTCATTTCTAGCCAATTTTTGCATCCCCTTACCTCATTTCAATTTCGATCCCGAGGGGGCAGAAATACTCTATCACTGCTTAGGAGCATTTGTTTGATCTTCTCACTTGTTCTCACTCTATCCACTTTTCTAAGTGTTAGCATTCTTCTTGAATTCTGACATCATCTTTTCCTAGTGTTCAGTACTACCACTATCAGGCTGTACATTCAGGACTTGCTATCTATTTCTGCATTTCACTCTTCGGAATCAGACATCTATATCTACCACTGCCTACTTGACTTCTGTTTTATTTGACATAATGTGTTTCCAGATCGATCACGCATTAGTCAAAGAGGGGCAAATGTAATCACCTAAAAATGTTCATCTAGACTATTAGCCCCCTTTTCAACATTTTGTCTAAATTAATTTAATCACTTACCTAAGCCAAATTGCTAATAATCAATTTATTTGATTATAACCTATAGTTTGACTATGCTATCCTAAGTTCATTATTTGATTAAAAGAACATGTCCCCTTTTAATTAAATAAAAGACCCCATTCTTCTAACCCACTTAAAGTGCACACATAAAGTCCTTTTTCTATTTTGAAATTAAAAGAAAAGGCTTTGTGACTTTTGTCTTATATGACAAGTCAACTTATATTCTATTGGTTGATTTGTGTGTGCACATGGATCACTCCTCTTTTCAAATTCCACCGTTGATCATCCACCATCTTCATCTTGATCTCTACCATCCGTACAACTTTAAAAGGGAGAGATCTTTCCCCCTCAATCCATCCTCATTTGAATATTGTTATGCTGCAGATTTTCTAACAGGTTTCTTTGGAGCTTTGTGGAGAACTTCTATTTCTTGTCTACATTCTCTCATACCATAGCATCTTAGCTTAGCTTTCATTTTTACATGTAGCTTAATCTCACATAGCTTAATAATGGTATTGTAACACTCTCATCCATGCTTAGAATAGCTGCACTTTTCATATTCATTTTAGTTTAATCTTTAGTTGCATTGCATTCTTGAGGAACTCCTTGGGATATTTGCATTCTTGCATCTCATCTTTGGAACCTCCCATTGCATGGTTTACTAGCAAGAAGAGTATCTCTAAGGCTCATCTGAGAGGTTTCTTATTCTTGAAATACACTCTCTTGCACTCCGTGGATAGGGAGCTCTAAGCCGACATCCAAGCATTTCGAACTCATGGAATTGTTTGGATAGAATGGTTTAGAGTGGAACACTTTCGAGTGTACACCCAATGTTTCTGTAGATGTTGGTACCTCAAGGGCACCTCAATGTCACCTTCCATCTCATCATCATAAGAACATGACCCCCCTTGAGCAAGGAAAAATTTCATGTGTTTATTGAATTTCCTTCTAGTCCTTTGACTTCTAGTTAATCTCCCTGTTCTAGAAAAAATGCATGTCTCACTTTCCTCTTCTATTCCTATATTTCCCTCACTTGAGGAAGACACTTCTGACAAATACCTATTTGCTGGAACCTGCAAATGGGAGAGATCTTAGAAGACATCAATCTTACTATTGATAAGTGTATTAAATAGACTGTCTATAAGGAGTATTGACTTATACCTGTCGATCCATGAGACTGTACGGGATGCTCCTGAAAGGGGTTCAGTTTCCTGCAAATGTAATTCAATTATCGTGAGCATAATCACATCATAATCATAATCACATCCATCATAAGAATCTCATAAAAATTTAAAAAATTAAAAGGTACACAATATAACACTTAAATCAGGCTCACATTAGAACACTTATATTATGTTTTCCCTATGAATTTTATTCTAGGTACAACTCCCTTTTATAGATATTTAATTAATTTAATTTTCTAAACTAAATTTAGATTAATAGTTTTATTTAATGCTTGAAGTTTTAAATAGTTTTATTTAATTAATTTAGATTAATAGTTAATTTAGATTAGCATTATTCTATTTGTAGTTGAAACTTGTAGCTTTAAAATAGATAATGAATAAACTATGTAACCATATAAGACAAATATATTTCTATCAAGACATGAATATTAAATAGATTAAGGATTGATGGCATACCTCTAAATTTCATCATCATCATCCTCGTCGTTGACATCATCATCATCCTCGTCGTTGACATCATCATCATCATCATCCTCCTCCTCCTCGTCATCATCCTCGTCGTCATCATCATCATCATCCTCGCCATCATCGTCGTCGTCATCATCATCAACATCATCATCATCAACATCAACATCATCTTCATCATCATCATCATCATCAGTAGCAGCATCATCGTCATCATCATCTTCTTCTTCTTCATGAAAATTTGTGTCAGGAACATCATCTAATAACTGTCGATCGTGATCACCATCTACATCATCTTCTACTTCTTCGGTATCTTCTTCTTCCATTGCATTATACTTTATCGGCCTTCCTCTCGGTTCATGTCTAACAACAAATGACCAACCCGATTTATGTGGAACCTCTGAGTAAAATACCTGCTCACATTGGCTTGGAAGAACATAGGGCTCATTCCCAACTGGCTCAAACGACCTTGTATTAACCATTGTAAATTCATTATCATGTTCAATAATAGTTCTATCAGGATCATTTGGATTAAGTCGTAGCCTGTACCATTTGACAACAAAAAGTACTAATTTGAAGGAACCAAAGTCACACTCAAGTATATCATCCAAAATGCCATAGTATCGATTTTCAAATTCTCAAGGATGTAATTCGTTTCTAGATGAAATATTAGTCACTTGAAAGACTGCAATTATTCCTAAATCACAAGTTTTCTTCATGTCATCCAACACTTTGACGCGAAACTTCTGACCATTACAGAACATAGCCTTATGGTGTTTAACCTGCAATAATATGTGAAATATGTCAAAATTATTGTATCCTGAGTTGATAAACATACAGGTGATTAATAATAAATTTGTACGTACTTGGAAATCTCTTAAACCATGTGCTAAATCTATTTCCCTTTGCGTAACATTAGAATCTCCATTATGATGAGCTTCTTTAACCAATGAAGATACACTTTCCCATGTTAATGTGCGACCAGAATGTTGACATCGTTCAATCCATACTGTCATTCAATCAAGATTGTAATATACAAATGTAGCGCATCCCACTCTCGAGCACCTGTACAAAAAAAAATAGACAACTTACAACAGATTTATTTTGAAGATTAAGAAATAATTTACTACAATAACATCTTACAATTTATTACCTCTCACTTTCCTCAATGTACCTTTCCCCATCAAGTACTCCCCTTCTAATTTTTTAAAAGGTTCGAGATCCTAAATGCGATCTACATGGATATTTGATGCAAACTTAAGAAGATATTTAGTAATGTACACCATAGTTTGGTATACCAAATATCCCTCTACCATAGAACCCTCAGGATGTGCTCTTTGTCGAACCAAAGCCTTCGAAGATTTCAAGTGCCTCTCAACCATCCACATTGACCTAGTGTGTACAGGTCCACACAATTCAATCTCCTCAACTAGGTGTATGAGGTAGTGTTCCTGTGCATTGAAAAAAGTTGGAGGTAGACACTTTTGCATTTCACACAGTAAATGAGGAATTCTTCTCTTCCAATAGTTTATATCTTCTTTATGGATTTCTTTAGATGACAACCACCTACATTAAGAGATTCAAGTCACAAAAAATATATAGATACAAGACTTTACAAAATAATATACAATAGATTACATAGCAAGAAAAATAAATTGCGAAAAAAATAAATAGATATATAAATTGAACAGATATTACTACTTACCTCATGTATTTTCCAAGATCGTATATCACTTGTTTGATGTTATTGTTGAAGTGCTTTGGGAGAGATAGAGGAAGCATGTACTACAGTAATTATAAACCAATTTCATTGTTTTCTAACATAACATAACGAACAGTACACGTAGTTTATGAATATATTGTAAATACAGAAGAACATAACTTACCTTGATGAAAGTATGCCAATCATGCGTTTTGAGCCCTAACCCAAATTCACTTTTTTTTGATATGAGATTGTTTATGTTCATAGAAAATCCTGTGGGAAGTCAAATTTTTCGTATGAATTCTTTTATGGCATCACTTTGTTGCTCTGTTAATAACCAAGGAAGGGCACTTATATTAATCCGATCTCTGTTGCTATTTGAGTGAATGAAATTCTTCAATGCATGATTGGATTCATAAATGTCATTACAAATTTTGACAATTTTTTCTTTTTCATGCCTTCCATCCAATATTTTTCACAATGTCTCTGTTATATTCTTTCCAATATGTATAGTATCAAACAAATGCACAATTTGTAAGTGCTCGTAGTAGGGCAACCTACTAAATTTATTGGGATATCTTTTTAGTCCCTTTGGAAGGTTGTCAGTACTGCCTTGACGACCTTCACGATCATCAATTACACAATTAGTAAACAAAAATCACAATAGAAATATATAAATTATAAACATAAACCATTAGGTGGAACGACATTACCTCGACGATTAATTCTATTATATTCCAACTTCCATAGGCAAGGTGTCATTCTTCGTGGCTTTGATGTAGTCTCTTCTTTCCCATTGAAAAGATGTTTTTCCATACTTCGATACTTATGATTCCTGTGGAGGAAGTGTCTACACTCATCAAACACCTGCTTTCCTAAACTTTTTGAATGACGAGATTTCATCTTTGGACCACAAACTAGACATGCAAATTTTTTGTTTGAAGACCTACAAGATAATGATATAATTGGATTATTAAATATGTTGATTTTTATAATTAGAATTATCGTGCACAACTTGAATTCACTATAACATACCAGAAAAATGTGTTAGCCCTGGGGCATCATGTATTGTCCATGCAAGTATTGCATGGAATTGAAATTGTCTTTGTCCTATTGGTCTAGACATGTCATACATAGTGACACCATTCCATAACTCCACCAACTCGTCGATAAGAGGCTCAATATATACATTCATATCTTTAACTTGATATTTACCTACTTGAATGAACAGTAACATTACATAATTATTGTGACTGTATTACTGCAAGATTTGTAAGTACATGTAAATTAATAACTATCAAATGATAACATACCTAGAACAATCATTGCCAACATAATGTGCTCCCTCTTTATTGACATCCACGAAGGAATGTTATTGTTGATGACAAAAACAGGCCACACCGAGTAAACAGATCTCATCTCTCCAAATGGATTGACACCATCCGCTGCCAATGAAAGCCTGAGATTATGAGGTTCTTCTTTGAAGTGTTGCCACTTTTCCTCTATGTTCATAAATATCGAACCATCCACAGGGATTCGAATAATGTCATCTTGACTTCTATTGCGTGCATGATAATGCATGATAATCCATAAATTGAGCCAAGCTACTACACCTGAATAATTGTCGTAACCATGGAATAATGGGGATGTAACAAAGAACCTTTTGAGGCACCTTTTTTGTTAGTCAATCTGTTTGATATCTACTCGTATGACATACAGGGCATTGTGTTGCAAATTCATGTTCTTTATAATATATAATATGATCATTGGGACAAGCATGTATTGCTTCATACTCCATTCCAATATCTTTCATAACAGTAGATAATTCTCGATATGAGCAAGGTAGAATATTTGATGGTGGTAATAGAAACTCGCCTATCAATATACAACAAAAAATATAAGTTGTTAATATAAACAATATTAGTGGTACATTATTCACCCTTTGTTAACTATAAAGACATATATGACATACCTTAACATACGTGACATTATTATGTTGGATAAACCATTCATAACCTTCAAGTTCAACAACAACAATACAGCAAAGAGAAGAGTTGTTTGGGATTCTTTGTATAGGGGCTCATATGCCTTCTCAAGTAGAGGTACATCGAGGCTATCATCATCATCATGATCAGATACGCTTGGAATAAATGTGTCATGGATCAATGTATTTATACCATCATCTTCAATTGTGTTTTCTAGCGCATGATCGTCATCTTCCATGCGATCATTATCTTCACCTTGGATATTCGCACCTCCATGTTCCTCCACTTTGAAAACCATATTCTTCGGATTGTTGTGGTTCATATCATGTACTTCCCTAGGGAGATCAACCTATATAAAATTGATTAACATAAATAAACCATGATCATCAACTCATCATCAAGTGATTTTATATGTATATCAATTGTTAAAATGATATAATGAACAACTTACCAGTGGATGATATTCATGCCTCCCTTCAATGTGACCATTCTCCCTACAATGTCTTTTAACTGTTTTGATTAGCAGTCTTCTATGGATTAAGCCCTTACAAATTTTGCAAGGACAAAAACATTTTCCATCACTATTTCTTTTCAAGTTAGACCACAATCTAGCGATTGTCTCCCTATTTTGTTCTTCACTTATATTATCTGACATGATCGTTCTTTGCAGGAAGCAAAAATCGGGCTATGAAAACTTTGGTCTACAACTTTCACAAACTAAGCAAAACTGTCAAAAGTACACAAATCTTCTTAGACCTAGCTAAATACTTTAATATTTTAAAAATACTTTCTTTGACTTTATTCCTAAGACATTTAACCCAATCACCTTTTATAACATTCAGTCAATTGCTCTAGGCAAATTTGTGGATAAGATTATTTGTAAAACTTTGACCAACCGCCTGAAGGTCTTATATCAAGAGACCTTACAAAATTAAGCCACTAAAAGCAATTTCAAAACATATAAGCTAAAAGTCTAGTTAAAATATACATTAGATTAAAAAATATACAATTTTCATACTCGAGCGCGTGGCTATAACTCGTGCAATGGCCTTCTTGCTTAGTTGTAGAAGCTCTCCAACAATCAAATTATAGAAGCTACAAGGCCTATAAACAGCAATTTCAAAATGTATAAGCTACAAGGCAAGACATATTACATGGCATGGAAAAAGGAACAAAATTTATGACATATTACATATAAGCTACAAGGCAAGACATATTCCATTAACCTCTCTTTTTATATTTTAATTTTAAAAACTAGGTGAGGTCAATGAATTGATTAAAAATACATATTTTGAGGAGATTTTTAAGCTTTTAGGTTGATTAATCCAATAGAAAAATGTTAGAAGGGACATATGATTAAGGTCAGATTAATTCTGACTCAAAAATCAATTTCTGAAAATTCAAAATGTGATATCTAAGCACATTAGTGCATGTTGCAGCAATATTCCTGCAATAAAGTCATGTGGTGGATATGTTGATCCTAAGTGGATTTGTAAGTTCTCTGGAAGACATGTTTGTGGGCTCAAAATTAAACCATCACTAATTAATCAAATATCTATATCTATATATCTATCTCTATATGTATGTATGTATGTACATATGTATGTATATGGACAGATAAATAGGCACACACATAAATATATAAGATAAGGTGCATGCCTTGATTTGGAAAAAAAGTAGGGATTCTTTGTTATGCTGTCTTGTGTGTCCAATGATGGGGAGAGACCTCCGTGCAAGTAGAAGATCTGCAATGAAACAAAAGAAAAGAAAATTTTGGTCACCTTTCTAATCTCCCCATTCAGATACTGATATTTTGCCTCCCATAATTTAGATATAGCCTCAAATGGAAAACAATGTACGTGTCTGCTTTAAGCATGAGCATGAATGTCTTCTGACCTTAATTCCAATTCCCACTTTACTCCTCATTTCCAATCTAATCATGGCCTTCATAGACACACAAGACAGCATAGCAAAGAATCCCACTTATTGAATATTGCAGTTGCTTAGCATTAGAAAGAAAACAACTTTTATGACCCTAACACCAGCACTCCAAATTTTTGAGGAAACATATTATCTTCTTATATTACATAGACAAAAAGATATGTGTTCCTGAAAATTAATTTTAACTAAAAAATTATGCAATTCAAATATTGGAGTCAAACATTCAAATTCCTTGCAAATCATGAGACAAGTAGTTATTGCATTGATATCTTACACTTGGGTGATTTGACGGCTCTCAAGATTCCCTTGTAATATTGTAATTCTATCTCTATAACGCACTTTTAAGGCAACCAGCAATGAAATAGTCTCAAGAGAATAGTATCCACGATCTGCAGCACAAAATGAGAAACAATTTTTAAATTAAGCCTAGATTTGCCTTAGATTATCTGAATTACATATAAAAATTACATATAAAAATTGAAGAGATCAAATGCAATCCGTCCAGAATTGATATGTCTGAGAATATTCAATGTAGTATTTGTCTTCCAAAATTTTATATTTTCGTATTCATAATTTACTAAGATCAAACATATTATTTCTAAGATATTAGAGGAAAAGGCCAATTCAAAATTCTCTTAAAGAAAATGCAAAACAGTATGAGCAGTTGCAATCCAAAAAAATAAACATAACGTGCCATGAATAGTCAAATGAACATAACTATTGCTTAGATAGATTTAGAAACTTAATGAATTGAGAACTAAATTCTATTCAAGGATGTAATTTCCCCTATTTGATGTCTTGGTCATTTTAGGACAATGTTATTATAACTCGGATTGTGATGGGTTCCTAATTCATAGATTGATATGGTTATGACTTATTTGAGCTTTTGACCCTCGCTATTGTAGAGTGCGGGGTTCCTCTTAATATCAATATATATCTCCAATAGTTACTCTATGTAAATGTTAATGATGTATTGTGATGTAAGAGAAATATACTCTTCCTATTGATTGGATATCTATCAATTTGTAATCTCCCCTTGTAGAAATATATATCTATTCCAGTTGGCCTATTATCTTGATATATGAAGGTTGACGTCAACACTATATATGAATGTTATTTCTGAGTCATTTTGATACGGGTCTGCACAACATATTTACACCAGTGATGCCAATGCTAGAGTGAAAAGATATAGTATTCATTTTGCTTGGACTCTTTATTCTATAATCATTCCTCATAAATATACTTTCCTCAATCATGAACTAAGATATTCATTGGACTCTTCACTGCTCTATCTATATTCTCCTTTTCATCTGGACTATTCTTGCTGACTGTGTTTGTTGTGGGTTGCCTATGTAAAAATGCACTAATTCAAACGGTTGTTGTTGACTACGTCTAATCTGCTTTCTCCTTATTCAGTGCATGCACCAGTTGTGTCATACAGGACATAAAGCCTGGTTGCTCTAGACCAAACCCTTTGTCTAAACATGATTGATCTTACTGGAAATTGTGCCATGGTCTTTTGTTTGCAACGTCTGGCATAGGTATCCTTCCTCTGCTCTCGGTGTTGGAAATTCTCTTATCCCGTCTACAATGTAGAGGCCAAGGTTCAATCACTTTCTTCTGCGAATAGTGACCTTCAGATATAATCCACTTGTTGATGTCGTGTACCTCCTTCAAATAGACCCGTCATCCCCTAAATATATTGTAAAGCACGAAGGGTCACGATAGTTAGACTTGGTTGCCATTATTTAAAATATTTTTATATGTATAAATATTTTGTAATGTTTATGTTAGAATCTTTGCTAAGGTTTTGTCACTTAGAGACTTAGTTTATATTATTCATTCTATAATATAACTTGTATATATAATTTATTTCATTTTTATTATATTTATAAATAGATATTTAATAAATATGTTAGTATTAGAATACTTGATGATGTCTATTATGTTTTCCATTTATACATGGAATGATATAATTAATTATAATATAAGAATATTATAATGTATTAAGAATCATTCAATAATAGATTATAGTTACATATTTTTATTATTATTAATTATATATTTAATAATAAATAATATTTCTTTCTTTCTTCATTTAATATTTATTTAATGTTTCTTATCTAGAATTTAAATTATTATTTTCATTAAATCTTATCAATTAGAATTAATATCTTTACAATAAAAATATATTTGCAATAGTAAAAAGTTTATTATTTAATTTATTGTAAAAGTTATCTTATATTGTATTATTACAATATATAAATTGATATTATAATATATCTATTTGATAAAGATAATAGAAAATAATAGACTATATTATAATACTTATTATTTATTTATTTTTATTTAATTAATCAATTAATATATTCCAATTATAATCGCTTATCATTTAATTGTTCCACCCTTATTATCATTAGATTATGCTCTGGAAGAGGGAACATTACAAAGGACTCAAACGAATCATATTTTGAAAACAAGGGTAAATCTAAAAGCGATGCTGCTTATAATTGCAGAACCTTCCTGCCGCATTTTAAGACAAAACCTTGTAGATAGAAGTTTAAATGTAAAATAAGTACATAAAAAGATGGACAACTTTATCGTCATTTCCTATCTTGTAAGTTGATTCCATAGCATGCATCACTATGTTCTTGCTCAATGTTAATCTTCTTGTTGAGAAAGATAACCACAATAATGCATTGAAGAAGTACATATATCACTTACTCTTTGTCTATAGGATATGACCAGGGAGCCTAGATATATCTATTTTTGTGCCACAGGGTAGCTTGTAATCATCTTTAAATTGAGAAGTGAATCTGCACTCAAATTATGTATTATATTAGGATATAAAACTCAATCGAATCCTACATAATCCTTACTTTGATCAGTAAAAAAGAAGTCTGATTTCTATGTCCTTTTCTGGCAATATTGGTACCCATCTGATGATCCATTTGTTGTAGATGATAGAGGGTCAAATCTACTTTATTTTGGTTTGTGAAGCACTCAATTTCATTATGTGGATGAAAAGATATTCAACTTTTTGTGTAAGCTATCCAAACCCTTACTAGGGTAATTTGTAACTTTGTACAAATAAATCTGTAATATAAAATGTGGACCAAGACCCCAAATTCAAATAGATGGTGGAGAAAAAGGTGTATTATATTACCTCTTCTTTTTAGGAACCCATGGACAAGAATCCATGTGTATTTGATCAAACAAAACCATGAAAAGTTGTCTCAGATTGCATAAAATAGAGATATGATAAATCAGTCATGATTTTGCTCACATAGGGAATTTATTGAAGGTATATGGCTATAAGCGCATGCAAGGATGAATCCTAATTGTATCCTAATGGCTGGGAATTAAAGGGTCTCTGAACCACTTTGTGACTATCTCAATGGAATAATGCATTCCTATCACAGTTTGACAGTGAACTAATGTTACGTGTTTCGAGTGGGATCAAAGGATTGGATTGGCTGGTTTGTTGAAGGTTATGAAAGCTAATGAATCAAGTGATATAGGAATGTCATTTGTGTGGGTGAGAAATTGAGAATCCAATTTGTAAGGATAAATATAAGGTGTCAATTTCATGACACCTTATAGTGTCCTAGGTAACCACTTCACCAGAGGGAAACATAGACCTCACTATCCTTGTTCTGTTTCATAAATAGAAGGTTTATAAACCTTTCTACCTGGTTTTTCAAACACTTCACTTAATGAAATTAAGTAGACTAGCTAGTACTAGGAACTACAATTGTGGGAAAAGAACTAATTTTGATCAACTAGCAGAAGGCTCTTGACCTTTTTATCATGGGTCATTTGATAGGATATGTGATATGCTTTTCCTATCTCCCTAGGGATTTTAGTAGTCGTAGTGCTGGAAAGTGACAAAATGAGAATGGATCTCATCTCAGCCATTATACCTTTGCTGGAGCATTCATTATTTATCTTCTATTTTTAGAATTCCATTGTTTTTTTCCATCATCTTAGTCTTCAATTTAAACAAATTAATGAAATGATTGAATTGTATTCATCCACATGTTTTTTCTATTAAAGAGTCGATTAATCCACGGAACTATTTGAAAGGATAGGATTGTATTATGTACACAAGATGTAAATATGATGTCCTACCTAACATTCTATGTATTCATTGTTAAAATTGATGATAACTTATATAGATATTATTGTACAAACCTAAACATATCCATAAGATCATACTTTCCCCTCTCTTGAGTTTTTTATTCCAGCCTCTACAAAAAGACCTAAAACATCCAAAGCATTTGCTGACACATTTGGTTTAATCCTTGTACAAGGAGAGGAAGCTAAATTTTATAAGGGGCCCCTTAACAAATTCATGGTCAACTGACTACCCAAGTGAATGTGGTATTCCTTTAACGATGTGGTGACATGGTCAAGTTGCTGAAAAGGTATAGTCTAAAATCCCCCTTGTGGCCAAATTAAATTGGTCAAGGACAAATTAAAATTAACTTGGAAAGTAAATCAAATAAAATTTATCCACTTGAAGAATTGATTTACCTTGCTTCATTGAATTTCTGTTGGATAGAGTGGTGGTGTGATACAGGGAAATAATCCATAGGGTTGATCCTTTGAATAGGCCTAAGTTGAGAAGACATTGGCCAACCTCTATTTTCCATGGAAAGATTTTGGAGATGACTTGCAGAATATGGTAGTTAGTTACAACTTGACTTAACAAAAGTTGTGTCTGACTGTAAAGGTTATAGTTTAAGTAGAAGAAACTGACAGAATATTTGGAATCACTTATGATGAAAGGATCATTATCAGTTCTTTGTGTAAACTTTGCAAATTGGGAAGCAATCTAGTAGGTGATAGATGAATACTCATTTCCACTTTATCACTGAAGTATGTACAAAACATAATAGAGCATTGAAAAAGAGAAATATTGCTAGCCTTGATATATTAATGATTGGTTGGGGCCACCAAAGAATTAAACATGCCCATTTTTTATTAAGTACAAGGGTGGCTTAACCTAAGGCATTGTCTATAGATGGTTTGATGTGATGACAATCAAGTTGAATGATTTTTTCGGGACCATTATACATTTTGTTTTGATTGGATATGGCCTATATGTCAATGCTAATGTATTTGGAGTGTATTTTCGAGATCCTACCTAGGACAATTTGGAGTATATAAAAATCCTTGGAATAATTGAGTTTATTGAGTTTGTCATTTATTAGTGAAGGTATTGCTAAGTGACTACTAGCTGACCAATCTCCACTAGGAGTGTTCACTGTGCATAAAAATACAACCAAATCTCCTCCACTTTAAATATGAGAGAAAATACAACTTTTGAGTGTACATTTGATCAACTGGAGGAAAAAGCTTAAAATGTAGCTTGGACAAGAAAGTTGATTGCCATATGTAGATGTGTGCAGCTTCCAGAGTCTATACCTCAACTACATTTTTACTAGCAGCTTATAGGTATTGCTTGAAGCGTCTTAATCAAGGGACAACTGCCTTTACTTTTGAATCTTGATTTTATATATAGCTTTCATGTATCTTGTCTTAAGATAGGTTGTGGTACTCATTTATCTTTTCCTATTGTGAGCAATCAATGCATGGATTACTAGTTTCATGTACTTACCAATGATTTCATGGGAGTTCTAAACTAAATCTATGCTCCTTGAAATCTAAGGGACGCAAAAAAGTGTAGGCATGGTAATGTTTGGAAGATTTGCAACATGGTAATGTTTGGAAGCTGTGATTAGATGAGCATCCAGGGACGCAAAAAAGTGTAGGCACTGTTAATGTTTACAACTAAATCTATTTTTCTACATTCATTCACCCATGAAAAGCTATTTCATTATAAGATTCAGAATGCAACAATTTTGAAGCGAGTCCTACTTGACCAACCATTTTTGTTGAGGAAATTGGACGATAAGTTTGAAGAGGCCAATGATCTCTAGTTAATGTGTCAAAACATATGAAATGTCCAACTTTGCAATGCCAAACCTTGCTAACACAGAAAAAATCAAAAGACTTATACTACATTGACTACTGCTATTGTATTTGTAGGAATCTAATTCTCCTTTGCAATCAGAGATTACCTCTAATGGGGCAGACCATCAAGGTTTTAAAATGATAGCTCACCTTCTCGATCAAACACAACCTACTATTGCACCTCCATTTGTTATTCGATACGTCGAATAGGCGGCTAGAGTAGACGGCAATGAGTCTCCTTTCAATGGCTCTAGCTATATCGTTGCCCTAGTATGGTGGGAACTGCTACTGAGGTTATGGATATTGATGGACTAGATGATGAGGGATGGCCTACGAACCGATGGCTGGTCTTCTTCTATGCTCCTTTGCCCCAATTCCTGTGCGCGAGTACAGACTTGCCTTAGTGGCTTGCTCCCCTGCTATTGGATATATAATTTATAGTGGGGATGCCTTTGCACCGGTGCATTCACTAGTTCCTCGGTTAGCTGCTGGGTCAATAGATTATGAAACAGCAGGGTGCTTCTTTCTCTATTCCTGCGCCTGCCCCTGCAATGGCTGATTCATCGATCACTCATTATCCCTCAAACTTGCCTTCAAACTTGCCCTTGCTGCGTCTGGTAGCTATAACAAATGAGCAACGTTTTCCTTTTTTTTCTCTTATATCCTGCTAACGTCACGATTGCAATGTCGTCGAGCTATAATTGAAAAAAAAAAAAAAAAAAAGCCAAAAACACATTGCATTTTCCTGTCGTCGCAAATTGACCCCTAATGTATTAGTGTGATATGAAACCAATATTTATTTATTATTAATTGTAATTATTAGCCTTGATTAATATAATTTTTAAAACTATGTAATTCCCAAAATGTAATAAAAAAATCTAGAATTGTAAGCGTCATAGTCTTGGCTCACATGGTAGAAGACATGGAAACAACTCATTGGATCTTCCTATAATCTAATTGTCCAAATTTTACACACTTTCTTTATTATTTTCACAAATAAGTGTCACCACTTTGCACAATTAGGATCATAAAAAAATGTCTTACAAAATTATCGCAATATTGTGACTAACTCATCACAAGGTACCTTTTATGCATTGCATCCTCTTCAATTTTCTACCCTAACTATAGTTTAAACTTTGAAATCATGATATGCAACCTTGTATTAATCCAACATACACATGCTACACATAACATCCTTGCTTCTCTGTGGGTGAAAATTGGATCCTACAAAACATCACCATAATATTTCATTCTTCCTTGCAAGATCATGGATCAAAAAAAAATTCACCATGAATCATTGTGATGGTTCGAGAAACCATCATGGACATCACAAACATCAACTCTTGAGGTTTCAGGTCCAACTAATTGCCTTAACAACTATCGTGAGAATGTGACAGGAAACACCTTTGAACATCTCTAATTTTAACACATGGATCTCTACCACTTCCTTCCAAGGAAGAGGTCATTATTATGTAATCAATTTACAAGGATGGCTCGCTATCACTTCCCCACAAGGAAGATGTATTCACTATGTAATCAATTTACAAGGATGCAAGAACATACTTTATTATAGTCCAAAAATTGCCATATGGTCTCACAATCACCTACCAAAAACTTTTGTAATAGTAGTGAGGGCATGAGTAGGAGATCACCAAACTGCCAATACTTTTTCGCAAGATCCCAACATATTTTAGTTTTATTCCCTCTGTCAAAATGATATTCAATAATAACCATACAAACCAACTCTTCCGAAATCAATCAACAAAGAATGCAAGTCATTTAATGCCTACTATATAGGTAACCATGAATAATATTTCATAAGCTTTTGAAAAAAATACAAAGTTATAAATAGTTCTAGATTACAATGAAAGTAGAGAAAGAAGATTAGAAAACTTGAGACCTAGGCCTTTTGTGTGAATATGCATCAATCTTCATTTCTTTCGACTATAACTAATCTCAAAACCATAAAAAATCTATTAAACCACTATAAATTAAGTTTCAAATTCAACAATAGAATTGTTTTTGAGCATTGTAAAATTTTAAAGATTTCTTTAGTGTTTTTTTTTCGTGGTGTTTTAAATGGCATAATTTCCCCGCTATGATTATATTTTTTTAGCATTTCTATCGGCACAAGGCTCACATCCATTGATTTTCTTTTATTTTAAATAAATATATGAATTTCATCTAGAAAATAATCAAGTGGATATAATGATGAGTGGAATGGTAATTGGTATGATTCTTTTGTTGTTTACTCTTCAGAGTCATGGCAACATAAGACATGACATAGGTTAATAACATGAATGAACAAAATTGTTTATGGTTCAATAACAAATTTGTTCTATGATTAGTGTTTCTATAGCCATTTAAACTTTGTTCTGTAGCTATTCTTGTAGTCAAGGAAAAACAAAGCAACGCCTTTTTTGTTTTCTAAGAACTAAATTTATGTTAATTTATTTCATTCCACTTTAGTTATTTATTTATTTAATATGATTATGGTTTCATTTCATATGTCGTTGTATTAGATATATAACAAGAACATATTGGTTTGCATTACATAAATAATAACTATTAATTTTTTTAAAAAAAATTGTTGGGAAGAACTTGAGTCCTCCAGAAGATGAAGATGATCATCAAGACACAAATCTAGAATATGATGGTTCTTGTTTAGATACTACAAAATAGGATGATGACAATGCAAATACAAAGTAACAAAAATGATCATGTTGATGATGACTATGGTGGTGATCATGTTGTTGATGTCAAGGCAATTATTGCTAATAGCCAACGACATTCATGATCATATAGATTACATTATAGATGATTGTTGATATATCGTTAGGGTGTATCCTTCCATGGTTACTATCATATGCATTATTTTATGGCCTACACTGCCATATTAGGGAGTTGATACATTTTGACATGTATTATTTTTAGTTATACCAT
Source organism: Cupressus sempervirens (assembly GCA_028749045.1). Lineage (NCBI taxonomy): Eukaryota > Viridiplantae > Streptophyta > Pinopsida > Cupressales > Cupressaceae > Cupressus > Cupressus sempervirens. The sequence continues at coordinate 155,130,282 of CM053786.1, forward strand.
TTTGATATATCATCTTGACTAGTATCATTTTTCAGTTACACAATTTATCATCTTCACTCATATCATTTATACTTCTACCATTTTTTCTTATGTTGACTATTGGACATGTATCATTTTGACATATTTTGATCTACTAATATATTGGACTTTCACTTGTTTTAATTATATATGATGTTCTTATTGGTATTCACTTGTCAATTTATATATTTTGAAAGTGGTCAAAAGTTTTTTTGATGAATAATTGCTACATATGATGATTTTAAATTGCTGCCAAGGATGGATGTTGTCAAATTTGATCAAATTGTAGATATTTTGATGTGCTCCTTCTTCGTTTCAATATGGGTTTCATGATTGTAATGAACCATATTAATTGATAGAAATGGAAGTAATATATGAAGCATTTTGTGAAGTATAAAACAAAGCAATAATTGAAGCCAAAATGGAAGCAATCTTGGAAGTCAAAATAGAAGCAATTTTAGTATCAAACAAAAGAGTAAAATTGGAAGAAATTTTAAAAGCAACAAAAGACATCAAAATGGAAGCAAAATAAGAAAGAAGTATAGATGGAAGAAAGAAAAAATGCTGGTAGTACAAAAGGGAAGTAGGGAACCAAATTAGAAGCAAAACTAGGAGCAAACTTGGAAGCAACATAAGTAGTGAAATGAGAAGTAACAATGGTGTCATAATACACATCAAACTAGAAGTAATAGAAGGAGCAAAATTAGAAATAACAAATAAAATCATTATAAGCATCAAATTGGAAGCAACTCCAGAAATAAAAGTAGAAATAACAAATAGTGGTAAAGGGTACCAAAACAAGAAGCAACAGAGGACAATATAATGGAAGCCAACTTGAAAGAAAAAGTAGAAGTAAACTAATTAGAAGCAAAATCATAAGTTACAACTGAAGTAGAACTAAGAGAACACTACAACATTTGGGGTCGAATTGCGATGACAATTTGCAACAGTGGTGTAATTTGTGGTGATTTTCATTTTACTTTTTGCAATTGTCCCCAACATCATTGCAATACCAACATCAACACCATAATTGTGATGCCCGCATGAGTATAAACAAAAAAGAAAAATAAAACATGACATAAATCATTCCCCATTTGTTTTGATTGTGGTGGAGAGTTGTGTGCAAAAGAGAGTGGAGAGCTCTGAATGAGGGTGGAGAGCCCTTAACATTGTCGTGCCCTTCTCATTGGTGCATTTTGTTGCTGTTATCTTTTCTTTTCATTGTCATGCCCTTGCTCTATGATTTCATTGTTATGTATCTCTGCATTTTGTTGTTGTGCCCTTGCTCTACAATTTTGTTATCATGCCCTTGCTTTGTGATTTAGTTTTCGTGCCCTTGTGATCTTTGCATTTTTTTGTTGTTCCCTTGCTATGCAATTTTGTTGGCATGCCTTTTTCCTATGATTTTGTTGCCATGTCATTCCCTTTGTAATGGGCACCCCTGAATGTCCCAAAAAACTAAACCAAATTGCTGAAAGGAATTATGTCAAACACTTTGCATTCAACCTCTTATTTCTCTATGTAATGTTTTAAACCCCTTATAACTCTGGAAATCAAACGTTTATTTGATTGTTGTGTTTTGTGCGTGGAATTGGTATCATACAACATAAACAAGAAAGAAAATACAATAATATGCAAAGTGGAAATGAACTGCTGCCAATAAAATGTTATTTTCAGAATTCATAAAACCAAATACATGGCAGATTTATCAACTCACTAATTACTTCAGCATTATTGACATAATACTCCATGCCCATGCTTTTGAACTTGCTGCTACAGTGTCGCGTGAATAGTGTTGCGTGAATAGTGCCACATGAATAGTGTTGCTACAGTACTTTGTCCTTCAATCAATCCACTACCTTCGTAATATCATTCCCTCAAAGCAACATAAGTGTCAGACAAGTATTGAAGAAGATATGAGCAAAATACCAAATCTGCCTGTAGCTAGAAATGCAACTAAATTGCCTAATAATGAAGCCGATAACAAAGAATTCCAAAGGCCAAACCCCAAGGGAATGATGTCTAGAATGTTAAAAGAGAGGATAAACATCCTCAAATGCCAAGAATGGAGCTGCAACTCACACACCAATTTCTTCTCATATTCAACCTGTCTAATGAAGCCACAATTGCTTCCTTTTATTCTATTTCCAAGGGTCCGCTCAACTCATATGGGCAATGTGGGATTAAAGATGTGTATTATATAAAACATATATTAAAATACCCCTTATGTCTCCCTTGGGTACACATCCCCATAAAATAAATATTAAAGTAACACTTTAATATTTTACAATTAAATTAGACGTTACTTTAATAAAACTTCAGGCATTAAAATGTATTAGCAATCAGACTTCGAATAATGTGAGTGATAGCTCATCGGAAAGCTCTCACCGAGTATCAATTCCAATCACCAAAATTGACCTGCACTGTGTCCTGTTGACTTACTAAAAATAGTAAGTATGCCTGAAACTGAGTAAATCAACTTCGTTTTGGCCCAAATTGGAAATGACTAGGCCAAAACACTCCAGGATCTCATTAAACCTTTCGTTAGCCCTCGGGACCATGTAGAACAAGGCTAATGCACACACACTTGGTCAACTGCTAAAATGGGGGCATTACAGTCCGCCCCCCTTGAAATTGCTTGTCCTCAAGCAATCTCAGTCCAGTCTGCTGAATAACCTGCTTACTCTCTCATGTAGAATCTTCCTCCGAAAGGTCTTTCCATTTGACCAAATACTCCTTCACTATCCTGTTTCTAAGCTTCCTCTCTCTGGTATCCAGAATAGCCTCGGGTACTAACACAAGCTTCCCTTCCTCATCCAAAGGGGGTAAATCTGCAGAAGGCACTACACTCTGACCAATGGCTTTCTTAAGCCTAGACACATGAAACACATTGTGCACTCGATTGCCCTCTGGAAGCTCAAGCTCATAGGCGACTTTGCCCACTTTGCATGAAAATTATTCTCGGATCTGCCTGTAGATCTTGAAGACCCCTAGATGTCCAGCTGTGGGTGCATCATGAAATGCCTTTAGTATCGCCTCTCTCAAATGTGATGACATAATCAGATAAACCATGTCCTAAACTCTGATGAATCCATCTATCACCTCATAGCGATCATCCTGTATGGTACCTGAAATCAATCCAGAAGCCCAAGCATCTCCGACATACTCTGCTATAATCTGATCCCTCCAATCTCCTAAAATCTCTACCAGAGCACATAAGTGAGGTCTTCGAGATAAGGCATCAACCACCACATTTTTCTTACCTTTGACAAACTCTATATCAAAGTCACAAGCCTACAATTTAGTCACCCATTTTTGTTTTCGGTCATTAAGATCACGCTGGCTCATGAAGTATTTAATACTGTTGTGATCAGTCTTGATCACAAAACTTTCACCTACCAAATATGATCAAAATTTGGCTAATGCATGCATTATGGCCAACATCTCCCGGTAATAGACAGAATAACTCTTCACAACTCCCCGGAGCTTCCTACTCTCAAATGCAATGGGATGCTTCTCCTACATCAATATTGCTCCAATCCCATCACCTGATGCATCATAATGAAGCTCAAAAGGCTTTGTGAAATCCGGTAGAGCTAGAACTGGACATGAAGACATTACCTGCTTGAAATGCTCAAAACACCTCTGTGTTGCCCCTGTCCACATGAAGGCTCCTTTCCTGGTAAGATCTGTTAAGGGTGTAGCAATCTATGAGAATCCCTTAACAAACCTCCTATAAAAACCACATAAACTAAAGAATCTCTTAAGTTGTGTAAGGTTTGTGGGAGTAGGCCACTCTACAATAGCTCTAATCTTTTCGGGATCAACCTGAATGCCATCTGCACTAATGATATGCCAAAGGTAAAGGAGCTCAGTCATGCCAAACTCACATTTAGATTCCTTGGCATACAATGACTCTCTCTCTAGAATAGATAACACCTTCTCCAGATGATGTAAGTGCTCGTCCCAAGTCTTACTAAAGACCAAGGTGTCATCAAAGAAGATCAAGACAAATCTCCTCAGCTGCTTCCTGAATACCTGGTTCATACAACTCTGAAATGTAGCGGGTGCATTGGTTAGACCAAATGGCATAACCATGAACTCAAAGTGGCCATAGTGACATCGAAAGGTTGTTTTCTCAATGTCCTTTGCCCTCATCCTGATCTGATGGTATCCAGATCGCAAATCAATTTTGGTGAAGAAGCATGCCCCATGCAACTCATCGATCAGCTCATCAATCCTAGGAATGGGATACCTGTTTTTAATTGTTTTCTTATTCAGTGCCTTGTAATCGATGCACATGCGCATCATCCCATCCTTCTTCTTTACCAATACTACTGCTGAAGCAAAGGAGCTCTTACTGGGCCTAATATGCCCCATCTCCAACAAATCCTTAATCGCCTTCTCTATCTCATCCTTGTGTTTCTTAGGATGACGATAGGGAGTCATCATAATTGGTTTGGCTCCCTCCTCAAGCTTAATAACATGTTCCATCCATCTATCAGGAGGAACCCCATGAGGAATATCGCTAAATACTTTAGCGTGTCTATCAAGTATCTTTTGGATATCTGGTGGATGACTCTTTTCTTGTGGCTCTGGTGAAGTTGGCATAATGTAGCACTCTGCCGCCAACTCTATGTCATCATGACAAAAAAGTCTCTGCATTCTCCTCAAGGACACTACTCTGCAACCTCCATCTGAAAGTCCTCTAAGTACCACAGTTCTACCCTCATGCTAGAATCTCATCTCCAATTTCGCTAGGTTGAGTGTGAACTCAACTAGTGAAGTCATCCATGTCATGCCGAGGATGACATCATAATCTTCCATGTCCACAACATAGAACTCATCCTCCAACTCGTAGCCATCTCCAAACCTGATGTGAAGATTAGATATCTTTCAAGTGCATAATAATTTATCACCGTTAGCCACCATGACTCTAAACCCATCATGCTCCTCTGTCTGTAACCCTCTCCTGGCTACCAACTGTGCATCTATGAAGTTATGTGTAGCCCCAATGTCAATAAGAGATATCACTTTCTGCCCCTGGATAGTACCCCTGACCTTAAATGTGATTGCCTTTTGGGCCCCTGTTAAGTGTGCCAACGATCTATCATCCTTAGGAATACTGCTCTCCTCTATAGTATTACCCTCATCTGAATCAGAGTGCTGATCCTCCCCCTCTGACTCTGACTCTTCTGTTGAAAAATACTCCATTTGATTTTCCTTAGCCTTGAGAGAACATTTATGAGATAAGTCTCAAGGCTCTCTACAATGGAAGCACAACTTCTTCTTTCTAAGTTCATTCAAGGTTTCATTGTGTAGTCCTTTTGATCCTTCTTTGGGTTTGCTATACTCTTTCTGAAATAGTTTTTTGTCTTTGTCCTTGCGATAGGAAGAATCTATTGAATGGTTTTTTCCTTTGTATATTGAAGGGGCTAAATCTTGTGCCTTTTTAGTTGCTTTAGCTAAGGTGAGTGGATCATGTCCCTTCACCCAACCTCGTAATGGATCAGCAAGACCATCACAAAATAACACCACCAATCTCGTAGGAGAGATATCAATAACAAGTATAGACAAGTGCTGAAACTCAGCAATGTAAGCATCCATAGAACCTGACTATTTGAATTGTGCTAGCTCCTTAAAATGTAACTCGGGATCCCTAGGGTCAAATCTCTCAATCAATGTTTCGGTGAATTCCTCATAGGATGTAATCTGATTATGCCCCAAAGTCACCATGCCATAATGCCACCATTCATGTGCAACGCCATCCAAGTGCATAGCCGCATACTTGATAGCCTCCTCCTCAGGCATAGGATTTAGCTGCAAGTATGTATCTACCTTCTGCACCCAATCTCGTGTTGTCATCTTCCTTGAAGTGTCATAATAAGGTAAAGAAAGTTTTCCAACTTTCTTTCTCAGCTCAAAGTTTTGATTCCTCCCTCCTGCTCTAGGCATGTGTCTCATCCTCAAGTCCATATAATCTCTGAGGGAAATATCCGCCTGAAACTCCAGTCCACTAGCTTCCCAGTCCCTCCTGAACTGATCCTATAACTCGATAATCTGCGGTTTGTTTACTGGTTGAACCGAATCTCTAGGTGGGAAAGTGGGTAGAAGAGGTCTCGAGCTCGCAGTCCACGCTGGGCGTGCAATGTGTCTAAAGTTATCAGCCTCATTCCCATTGTTGTCATGTCCATTATTACCATTAATGTTATTCTTAGGACCATTGTTGTTGCCTTGGCCTCCATGGTTATTGTTTCCCCCATTGTTATTGCTTCCCTCATTGTTATTGTTCATGTTGTTGGCATCACCTGGATTAATATTGACACCCATCTGTCTAGCCATGAGCTGCAACATCATGTCCATTCGCCTATTCTGCTCCTACTGCATACGTTGCCCCTGCTTTAATGTATCCAGTAACTGTCTGAACATTACCTCCCCTTGATCTGGATCAGCATTCTCGCCTCAACCTAATCTTGTATTCCTGTCATCTCGATCACCCATATTTTTGTCCTGATCAAAGAATATCTCCTATGTGTCTGTATGACTTGATTTAATGTCCACCTGCACCGATGTACTAGACTGTTCGCTTTGCAAGTCTGAAATCCCATTTTGTCTTGCTTTGGTATCGCAGAAATTATAAGGCCCCTATCGCATGCTCAAACATAAATGCTTAGCCTGTGTTTTATTTATTTATTTTTGATTTTAGTCTTTTGCCATTTCGTCAAACACTTTTCCCTCTATCCGACTGTTCCAAATTCCCTATAAGACCTCCACAGGATGGTAGGACTTATAGCTCTGATACCACTATAATGGCCACCCCTGAATGTCCCAAAAAACTAAACCAAATTGCTAAAAGGAATTATGTAGAACAGTTTGCATTCAACCTCTTATTTCTCTATGTAATGTTTTAAACCCCTTATAACTCTAGAAATAAAACGTTTATTTGCTTGTTGTGTTTTGTGCATGGAATTGGTATCATACAACATAAACAAGAAAGAAACTACAATAATATGCAAAGTGGAAATGAACTGTTGCCAATAAAATGTTATTTTTAGAATTCATAAAACCAAATACATGGCAAATTTATCAACTCACTAATTACTTCAGCATTATTGACATAATACTCCATGCCCATGCTTTCAAACTTGCTGCTACAGTGTCGCGTGAATAGTGTTGCGTGAATAGTGCTGCTACAGTACTTTATCCTTCAATCAGTCCACTACCTTCATAAAATCATTCCCTCAAAGCGCCATAAGCGTCGGACAAGTAGTGAAGAAGATATGAGCAAAATACCAAATCTGCCTGTAGCTGGAAATGCAACTAAACTGCCTAATAATGAAGCCGATAACAAAGAATTCCAAAGGCCAAACCCCAAGGGAATGACATCTAGAATGTTACAAGAGAGGATAAACATCCTCAAATGCCAAGAATGGAGCTACAACTTACACACCAATTTCTTCTCATATTCAACCTATCTAATGAAGCCACAATTGCTTCCTTTTATTCTATTTCCAAGGGTCCACTCAACTCATATGGGCAATGTGGGATAAAGGATGTGTATTATATAAAACATATATTAAAATACCCCATATGTCTCCCTTGGGTACACAACCCCATAAAATAAATATTAAAGTAACACTTTAATATTTTACAATTAAATTAGATGTTACTTTAATAAAACTTCAGGCATTAAAATGTATTAGCAATCAAACTTTGAATAATGCGAGTGATAGCTCATCAAAAAGCTCTCACCAAGGAGTATCAAGTCCAATCACCAAAATTGACCTGCACTATGTCCTGCTAACTTACTAAAAATAGTAAGTATGCCTGAAACTGAGTAAATCAACTTCGTTTTGGCCCAAACTGGAAATGACTAGGCCAAAACACTACAGGATCCCATTAAACCTTTCGTTAGCCCTCGGGACCATGTAGAACAAGGCTAACACACACACACTGGATCAACTACTAAAATGGGGGCATTACATTTAATCTTTGTGCCCTTGCTCTGCAATTTCATTGTTGTGCCCTAGCTTTGTGATTTTCGTCAAGGGAGATATATAAATGTTTGTTTATTTTCCTTCTATATAGGTATCTCTTTATTATATTGCTATTAGGATTTAACTATGTAGTTTTTGAGTCAAACTCATTGATTTATGTATCATGAGTAGTGACTTAACATGACACAACACTTGGTGAAGGTTTTGCAAATGGGGTTGCAAGCATAGTGGGTTTAACCATGGAGGAAACTCCTTTGTTAAGCATGCTCAAGCTAGAGTAGTACTAGGATGGGTGACCTCCCAGGAAGTCTTGGTGCTTCATCTCTGTGAGCATCACCTAGATCCAATGAGTGCTAAGTGTTCCATTTATTCTCATGAGAGATGGATCCATGTTGAATCACTACTCATGATACATGGGTCAATTAGTTTGACTCAAAAACTACACAACTAAATCCTGATTGCAATACCATAATTTGTTTGTTGTGGAAATTATCTCCTACTTATCAATTGATGAGCTCAAAGGGTTTTCTAATGCATGGTTCATAAGGCACAACACTTGCTGAAGGTTTTACAAATGGAGTTTCAAATAGAGTGGGTTTAACCATGGAAGAAACTTTGTAGTTAAGTACACTCAAGCTAGAGTAGTACTAGGATGGGTGACCTCCCAAGAAGTCTTGATACTTAACCTCTGTGAGCATCACCTAGATCCAATGAGTACTAAGTGTTACATTTATTCTCATGAGAGATGGCTTCATGTTGAATCACTACTCATGATACATGGGTCAATGAGTTTGACTCAAAAACTACATAGTTAAATCCTGATAGCAATATCACAATTTGACTTGATGTGGAAATTATCTCCTACTTATCAATTGATGAGCTTAAGGGGCTTCCTAGTGAATGGTTCAAAAGGCACAACACTTGGTGAAGGTTTTGCAAATGGGTTTGCAAGCAAAGTGGGTTTGATCATGGAGGAAACTTCGTAGTTAAGCGCTCTCAAGCTAGAGTAGTATTGAGATGGGTGACCTCCTAGGAAGCCTCGATGCTTCATCTCTATGAGCATCACCTGGATCCAATGAGTGCTAAGTGTTCCATTTGTTCTCATGAGAGATGGATTTATGTTGAATCACTACTCATGATACATGGGTCAATGAGTTTGAATAAAAAACTACACAGTTAAATAATCCTACTAGCAATATCATAATTTGACTTGTCGTGGAAATGATATCCTACTTATCAATTGATGAGCTTAAGAGGAATAGTTCATAAGGCACAACACTTGGTGAAGGTTTTACAAATGGGATTACACACAGAGAGTGTTTAAACATGGAGGAAACTTCATAGTTAATTGCGCTCAAGCTAGAGTAGTACTGGGATGGGTGACCTCTCGGGAAGTCCTGGTGTTTCACCTTTGTGAGCATCACCTAGATCTAATGAGTTCTAAGTGTTCCATTTATTCTCATGAGAGATGGATTCATGTTGAATCACTACTCATGATACATGGGTCAATGAGTTTAACTCAAAAACTACACAGTTAAATCCTGATAGCAATATCATAATTTGACTTGTTGTAGAAATTGTCTCCTACTTATTAGGTATCTCTTTGTAGTCCTTCTAAATAATAAAACATCTAGCTGCATACATATTCCAGAATCCAAATAATAAAACAATAAAACTCACTCAACCCATGCTAAGTGACTTACCTCAAGATCCTCCACAAAAACAATGCAGACTAGGAAAAATGGGTAGAGTTCATAAGAAATTTTACAAAAACATATCATAGCAGATATTTTTAGAAAGAAGCTAGCCATAACCCAGTTAAATGAGTCTAGTTGCTAATTAGTTGGGTTGATTACAATTTCCTGTAGAACTATCACAATAAAACAAACAATCAGTTGTTCCCAGCTAGTAGGATCAAATATAGTTTTCCAAGGTGATAAAATTGCATATGCAAGCAATAGATTTAAGTGTAAGGAGTTGAAGAAGCAAGTTACATCGGTGCAGTGGAGGCACTCTTGTTGAAAGGTGTTACATATCCTACAAAGAAAAATAAAATGTGTGTGCAATGGGCTCGAGGGTAAAATCATATACCATTACCACTCTGAATGTAGAATTCAAAATCTGGAATGCTTATATGTAGGTCTAGTTGTGCTCACCCTAGACACACCTTGTGTATAGTTTTGCATGAGACGCCTGCTTTGCTCAGTTCTGCTTCTGTGTAAATACCATAATCATGAGGCTCATTCCCTTGCATCAGCCTTTTCCACAATTACATTACCTCTAAACCATACATTGGATGTCAAAGTCGTTCCCAACCTTTAAACACTCTTATAAGCATTTGATACTTTGGATCATTGCAAGGAGACTGTGCCAGTAATTGAAACACTCTTATAAGCATTAATATTTGGATTGTAAATTCTCAAAGAAAATTGCAAGTGATTCCAATGTCATAGCACCTATTTCAAAACTTTCTTGGATTCTATTCAGTGGCTCCATAATATCTTCTATGTTGTCTAGTTGTTGTTTCTGTCATGTAGTCTCTTTCTAAAATTGCTCCTCCTTCGCTCTCGTGCCTTAAATTTTGATTATCAAACTTCTGAATATTTGCCTCTACTTTATCTAAAATCAACTTCACAATGTGTTGTAACTCTAGCATAGGTGTTTGATCATCGATAGCCTTTATTTCAACATTCAAGTTTTCAAGATTGGTCAACACCCTCACTTGTGGACCTCTCATGTTGAGCACTTTCTGTACTATTTCAACACCATGTTCTTGCTTCTAAGCTAACAATTCTGTAGGTGCATTATCTTGTAAAATATTAATTTTGTTGAACAATTATAAACTCTTAGAAAGTGCATTGTTGTTTTCATGTATGTATATGTGTGTGTGTGTGTGTGTGTGTGTGTGTGTGTGTGTGTGTGTGTGTGTGTGTGTGTGTGTGTGTGTGTGTGTGTGTGTACAAAGAGATCTTGTGGATTGTGGATTATGGATTATAAACAAAAAAGAAAAGAAAACATGACATAAATTATTCCCCATTTGTTTTGATTGATCATGGAGAGTTGCGCATGAAAGAAGGTGGAGAGTTCCAAATTAGGGTGGAGAGCTTTGAACATTGGTGGAAATCAGTGGAGATCTAGGATTTTTTTGTCGTTCCCTTGTGATCACTGCATCTTGTTGTCATTTTGTGCCCTTGTGATCTCCATGCCCTTGCTCTATGATTTTATTCAAGTGGAGAAGAGGTACCTATGTAAATGTTCTTTTCTTCCTTCTAAACATGTATCTCTTGCTCATATATAATATCTTTGGTTAGATTCAAGGATAATTGATTATGATGATTATATGTATATGTGCATGTATTTATGTATATCAATTCGTGAACTACTTTACATACATACATAGACACTTGCATAGTACTTGTGCTAAATTAAATTAATCATTCATGTCTTGAATTCACACAAGCAATTATCCTTGTATTCAATCGAAATTATTCATACCAAACTAAGTATGCAAAAATCTATACTTATAGATTATATTATCTATTGGTGATTGAGTATAGATCTCGTGCATACTATCATCTAGGCAATGATAAGATGCATTTACATTAAGTCATAATAGGATTGAATAGATGATCCATTTATGTTACTTTGTACTTGTTTTATTGAACATTTTGTTTAACATAATCAATAATACTAGAATTATACAACTACAACTAGTACTCTTGTTTATTTTATTTAACCATATACATTTAAGACTATTATTTTTCTTAAAATTAGATTGTATATTTTTTATCACTAAAACAAAAATATAGATCTCTGATAGTTATCTTTTTTAATTTCAAGATTTTTATATTTAACGTGAAGAGTGTCCACTATTGGACAATCAAATAGCCACAATGTGGAGCCACATAGCTCATGGCTTTTTCCACCAAATTATATTTTTATTATATTTTTGTCCTTCAAAAATATTATAGGTGAATGTTCTTCTGATTCTCCATACATTTAATAGTTTGTCACTTGTCATTTGAGGTAATTTCCATTTTGAGATAGAGACATCTATCATAAGGATGGACATGCCAATTTTGATCACCCCACTTTCAAAGTTGATTAATTTATCAAATTAATGAAAGTACTTGCAATTAACACCCTAATTCTATGCAACTCGTTGGATCAGTCATTTACACAACCATCTTCCTCATACCCCACCATAGCACCCAACCCTTGTTTGAGTTTTATATCTTAGTCCCTCTTGGGTTTTGAACCTCATTGAACCTATTTCAAAATGGTTCCATTGGTTTGAGGAGGTTCATATGTTCGATAAGTTCAGTGTCCTAGGTAGTTTAGTGGTTTCAATATTTAGAAGGTTCTTGGCTTGGATTAGAGTACTAAGATTCAAAGACTCTGTAATTTAGATTGAATGGTTCATATCAATTTGTGTAGATGCTTTCAAATGTCTCCAAGAACATTTAGGTGTTTTTTGGTTCATAATAGTCAATGAACCACAAATCAAAATCAAAGTTGACATTTCAAAGGCCAAAAGTTCTGAACATGAAACTATTGATTCAAAGTTTTGGTTCATCAATCTGAATATACAGTTCACTGGTTCAAGTTTGACAATTCCAAGTAGTCCATTCCATTTTAGAAGACCACGTCCAGTGATTTGTATCTAGCAATTTGATGATATAGATATTCAATATGGAGGAGGATATATTGGCATCACAAATGAATCATTCCATATCCATAAAAAACATCTAATCTTATCTAAGTCTCTCAACTCCTCTAAAGACCCAACACATGGAGCCATTATCATCATGAGTATACTCACTCACCTTAGACAAATTCAATCAAAACTATTCATACCAAACTAAGCATGCAGAAATATGTACTTATAGATTATATTATCTCTTGGTGATTAAGTAAAGATCAAATATAGTTTTCCAAGGTGATAAAATTTCATATGTAAATGTATGTATGTATGTGTATATGTATGTACATGTATGTATGTATGCATATATTTATGTATCTCTACATGTTGTTGGTGCACCCTTGTGATATATTTATATGCATAAATGTGTATATATATATACACATAAATGTGTCTATTTGTGTATATACATATGTATATAAATAGAGAGATCTTTTTATATACACATATATACATACACACACACACATGTGTGTGTGTGTGTATGTATTTATACACATACATATACATAAATAGAAGCTTCTCTACATATGCTTATATACATACATAGACACATACATATGTGTGTGCATGTATGTATATCTACACATACATATACATAAAGAGAAGATTTTCTAATCACCTACTAGGAGAAATATAAAGAGACACATATTTAGAAGGAAAAGAAAAGAACATTTGCATAGGTACCTCTTCTCCCCTTGAAGAAAATCATAGAGCACTACTACGTTTGGGCTCGAATACATAACAAATTACATCACCATCACAAATTTGCACTGCAATTTTACCCCAAATGTTGTAATATTGGATTCATTTTATGCAGGAGGCAATGAAGACATTCCTAGATGTACCTTTGTTAGATGTACAAGAATGAGTATAGAATTGCTTGTGAGCATTGAAGATGGACTTCCCTAAGAGTAGTAGGCGGTGATGAGGACATTCCAAGTACTTTTAAATTGAGCCTTTCTTAAAGATTTTAGATGTTAATAGGGAATTTAGAAGTTTGGGGGGGGGGAGGAGCAGGGTTGGGGGTGGGGCCAAATGAGCATCCACCTTCATGTGGTTGGCCCTTCTTAGTAGATAATATTGAACTATTCTCAAAACCAAGTGAAACTCAACATTAATCTTATATGAATGTATGACAACTAACTGTGTGAATCTCTTTTTTTCAGGTAATGTAGAAGGAGGCCATAGTTCAATATGCAATCTCAATTCACATGCATATGACATCAAGTGTAGCTGAAAAATACAACATGTTTGCATTCTTTCTTAGAGATCTTTAATTAGCTATTTTAAGATATAGACCATCACAAGCATTCTCTTGGCCATAACAACTAGAGTTCTAATGTTCATGATGGTCTATAATTTTAAAAACTTAATAGACCTTCACATGGTTGGCCATGCTTAGTAAAGAATATTAAACTATTCTCAAAACCAAGTGAAGCTCAATATTAACCTATGATTGTATGACAACTAACTGTATGAATCTATTGGTTTTAGGCAATGTAGAAGGATGCTATAGTTCAATATGAAATCTCAATTCATATGCATATGACATCAGGTGAAGTTGAAAAAACCCAACAAGTTTACTTTTTTGTTAGAGGTTTGCATAGACCTATTAAATAAATGTTAACGTGTTGGTTTTTTCAGCTCCTATTGTCCATGCATACAGAATGTAGTTGCACGCACATTCTCAATTTAGAGTGACAAAATCTTATTTTGGATCCGACAGAAAAATGAAGTGCACCAAAAGATGGGAAAATGATGTCACTTCATTTCTTAAAGATTTTAGATGTTAATGGGGGAATTTAGATATTGTGGGGGGGGGGGGGGGGGGGTGGATGGGGCCAAGTGAGCTTCCACCTTCACATGGTTGGCCTTGATTAGTAGAGAATATTAAACTATTCTCGAAACCAAGGGAAGCTCACTATTAACCTATGATTGCATGACAACTAAATGTGTGAATCTCTTGGTTTCAAGCAATGCAAAAGGATGCCATAGTCAAACTCATTGATTTATGAAATTTAGTTATAGTGTATGAAGTTGGTAATTATTATTTGAATAATTACTATATAGCTGAGATTATTTCAACTTTTATCAAGACTTCAATGGAGCAGATATTCATAGTTGATTTGTGCAGAAGTTGGTACAACATCCATTTGTGCAGAGGGTGATTACATAATTCGTATAGATATTTTCAAATAAGTATATTTTATTTGATAATGCAACAATCTGTCACAGTTGTGATGACTCATCCGATGGGCAGCCATCGCTTTGACAATATTACCATCGTATGTCATTGCCACTACAATGATAACCACCAATGGATGGGCATTGATCCAACAACTTTGTCATAGCACATTGTCCCCATTGTGACATCCCTTTGGCTAGAAGCCTGTTGGGGCTGCAACAATGCCATTGGACCTACGATGATTGACTAAAACTGTAGGCCGTCATAGTTGAGACGGTATATCATCGAACATCCAACGGCATGAAGAGGAACTATTCACCTTGCTTTTTTATAAATTGTGATGGCTTTGTCCATCATAATTTTGACCGAAGCCCATGTCATCACAATTTACGACAGCAAAAGTTTGACGCCTGTCTGATGGGAGCCAATTCCTGTTACTATTGTTCATTCGACGAGTGACGACCTGTCGTCGCAATTGGAGCCCAAATGTAGTAGTGGAAAAATGGGGAGAAAAATTGGAAATAAAATGAGATGCAACAAGTGATGCTAGTATGGGAGAAAAATTAGAAACACAAGGGATTCCAAAATTGATGCAAACCTAGAAGCCTAATTGGAAGCCAGTTTTAAAAAGCAAAACTAGAAGCAAAAAAATTTTTGGAATAGAAGAAAAACTTGAAGCAAAATAGGAAGCTAAATGCGATGAAAAATTAGAAGCAACAATGGACATTATGATAGAAGCAAAAGTAAAAGAAAAATGAAGAGAAAAATTGGAAGCAAAATGAGAAGCAATAAATGACATTATAATAGGGAACAAAATGGAAGCCAAAATAAGATCAAAATGGGAAGTTGAATGAGAAGAAAAACTAGAGGCAACAAAAGGTGTTACAATATTAAAAGAAAAAGATAAAGCCAGTTTTGAAGAAACCTTAGAAGCAAAACAAGAAGCTAAACGTGATGCAAAATTGGAAGCAACAAGGAACATTATAATAGAAGCAAAACTAGAAGCATGACAAGAATAAAAACTGTTCGTAATTGCTTCTGGATTAGATTGTGTTGAAATTTTTACAATTAACTTTTCGAATCACACTATGTGATTCATCATTAGGATGAGAGAGCAAGAGCTGCAAAAAACATAGTTGGAAGTAAATCCAAAAGCATCAAGAGGTGTAAATTTGGATGCTAAATCTAGTGTCATTTCTGGCATCATACATGTTGCCTAACATCACAATTGGTTGTTTTTTTTTATGAACACAACAAATATTGCGTGCAAGGTCGTATCACAAAAGTTGGGGTCAAGGTCAGTGCAAAAATTGGCATGGCTTGCGAGGGTAAATACAATGCTGAATTCTCGATGCATTTAGGCACCAACTCTTTCATCCTCGTAGAGGCTCATTTGTGAGTGAACATTGAACTAATATCTAGCACAAATTTAGGTGTTATTGGACTATTCTAGTGTAGTGAAACGTAGACTAAATGATAAACCATCATATTCCAAAGAAACATAGTAACTAGTATATTGAGTTACAAGACCAATTAAACAAATTGACAAGAGCAAAAAAATATGAAAACTTGATCATGGGTGCATCAAGAATACTACAACATACAATGAAAATTGCATGTTCATTCTATTTGTGTGGAGAAGTGCAAGACAAAATATTATTAGTTTCATCTCAAGAAGTATAAAGGGTTGTAGAAGAATAAGTCAACCAAAATAATATTCTCCTTCATCAATGACAACATGATAGTCATGACTAGCCTATACTTGACCACTACCAAGTCATGATGTGAGCACATTATAACATGCTCGTTTCTTGTCCTAAATGGACTAAAAAGTGTTTGTGGCTACATTTTGGTTCTACAAATTTATATACTTGCCCATGGATGAATCTCTTATAAGGATTTGACCTTGTGGACTTATTATAACATTTGACTACTAAATAATACATCGAGTCACTTTTACAGTGTTTTTTTTTTCTAATGAAAGAGTTTCATCCACTAATTTAATTTGGTATAACATACTATATGATGGGGACACAACCCAACACATAATGGACACAACCGGAAAGGGGAAATTTTATATACTATGTAAATATGCTATTACATACAGTACAGAGAAAATGGACTTCAAAACATGCCCTATGGGTTTACAATAGTAAAAATCAGGAGATAATTTCTTCTCCCAGTTGCTTCTCTCAAACTCCACTCCGAACTGCCTTTTACAATGCCATAGATGTTCTTAAATAGACCCCAAAGGATTAAGGATTAGGAATACATTTTAGAAAGTGCTAGTTGGCATCCACCGACCAAATAGAAGGGTCTAGAAGTCGCATTAGAAGTCGGCACGAAATTAGAAGAGTCCAGAAACGGTAACCGAACTTTTGGGAGGCATAACTTTTGAACCGTAGCTCTGATTGACAAACCATTTACATTTTTGGAAAGCTCTCGAAGTGCTCTATAGCCCTATGAACCAGCTTTGCTCATACCCCATTTTTTGGCCTTGTAAAAGGTCATTTAATGCCCCTAAACTGACTTTGAAGCATTCTTAGGAGGTTTCCAAAAACTGAAAAATTGCAATAACTTTCAAACCGTGGTGACTTTTGACCTGATTCTTTTTCTGAAATGCTCTAAATTACAATTACAATCATTTGACCAATTTACACCTTCTAGTTTACCAAAATGATGGCTCAATTACATACTCCTATTTTTTTGGCATTTACACGTATCCCAAGGTGCTCAAATACTCTAACCTAGAACACTAATAGTGGAATTGAGAGAGTTGAAACCTTTATTTGACCCAAATGGGTATTCAGAAATGAAAACACATGAAATAGAAACTAAGTCTAAGTTCTTTGTTTTTTTTGGGTGACACAGGATTGCCCTTATACCTCTGGATGCTCCTGCATCAGACACCCAGGGTAGATTGAAAAGTGACCTTGTCACTTTATGGATGGTAGACGAAATCTCAAATGGGAAACCTCAGCTGCTAATATCCAAGTTGAGTCCTTGATCGGCCGGCCTTTCCACTTAACCAAATACTCTTCATACTGCCTATTTCTGGTACTCCTGCCCACATGATGATCTAGAATGTCTTCTATCTCCTCCTTCTTAGAAGCAGGAATCAAATATGGCTCTAACATCAGCTCCTCATCTGCACCATCATCATGATACTCTGTTAAGTCTGCAATGTTGAAGATAGGAGAAATGTGAATTCTATCTGGTAACTCCACCTCATATGCATTTCTTGAGTCATGTTTCTTCAGAATTTTGCAGGGGCCAAATTTCTTCATCTTTAGCTTGTTGTAAGTACCTACTAGAAATCTTTCTTTTCTTAAGTGTACCATGACTAGATCCCCTACTTGGAACTCCTTATGTCTTCTCCTTTGATCAGCCCTAGCTTTATATTGTTGATTCATCTTGGTAATGTGTGCCTGGACCTCCTCATGTAGGCGCTTGACATGTTCAGCAAACTCTTCTGCTTTAGCACTTGTCCTCTCCCCTTGCTCTATCTTCCTCAATTCTGGTGCAGTCCTTGGGCTATTTCCATATACAATTTGGAATGGTGATTTTCCAGTACTCCTATTTATAGAGTTATTGTAAGCAAATTCCTGCTTGTGGTAGAATCAAATCCCATCCCTTGGGCTTCTCCCCAACTAAACATCTCAACAAATCGCCCAAACTTCTATTTACGACTTCAGTTTGACCATCAGTCTACAGGTGATGTGTGAAACTGAATTTCAAGTCTATTCTCAACTTCTTCCACAATGTCCTCCAAAAATACCCCACAAATTTAGTATCTCTATCAGAAACTATACTCCTTGGGAGACCATGTAGTCTCACTACCTCTCTGAAAAACAAGTCTGCAATATGGACAACATCATGAGTTTTGTGGCAAGGAGTAAAATGTGCCATTTTGGAGAACCTATCAACCACCACAAATACTGAGTCATTACCCCTTTGTGTCCTTGGAAATCCAAGAACAAAATCCATACTTATGTCCTCCCATGGCTTTGATGGAACATGAAATGGCTGATATAGTCCAGTATTGTGACCAAATCCCTTGGCCACTTGACAAACCTGACAACTTTGTACAAAATTCTTCACATCCTGTGATATTTGAGGCCAAAAATAATGTTCTCTAAGAATGGCAATGGTCTTGTCTCAACCAAAATGTCCTGTCATCGCTCCACTATGCTTCTCCTTAATAAAATTTTCCCTCATGGAACTCCTTGGAATGCATAATTGACTGCCCTTGAACAACATACCATCCTAAATAAAATAGTCTAGCCACTTGGTTCTGTCTACAACAACATGCTCTTTACAAGCTTTCCATGCTTCAGCAAAATCAGGATCCTTAGGGTACAGATTCTTGAGTTCATCAAACCCAACTACTTCAACTTGCATTACTGTAAGCAACAATTGCCTCCTGCTTAATGCATCTGCAACCCTGCTAGATTTTCCACTTCTATGCTTCAACACAAATGTATAGCTCTACAAGAACTCTACCCGCTTCATATGCCTCTAGTTCAATTTACCTTGGCTATTTAAATATTGTAATGCCTGGTGATCAGTATATAAAACAAATTCCTTTGGCAATAAATAATGTCTCCA
Organism: Cupressus sempervirens; assembly: GCA_028749045.1. Taxonomy (NCBI): domain Eukaryota; kingdom Viridiplantae; phylum Streptophyta; class Pinopsida; order Cupressales; family Cupressaceae; genus Cupressus; species Cupressus sempervirens. Next base: position 155,149,795 of record CM053786.1, read on the forward strand.
TTTCTTTAAGGCCTGAACTATTGCATAGAACTCTTAATCATAAACAAAATACTTCTTCGCATCATTCAATTTTTCACTAAAATATGCAATAGGCTTACCTTCTTGGCTAAATACAGCTCCAATAGCACTGCCACTAGCATCACAATCCACTTGGAACACCTTTCTAAAATCTGGAAGTGCCAACACAGGTTGTTCTTTCACCTTCTTCTTCAGCAATTAAAAACTTCTCGCAGCTGCTGCAGTCCACTTGAACTCTTTTCTATCCCCTCTTATCGTGTCAGTCAAGGGTGTACATATGCCACTGAAATTCTTAATGAATTTCCTGTAGAAACTAACCAGTCCATGAAATGATCTCACCTCAGTAGCAGACCTTGGAGTAGGCCATTCCAAGATGGCTTTTACCTTCTCTGAATCCATTTTGAGACCTTTAGGTGATATAACAAACCCCAAGTAGACTAACTCCCTTTTTGCAAAGATACACTTCTTCAGATTAATTAACAGTTTCTCTTCCCTTAACCTTTCAAGGACACTACAAATATGCAATAAATGTTCTTCCAAAGTCTTGCTGAAAATTAAAATATCACCCAAATAGACAATAATAAAATTTCCCAAGAACTTCTTAAGTACCTCATTCATAAGCCGCATGAAGGTGCTTGGGGCGTTCGTCAATCCAAAGGGCATGACTAACCACTCATAAAGACCCTCCTTGGTCTTGAAGGTAGTTTTCCACTGATCTCCTTCTCGTATCTATATCTGATGATAGCCACTTTTGAGATCTATCTTTGTGAAGTATTGAGCTCCACTCAAGCAATCCATAAGATCATCCATTCTTGGCAAAGGAAACCGATACTTGATGGTTATCCTATTTATAGCTCGAGATTCTGTACACATCCTCCATTCTCCATCCTTCTTTGGTGCCAGTACTACAAGTACTGCACATGGACTTAGGCTCTCTCGAATAAAACCTTTCCTCAATAGCTCCTGAACTTGTCTGTTTAGCTCCTTAGTTTCAGTAGGAGTCATCTTCTGAGCAGCCTCGTTAGGCAAACTAGCTCCTGGGATTAAATCTATCTGATGACTGATTTGCCTTACTGGTGGCAATCCTTCTGGAACATTATCAGAGATGACATCTCTAAACTCACCTAATAAATCTAAAACTTCAAATGGTATTTCACTACTACCTTCCTTATCTTTTCTAGGAATCAAAGCATAACACATACGCTGATGTTTCATGCCATCTAAAAACTTCCTTCCATCAACAAGACAAATTCTAGCACTGCTACATACCTTTTCGCCTTCCTTCTTCATGGGCTTCAGTTTGTGGCGAACTCCATCCTTTGTTACAGAGTATGTGTTTGCATGACCATCATGTACTGCACGCCTGTCAAATTGCCACGGTCTACCCAACAATAGATGGAAAACATCCATTGGAATAATATCATAGAGAACTTCATCATGGTAAGTCCCAATTTTGAACTTCACTAAACATTGTTCACTTACCAGGACCTTATGATCATCCTTCACCCAAGTGATCCGATAGGGCTGGGGGTGTTTCTCCCTCTTGAGCTTCAGCTTAGAGACCATCTCCTCTGATACCAAGTTATCAGTGCTACCACCATCAATGATCACATCACAACATTTATCCTCACACATGCACCTAGTATGAAATAAACTCCTCCTTTGTCCTAGTTCAATCTCACCACTTAGTAGGACCCTTTCATTTACTAAAGTCTCTCCTCTTTCTACATCCTTTGAATGTGATGATTGTGCATCCTCATCCATATGAGCAACCCTAGCTTGGCCTTCAATTCTCCTATCTATCCTTCCTTGACGTTGAGGGCATTCAAAGGCACGATGACCTTCTTCATTGCAATGGAAATAGGTACCACATAAGCCGCCTCTTCCTTGTCCACATCCTCTACCTCTTCCTCTCTGATTTCTAAAGTCTTGATCAAGGGAGCGGTTGAAACCCTCATTCCTCTGGTTCCTGCTAGTACCCACATCTTCATTTTTCTTTTGGGTCTCATTTTGACCTCCAGATGACCTCCCACTACCCCTTCCTCCTTGACCGTTCCCTCTTTGTCTTCCTTCAAACCTTTTATCTAGTTTCTCTTCAACTCGTAGGGCAAACTGGTATGCTTCTTCAACGCTGATCATTCTTACCAGACTTAATTCCTCCTGGATGCTAGGTCGCAACCCACTGATATAACGAGAAACCTTCTCCTTATTTGCTTCTGCATGCCTTGCTCTAATCAGAAGTCGGTAAAACTCCTCCGTATATTCCTGGACTGATCTTCCTGCTTGCTTTAACCCATGCATCTTCTTAAATAGATCAAGCTCATAGTCAACAGGAATGAACTGCTTCTTCAATTTGTCCACCATACGATCCCACCTTGTGCTCTTATCCTTTCCTCTTTTGTTTCTTTCCAATTGAACTTCTTGCCACCAGATTTTGGCATGGCACAAACTTAACCCTATCTGGATCCTTGATATCCTCATATTCAAAGTACTCTTCCAGTTCACTGATCCAATCGATCAACTCATCTAGTTTCAAATTTTCTAAAAATACACCCACATCAATTGTAGGTCTTTTCCCAATCTTAGTAATGGCCCTAAAAAGCCTTTCCTCTGCTTGATTCAGAACTTCCTCATCAACTTCCCCTTCTGGTCCAAATTCTTCTTCATTGTCATCCTCACTTTCTTCACCTGCAGTAACATTTGCTCACCTACGGAGCTCCTCCTGCAATGCTTGGACTTGCCTTTGGAGGGCTCTAACCTCCTCAGGATTAATAGGTCTGGCCCTTCCACCATGCTCTCTTCATGGAGGCATCTTCTTAATTCAAACCCACAACCACATAGTCTTGGTGCAAACTGCCTCACCGTCGGCGCTCTGTCTACACACTCAGGAACACCTGCTTTGATACCACTTGATGGGGACATGACCCAACATAGAATGGACACAACCGGAAAGGAGAAATTTTATTTACTATGTAAATATGCTATTACATATAGTACAGAGAAAATGGACTTCAAAACATGCCCTATGGGCTTACAATAGTAAAAATCAGGAGACAATTTCTTCTCCTAGTTCCTTTTGTCAAACTCCACTCCGAACTGCCTTTTACAATTCCAGAGATGTTCTTAAATAGACCCCGAAGGATTAATGATTAGGAATACATTCTAGAAAGTGCTAGTTGGCATCCATCGACCAAATAGAAGGCTCCAAAAGTCACATTATAAGTCGACACGAAATTAGAAGAGTCCATAAACGGTAACCGAACTTTCGGGAGGCATAACTTTTGAACCGTAGCTCCGATTGACGAACCGTTTACATTTTCAGAAAGCTCTCGAAGCGCTCTATAGCACTATGGACTAGCTTCGCTCGTCCCCCATTTTTTGACCTTGTACAAGGTCATTTAATGCCCCTAACCTGACTTTGAAGCATTCTTAGGAGGTCTCCAGAAACCGAAAAACTGCAATAACTTTCAAACCGTGGTGACTTTTGACTTGATTCTTTTTTCTGGAATGCTCTAAATTACAATTAAAATCATCTGACCAATTTACACCTTCTAGTTTACCAAAATGATGGCTCAATTACATACTCCTATTTTTTGGCATTTACACATATCCCAAGGTGCTCAAATACTCTAACCTAGAACACTAATAGTGTAACTGAGAGAGTTGAAACCTTTATTTGACCCAAATGGGTATTCAGAAATGAAAACACATGAAACAGAAACTAAGTCTAAGTACATTTTTTTTTTGGGTGACACATGATTGCCATTATACCTCTAGATGCTCCTGCATCACTATATTTCTATTTCCCCCTATAACTCTATGATTATCTTGATGTTAACATATACATGTTCTTATATATTATGTAGGAAGTGTACCATCCATTTTCTTCCTTTAAGTTCTTATACTTTTCCCACTAGTGTAGAAGTAAGCAAGAAATGTGGTCTAGGACTACGAGTGTAAATGATGACAAGTGCTAACCCTTATCCTAGTAATAATCCTCAAAAGTATATTCTATACATAAAGACTACTGTTCTCCTTCTATGAAGTCAAAATCATGTAACCAACATGATAGATATGTGCAAATTTATTTTTGTATTTAATTGCAAGTATAAACGCCCTTACGTGGACTATAATACTAATCCTATTCATTAGGATAATAAAGAGTATGCTTAACATTGAATTTCTTAATAATGTATTGCTTCATTAGTCTTGTTAGAGAAAATAGTATAGTAGGTTTAGGCGAATGAATGATCTATTAAGTAGATTTGTGTAAACTCTTAAACCATTTTTACAAATATGATATATATTTCAAATACAAATCTAACCCTAATTCTTCTAATTGACCTCAAACATCATTAACTTACTACCTAAATTATCTTCATCTTTTGCATGCATTTTTTTTATAATTAACCTCTAATATAGAACTTTTGCATTCACTTTGTACTATTAGTGAATTAATTTTGCACATCAACCAATTGTATTCAAGTAATTTTACATCATTTCAATAAAACTAAGGTTTACATATTTATTATCAATTAAATATATCATAAAAATGATTTATTTCAATTATAATTGGTTCAATTTGTTTGGTCTTATAGGACCCCTTTCTTCAAAGCTCCATCCATATTGCATTTCAATCTGTAAGATTTTCAAAGATTATCTAAGTTTAATTGTATTATGCACATATATTGACTTATTAATCCATTCCAATTTTTAATACACAAACCATCCAACAATGAGGTGTAACATTTTGAAAAATAATTATTTAAAATTAAATATTATTCATAAACAATAATAAACTTTTTAAGAATTACTTTCAACATAGTTATTTGTTTCCAAGTTATTCATCTCATCCCATAGTTATATCTATTTTATAATTACTATTTTAAAATATGAAAGAAGATCAATTATCTAATTTAGACATTGATTATTCAATGCTAATATAGTCCTACTTCTTTCATATTTCTCTAAAAAAGAGTGAGCTTTAATAATTTAGGAAAATGAATTAAAATATGTGATTTAATTAAAAATATGAACATTAAATATATTAATATTTTTTATTTTTTATTTATAATTTTAATTAAATAAAGAATTTAGAAAAGTGTATCTTTTAATCATTAGTTTAGAGCTATCTATTTTTTAATATTTTAATATTTTATTTGTTTAGTTAATAATAAATTATCACATATAATTTGTATCTTTCTAATATTTCAGTCACTTTACTACATTAAACTATTTGATTTGGTATTTGTTCATGATTTAGTTACTTTCTTTTCTTAAATATTTCAATTCTTTATTTAGAACTTGGCTAATTGAATAATTTTATGTTTTATCTTTTCTAGCTATATATATAATACATATTCATTAATTAACTTAAAGATAACTACATGCCACTATGTAAAACTTGTTAATTATGCAAAATATTTTTTTTAGTCTTATGAAAAAATCTTCTCATAATTTTATATTCCTATTGTGATAATTTTCAAATTACTTATTATTTGTTGGAATTAATTTAGCCGATAGGCTATTTGTGGGAACTTTGTTTCCGAAAATTAAATTTTTGACAGAAAATTTGCAAGTTCGCTGGAAAGTTGTTAGTTTGGGCAGAAAATTGAAAATTCTTCGCGTTAATTATTTACCAGCCAATTTTTATCTCCCTCCACTTTTAACTCTTGTTTTGATATTTATTAGTTGTTATCTTCACTTTTAACTATTGTTTTTCTTTTTCTATTTATTAGTTGTGGTCTCCACATTAGCTCATGTTGTGATCTACTCATTTAACTTTTGATTTTTAAAATTGAATTAGATTTTAGTTTTTAAATTATTTAAATTAATTTTTTAATATTAGTTTAATTTTTTCTTTAAATATTATTTTTTTAGTTTCTATAATTTATTTAGTCAATAGAATATTTGTTAGACATATTTTTTTAACTAAGCGTGAGGATTTCAAAAATTACAACAAGAGTCGTAGAGTATCAAAAATAAATCGAGACATATTTTTTTTTTGTATTTCTCTTATTAATTTTTCATAATAGATTTTTTGATGGGTTTTTTAAAATGATTATTTTTTCATATTTGATAAATTTAATTTAAATAAATAATATTTATTAATCTATTTAAAAGATTTTAGTAAATATTATGATATTTAAATTAAAAATTATTAATAATCCAATTTGTTCACATAAGATTATATTTTCAATATCCACTTTTAATTATTATTATTTTAAAAAAAATATTTTAAAAATAATTACTTGTGATCTTTATTTATTAAACTTTTGATTTTTTAAATTGATTTAGGTTTTATTTTTTAAATTTCTTAATTTTTTAAATTTTAAATTTTATTTTTATTTTTTATAATAGTTTAGTTTTTTAATTTTTTAAATATTATTTTTTCGGTTTCTATAATTTATTTAGTCAATAGAATATTTGTTAGAGATGTTGCTATTTTTCATTTTTTTTTTGTACTTCGTAATAAATTTTTTGCTGGATATTTTTTCAAATGATTATTTTTTTCATATTTGATAAATTGAATTTAATTGTAAAATTTTGAAATTATTGAACACATTTCTTAACCAATATTCAAACTTTTTTATAGTAAACATTGAGAGTTCAAAGTATCAAAATACAACATAAACCCAAGGGCAAGTAGCTAGCCCAAGGGATCAAACTAGAGTATTAAAATCTCATAGTATGAAGCACGAAGTTACAAAAAAGAAAAGAGTAGCCAAGAGCAACTAAGTAAGAAAACCATCTTGATTTTCCAACTAGGTCGCCCATCCTTGTGATCCTTCCATCCAGACCACATTCTTCTTGTCCAAACACTGGGCATACATATCCAGTTTGTCATAAGTTGCTGAGATTTCTTAAAGATGGGCATGCCTTGATGTTTATATATGAGACCATGGATTTCATTGGGCCACTATCAGAAAAGACAAAAATGCTTTTGACAAAGCCCTGGACAACCAATATTCACATTTCCTAAATATTGTAAATTTTATATCTATGTTTTAATCTTCAACTTTTTTATTTTTTTATTTTCATTTAAAAAATAAATTATATTTACATTATTTAATGTTCATTCTACATTTTTCTCTTCAATCTCATCTCTTATTGGTGCATTTGCTGCATGTACAAAGGCATGTGACTGCTAGTTATTAATATATGTTAAATGAAGGTAGATTTGAACCCAAGACCTCCTACATGAGAGGCTTGTAAGTTACCGTTGCGTTGTAGGCTGTTGCCTATTTTATTATAGATTTTATATTTATATAGAACAAATGAAATATTTTCAACATTATAAATTCTATTTTTTTTTCTCATTGTTCATTTGATTTTAATAGATTTGAGTGAGATGTTAGCATTTTAAAGTTGCATTCACTTGTAGGCAATTATTATATTTTATTTTACCAATCTAATACAACTATTTTTTTATAAATTAAATATTTCAACAGTTTGGATAGTTATTTATTAATTTTTTATATTTTAAAATATATTTATAGGAGCCCTTTTTGAAAGGCTCCTTCATATTAATCTTTTTTTTTCCTGCCAATTTTTAATAATAGTAATATAATATGATATAATATATAGAATGTATGAGAAGAGCCTTATGTTCAATAAAATTATAAAATCTATTTAAAATTCATATATCAAACAAATTTTAAGATCTTTTGTTTAGAAAGATTAACAATACTTTAATCATTTCTTATTTGTTTTGAAAATTATTTTTAATTATTATTTTTCACTATATACAATTTGCAAATAATGCTAATATCATATAAATGGTTATTAATTTAATATTGACAAATATAATGAATCTTAGTAAAATAAAAATATATTTAAAAACTTAAAATATTAAAACGTTATTGAGAAAATATTAAATAATAACTATTAATTGTTTCTAATTTTTTATATTAATCTATCATACTAATAAGAATCTATTTATTCAAATAATTTTATTTCACAAATACTCGCCACGTACAGATAATTTTCTCAGAATTCAATAAATAGTAATATAAAATTTAATATATTTAATATAAAATATATTTTTAAAATATAATAATATTTTTAAAATCTATACAATAATTTATATATTATCAAAATAAAATATAATTTATACAATATTTATTAATAAATTTAATATAAAAATATATAATTTATAACACACATTATTAATTCTCCTTTTATCAATTTTGTGTTAGTATATTCTTATAATTTATCACTATTTATATATGATATGCATTATCATTCTTTATTTATTTAAAAATATTACTTCTATTATAACTATAAACAAAGTTTCACATATTTGTCGTATTCTAATTATAATATTAAAAAAATTATGATAAGAAGTGATTTTATTAAAAGTCAATATTCTTAGAGTCATAAGTTCAACTTTTATTTTTGAGTGGGATATTGTCATTTGTTTTGATTAAGTTTGAATGGGAGAGGATTAAGATTCAAGTTATTTACTTCAAATCAAATTCATAGTAAAAAATATCTTAAGATAAATTAATAAAAAATTATATAACTATGTTGGTAAACAGATTTGCTACTTGAGAAATTGCCCAACGGAGTGTATGTGGCAAATTGTTTACAACAGTTGGATAGGCCCTTGATATCCGGCCTTCCTCTGCATTTAGAGGGGCAACTCCCTCGTAAGATGAAATTTTAGATTTTTCAATAAAGATAAGAAGAACTTAGAAAATAGGAAGGAAAACCATTGATAGCGAATGCACCACACGCCTTCAACGTTTTCATAAAAATGACGTAAACTATTAACAAGAGCTATCAAGGACTACACTTGAGAACTTTCACGAACACAATGCTAATTCAAACATCCACAAATACTCGCATCATACCATGAAAGTAATCATAGATGAATCAACACTTTAACAACCCAGATTCCTTGGAAAGAGAACGCTAAATGTACTTGCTTTTATTTCTTGCACCAAGAAAGAAAGAAATAACTGATTACACAAAAACAACAATTGTACACACTTTCCAAAAATTGCTTTATGATCAGAGCATCAGTGTTCCCCTGTCTCCAAGTCCCAAAAAGTCCCTTATTACATTGACCTCCGGGAATTTATAGCCAATCTAGAATAACCAACTTCTCGGGTTCGTAACTACCCAAAAAGTTGGAGTTTGGGCTATTTGAAGATGATTCATAACCAACTCCAACCCTTGAAGCTTAACTATGGTTAGAAAAATGAAAACTAGAGTTAATTCTAAAGTTGACCTTCTTACAAAATACATCAACGAAATTCCAAGACAACTTTGGACAAAAATACTTCTAATTTTTAATTCTTTGAATTTGCTCCTTGATCTGTAGGTGCTACCAACAACTGAGTCAAGTTTGCCTTTTATGCTCTGAATGATTTGATGACTTGAGCCAAAGTTTTGTTCTTAATGACGATTAAACTCTGCATCTTCAGCTTACATAGCTCATGCCTCTTTCTAATTTCATCCAATTCTGTAACACAACCTGACAAGTTTTGAGTACAGGAGTTCAATGCTACTGAGAGACTGCTCAATCTCATCATAACACTAGCATCTGAACTTTGTTTACTGCCAAGTTCGGTGCTGATTTTTGCCTCTATGCATTCCAAAATGGAAGATATGTCTGGATTTTGAGTGCGCTCACTAATAGGAATACCTTCTACGATCGTCGGTATATCCCCCAAGGCTTTCTTTTTCAGTAACTTGCATGAGTTTAAGAATTGTTCTCCTTCACTCAATTGCTCATTCATACTATCATTCTTCCACCGGATATTTTCCAGCCATATATCAATTTGCTCTTCTTCTCCAGTGCTGATTAACTTTAGTGACTTGACTATATTGCTGTCCATGCCTTTAATTTCTACTAAATTGGCATCAATTTCTTTCCAGAATGTTCGTTGTTCCTTGAGAGTTGTCAATTCTTTTTGAATGCTTTGTTGTATATGATCCGCTTTGGTAAATATACCTTGAACATCTTGAAATAAGCCTGATGCCTGTTCTTTCATGCTTTGTACCCATGCTTTCACCATCTTACCATAAGTTTGGCATTCTCCTATGTTTCGAATGGTTTCTTCGTCAAACATCTTCTCCGGATCTTCTATAATTTCTATGGATGAACTAGGGCCTGGAAAGGAGTCACCAACCATTGATTTGATGCATGAAGAAAGAGCTTGGACTTGACACTTGAGTTGATTCTTAACTTGCTTATCTCTCCTTGATTGCTCTATTAGGACAGCAGCTGACACTTGAAAATTGTGTTCTTTCCCTTCACGGGTAGTTCGGCCTAGATCTACTTTAGTGATGCTAAAGTCAGATTCATTTGCCTCATTTATGTCCTTTTTTGTGACTGGTTGTGCAATTTCAGTAGATAAATTACCTGTAGTGGGGCTCACTGCTAGTCTGGAATCCATTTTAGTCTTCTTTATCTTTGTACTTCTGTGCATCAAGTCAGCTACAACATCTAGATTGGGTGCTTCCAATTGAATCATTCTTTTCTTCTTTCTCTCCAAACTCTGTTGTAACCAAGATGTAGAGATACTAACAGGTGGACTGATTACTGAAGGAAGTTGCAAGACTGTAGATGATAAGTTCAAGTTATGCACATTTCTACAACTGGCTCCTCTTGGATTGCTTCTGTGCTTTCGGGAGACAATGAACGTGTAGGAGATGCTATAGATTGAATCATCTCATCTACAAATGATGGTAAAGTATTCATCTCAGGAGCTTCATCAATCATTTGTTGAATTGGTTTTAAGGTCTTCTCTTTGGGTTTTGATCTCTTCTTCCTGGTAATCATGTTGAGTTCACATGCTGATGCTAGATCAATTCGTTTATCTGGATCTTCACCATCATCTCCCCCTTGTGTACTATGCAAAGAGCCTGAGGATGTAGGAATAGAAGACGGGAAGGTTGAAATTGATGTTCCTTCTTGAGAGGTATTATTATTATTTACACTACTCCTTCCTGTTGACTTAGTAGTATTGGCTTCTTGGACTTTATTCTTTAACCAAGTCTCAGTTTGTTGAATCACAAAGAAAGTCCTCTCCTTGAGGTCTTTTAATTTCGGCAACGACCAATTGATATATGGCAATTCTAGTAATTGTATCCGCTCAAAGAAGTAAGGATCAATCAAGTTTGACCCGTCTTCCGTTGCGCCTGTCACATCCCATCCCATTTCGTAATCAATTATTTGTTGTATTGTAAATCTCATCCAGTCCCTTTTTCTAACTTCGAAATCATTCTCACAATTAGCCCAATAATCTTCCAATGTGGGGAAATGAAGATAGCCAGGTCCAAGTGCCAAGTTATTTTTAACATACCCGCTATAATCAAATGGAAAGCGACTGTAGAAAGAGTGTAGAGTTATGTTCACCATGGATCTCTCAATATTTTGAGCATCCGAAGAAGACGAACAACTATAATGTCCAATGCCAATTGGGAAAGGGATTGATCTTTTGTTCCTGCACTTTTTGTTTACTTGACCAATTTGCCTGCAGACTTCTGAAAGTACCAACTTATCATCTACGAAGCGAGGCAACATGAGAGGACAATCTCGAAAACCTCCAATGCGGATGCAAGTGAATCAAGGATATTGTATGAAGAAGCTACCATAAATACTAATGAGACTGGCCGCTTCAGGAGAAATTCGAAGCCCTATGTCTCCTTGTAGCTCCCTGGCAGTGAGCATAGAAAAAACGTCATTCACCCTACGGAAGTGTGCATTGCTTTGTTTTAATTGCAGCTGGGGGTAATAGTTATAAATTTGAGTGGTTAAGCTATATTCCCCATAAGGATTTAAGCCGGGCCATGACTTCATACTTGCAATTGCGTACATTAGATATGAGGACATGTAAAATCCTTGATTTGCATTGAATCCTGTCAACTGGTAATGGAGGGCATCGCTAATCATTTCTCCCCAATCTATAAACTGTTTCCCAGTGGTGATGGTATTAATATACAAAAACATCCAATCTTGAAAATCTTCAGCCATCTGATTTCCCACCACTCTATTGAGAAGAACTATCATATCAAAAATGTCTTCATTAAAGATATTCCTGCGTAACATTCTAGGCAACTGCGATTGTCCTCGTCTGGGTTGATCGAGCCAACTTTTAGCAATAACATTGAGACATGTTTTCTTTTATGATGAAAATAAGCCTGGGCACCTTCTTTAGAAATTTCTGTGAACTCCTCTCTTACTGGCAGTCTGAAAGTGATGGATATAGATATGGGGTCCAATCTTGCTACGATATCACCTCCTGCAGTCTTGATGTCCCTCGAATTCTGATCATATGCCTTGATACATTCTAAAACCAATTCTACACATTGAACTGCAAGCGGATGTCCTCCTGCATGGGCCAGACCACTTTCAAGCGTTCGACGTGCCAGGGTTGATTTATCTTCTTTGCTCATCATTTTCCAGAAGTCTGCAATTTCTAAATGCCCCATCTTTGTGTCAGATATTTCAAGGAGCGTGCTCTTCAGTATTACAGGAGGTTCCTTACCTTGAAATTGATACCTCATATTGTCACCTGTCAAGGGTTGTCCTGGCAAATTGTGCGGAGTCAATAGCCACTTTTCTTTATATCAAATTGATGTTGTATCTTCTTCAATTAAAACTTCTCCAAACCTTTATTTCACTTCCAGAATTCAACTTTTAGATGCAGCAGAGGCATTTTGTCAAACAATATGAGCACGCTTGGACTTGGTATTTTGTCAAACAGTTTTCATGCACATATATTTCCATTGGACTTTTGCCAGCTATAGACTATTTCAAATTTTCTTGCTTAAAAGAATCGATTCTCCAATCTTCCCTCTTCTATGTTTCGATTGGCAATGAGTATGTGCACATTGATGTTCGTCCCAACCGTAATGTCGTAGATGCTATTGTTATCCTGCCCATCGCTTGATTAATACTGTGTGAGTTTCCATACTTTGTGTTTGATCTCGATGAACATTTGGTCAAACATTAACTGCGCATGCTGTATTTTGTAGTTGATACGGAGAATGGATGCCCGATTGAATTCTTTTAGGCAATTAATCGTTCCTTGGTTTCTATCCAACCACGGGTCTGGATTTCGCATGCATGGTTGAGGATGAGTGAAGCCACAGGTCCGTGTTATTTTGTGTCATCGTGGGACAAGGCGACTGAAAGCCCCGAAAGCAATGATCCCACCTCCACCCTACTATTCTATGGGCAAGCAGTTGAGTTGAGCGGAATTGAAAGGCAAACACCCAAGATGCATGCAGAGTGCCGGTGCAGAAGGGACCGAAGGGACTTACTTTAGCTTCTATCTGTCCTTCTTGCTTTTGGTTGCTACCGATGAAGACCTTGGAATCGATGTAGGTTTCTGAGCTCGAAAGCTGTCAACCCTATTCTTTTCTATTATTCGGTGTGGCTGGAATAATAGAATAGAAAGGGGCGCCTTAGAAAGAATAGTAGGCTAGTCCCCCTACTATTGATGGTGGCTAGTGGTGCGTCTGCATGAACAGGGGGTTCAACAGATTCCCTATTGCCAAGAACAAGCTGAAATTAACCATGCGAATGTTCTTTATTTGCTCTGCTTCACTATATGGTATCACCTTCAACGTTTGCGTGCTGGTCTTTGCTTGCCAACCCGCAGGTCTGGTCTTGCAAGCGTGGATGAGGATATGAAATGGATCAAACTATCCCCAGGCCTGGTCTATGTCTATGAGGCTGCAGATCGATAAAGAGGATCTTTAATGAGACAACACACCCGTCTTGCATTATCTTCTATGTTCTCACCATGCCCTTTTTTTTTCCTCGCATCTGTCATTACTTTGAACAACTCGCATACCTTCCGCTAGCCATCACGGGTGGAAAAATGTCACTTAATTCACATGCATCATTACTGTTGCTGCCGTAATTATTACTATGAAACCACAGACATTTCAAAGATTAATCTCTCCATGTTTGATCATTCCTATGAAGTCGTTAGAAGTGGTGTTAAGACAAACATTTTTCGTACTCTCCTTTATCTGTGACTGTGCCTTCACTCAAATCTCATCTTACTTTGGCATCGAACATGTTTTCTTTGTGGACTCCAACAACATGAAGTTAGAGAATTTTAGAGTTAAAATGAAGCTAATCATATGGCCAAGGGACCCCTATAATCTTGAAATAAATTGATACCTTCATATCGGGACGTGGGTGATTGGCTTTAAAACATTCAGAGAGTATTAATTTTAGGCATTTAATCAAACAGTTTGATACTTCCCTCCATCACCTATGCGCATGTTTCTTTGTTCTGTTGGGAGGTAAATAAGTAGTGTGTAGATTTTCAAGTGACCAGGGAACCATCGACAACAGGCTTAAGGCTAGAACATTTAGTCAAATGGATTTCATGCGGCTTGTCTGGCTGTGGGTGGCTGGGCATCCGCAACATTTCTTACTATCCAACATTAGGAAGCTTCCTCTAACCTTCTTCCTCTGTAGCTTGCAAGATATTTGATCAATCACCCAAGTGAAAACTTCTATGTTTTTGAGTTTTCATGGAATAACTAACACTGGGGAAGTTCGGGTTAGGATTAGGTTAAAAAGTTGGAGTACGGGGAGAGAGAGTATGTTAGTACGTGGAGAGAGAAAAAGTGAAACTCAAACCCAAAACTTTAACCCGTACTTCTCTCTAAAAGGTTCTAGTACGTGGAGAGAGAAAAATGGGAGGAGAGAGAGTGAAAACTCTAACTTGAAACCTTAACACGTACTTCTCTCTAAAGTTTTAGTACGTGGAGAGAGAAAAATATAGGAAGAGAGGAGGTTCAAATTTTCTTGAGTATTTTCTCTTCTCAATTGATTAATATAATTAAACTCTCCGTGAAAAATGTTGGGAAAACAAACTATAATGTTGCTATTAAAGTAGAGACTTTTAATTGATATACATGTTTTGTAGTATAGATATGGATAGTGTGGTCTTAGTGTTTGAGAGAAAGAAGCAATTTATTTAATTATAATGATAATATTTAATGTAATTTAATTAATATGTTAATATTTTATATTTACATAGAAAGAGTCTAAATTTTCAATTTAGAAATATTAAAATATTATCAATCTATTTTTATAATCATTTTATATTAAAATATAATATATTTTTTTGTCATTTACAATATAAATATAATATTTTGTTTCAAACTAAACATTATATATTTTATATGTTTATATTAATAATATTTTGTTTAATTTTATTCAAATTGAAACATTATTAAATACATTTTATGTGTTTATATTGTTTATATTTTAAACATAGGTGATATCCATAATTTTTGCCTCAAAATAGGGTAGTGCTTACTCAAAATCTACCCAAGATCCCACAAATTTCAAAATAAAAATACTAATATCTAATTGATTGAAATAAGAAAGATTAAAAACTATTTAAAGAGCACAAATAAAAAAATATAATAAAATTAAAAAACAATATACATTAATTTATATAACATTAAAATTATAATTAATTACATAACTAACGAAATTCTTAACTACTAAATGAACAAATTCTAATATGGACCTTAAAAACTCAAAATTTTAACTACTAAATGAAACAAATTCTAATATAGACCTTAAAAACTCAAAATTTACTAATTTATAATCTTATTCAAGATTAGCATTAAAATTGTTATTGTTATTATTATTATTAATTTATTCTGTTCTATAGAATTAAAAATATATTCAATATTCTAATCTTTTATATGTAAAGAGGTACATTAAAGTTCACACCGACTCGTAACTTCCCCGTTGCTTTTTCGTGTCCACGTTGCACAAATTTCCTGCCCTTTTTATCACTATTCTTAGTGACCTCATGCCTTCAGTATCTCTTTGATTTACCTCCCGATCTGCTCTTCAAAATAATTCAACAATTAAACAGTTTTCAGTTGATGGCAGCGGCTGATTCCAGAAAAACCAGTAATTGCATTTGGGAAACTCTGTTGGGTACATAGTTTTCGTGCCTCCGCCGAAAAGAAGTAGAGGAAAACGCATTGAAGAACACAGCCGGATCTTAGTTGTCCTCGTCTTGGAAACCCTCTCTTGTACGAGATTCTTTTCTTTGCTACGCCGCGTTGCAGTCTCAATCAGCGTATAATGTATCTGTACATTTAGTGTGTATATGTGATACATGTATGGATGTCTCAGTTTTTTATTTGTTGATTGCAGTGACAATGGTGAAGGAAACAGGATACTATGACATTCTAGGAGTGAAACCCGATGCCTCAGCTTCTGAGATCAAGAAGGCTTATTACATTAAGGTCTTATCCTACCTTGCATTCAGCCCTGAAAATAATAAGCATCATTAGAAGAGTATAGCATATTTTATTCTTGTAGTTTTACGAGAGCATTTCTGGTTTAATCAGCTAATGGATTTTCACGGACTTAGAATTTATTTAAAATTTATGTCAGTAAACACAAATTTGGAACGCGGTTCTTTTTTACTCTTTGCCTATAGGATAATTTCTCATTAAAAAAATAGAAATTTGTTTCACAATCTGCCAAATAAAATTTCCCAAGTTCTTATATAGAATGAGTGTTAGTAGATAAGGGAAAACATGTATAAATTATAAAATATACGTTATAACTTAAATGTCATACCTGTTTAGCAGGAAAGATTTTGTTGGTATTATACACCTGTAGTAAAGATTCATAGACAATGGAGAGCCACACACCCGACTTTTCTTTTCTTAATCTAGATACGGGAGGGAATTAACTAAGTGCTGCACACTTAAATGTGTTTGACATGGATAATACCATAATCCTTGGGTGAAATATAAATTAAACAAAGTAAAGCTAGCGGTTAGGATTAAGGTGCTATCTACCTTATAAATCTTATGTCCTAATGCATACTTCAACATCTTTGGAAAGTGTTCTAAGGCGCTTAAGGTCGTCTATCAAGAAATTATTTTTTTGTAATATTTATTGTCAGTATTGTTTGTAATTCCTTTATAAGGGATGATGGATTCCACTAGTAGTGGCAAAGGTGGGTTATGAACACAATTATTTAATATTGTTTTCCCCACATGTAAATGCCTAGAATAATATAATCGATGATAGGAGAAATTGACAAATGAGTGTTCTTTGGGCTTCTCCAGGTTGATGTTTAAGAGGCACTAGGTGTCTCTTGGTATTCTGTCATTTGTTGCATTTAATGTAATGTTTATCTTTTATGTCTGGGTGCCAAAGTTGGAGGGATCGTGTTTGAGCCAAATCAATGTTCATTCGATTTTTTGTGGAGGTAATCTAAGGCTTGGGGTTGGTTGGAATGAGCAGTGTAATGCCCCGCTCGGAGATCCTTGGAACAAGGATAAATATAAGCCAAGATAATTGTATTTTGAACAAGTAAGGATGCACACAACATACAACTTACGAGGATCAAAAAGATTGCAATGGAAGACCAAACACATATCCAAACACCAACGGATCTCCAAACACCACTACTGACCAAAACGGCTAACTACAGAAAGACGCAAACAATTTCGAATCTAAAAACATACCAAATTCGAAATGCAACTCCAAGGTATTCGAGAACACCGTAAAGGGTATACGGAACACCTCTGAAAAACATCCAGGCAATCTGAAAAGTGCCCGTTGTCTACCCGAGCAGGTTTTTCCAAAACCTAGGTGATTTTTTAAAACAACACAATACAATATTTTACAGTATCGTACAACCTTTCTACTGAAGGCGTGCGATACTTTCAGGGTTTGGGCGACACTTCTCAAAAAGGCGTGCGATACTTTACGAGTATTGTATGACCTTTCCTCAATGGGCGTGTGATACCTTCTAGTATTGCACGACATTACTCTACGAGGCGTGTGATACAATCAGGGGTCTCACGATAACACTCCTTTAGGCATGCGATACTTTAAAGTATCGCCCAATGTTGATACATGGTCGCCTAGGAATAACAAGAAAAACTCTAAAGATGAAGCAAGGTATAAAACAAGAACTTAACACCTCCACACTGGGGAGTACCAGATCCACAGTCGAGGCATAGACACTCGAACACAATTGCTACAAGACTGGAACTGCATCTAACCATCTAACATAGCTGTGAAGGGAAAATACAGAAGGTAATGTCGCAGTGTACTAAAACAACATCTCAATGAACAAGACAACCAAACTAAGTACGTGGTTCCTCCCAATCGTAATAGTTTCATAAGACCATCGTGGGCTCTAGCCATCCCCTGCACCTAACATCCCAAACTACCAACTAGATCGTTGGTGCTATCTTATGAGGACGTCACTACTAAAACGTGCTACGACATAAGAAATAAGGAAATCTAACGTGTTAGAAATAAAACATAAGATAATCCTACAAATCAACTCATCATCTACATATGCTAAACATCATAAGAAGGAAATGCATCAATACTAACATCCTCTAAACATGGTATACAAGCATTCCAAAGAAAGCATAAATCACAAGAAAGCATACTCCAAAATCCAAAGTACCAAGTGAAAACATCCAGCAATGGTCGTATTGGAACAATAGACTGTCTCTGTACAACGGTCCTAGCAGTGGTGAAAGTAGCTATGCCTCCCAATCATGTGGAACCCGTAGGTCCACTCCCGCCGTGCTGATGGAGATAATGATCCAACCTCAAACACACATGAAGCAAATGTTTATGGCTAACACTCGCACCAAACAATATGATGACTGAAACCAAGAACATATACAATGCATAAACTATAGGTCCTGGTCAGACACTCAATGGGCTACTAAATAGGGGTTGACATCATGGAGAGTCTCTTGGCATTGATAGTCCCAAGCTAGTGCTGGCAGTGCACAATTCCCAATGGAAGGAGCACATCCTGAATTTTTTTGTTATCTTAGTTTTTATTGCCACCCAATGTTTTTATTTAGTTATCACTTACTTAAAATTTCCTTTGCCAACCCATGGGAGTATTCATCGGGTTGCGAGATAGAAGCCCCTCCATATGCTACCCTACCCTACCCATGCCCATCCAATGATGAGTGCCAATAGGCATGCATATTCCCAACCCAATCCCAAATGATCATAACTCCACCGAAGTACAAATGGGAGATTGAGCCTCGTAAGTGTCCGACATTGTACGCGCACTTACTTGTGTGTGGCGCACCACTATCACGAAGATCATAACATAAGGATAGGATGAGAACACAATGTAGAAATACACTCAACTGAAAATAGACTTGGGAGGAAAGATGTGACATGCATCTCAATGCAACATAAAAGTGCAACAATGGTCTGGCTGACATCCAAACAGATGATCCGGGTCCATGACCAACATCATGCCAAGAAAATCTGAGAAATAGGGTGGCACACAAAACAAGGTAAAACCCCCTAAAATTGGAAAACTTCAAAATTCAAACCCATTTGGTCTTTGGGCACAAAAACTCCAAAAGTCCAATAAAATTTGGGTTCGGACACCATATGCAAAAATGGCTAGCATAACGGCGCGAAATCCCAAATCGCCATCCCAAAAACAGGGAAAATTTTCATACTTGACCAACTGGGCAGAACCAACAAACAGAAACGGAGGGGAACACTAGTTCTCAGCTTCTTAATAAATTGCTACTAGAAACAAAAGCTGAAATGAAGCAGAAACAAGAAAACGGGAAAGCCCTACCTGACATCAAAAGGGGCTGAAACTGAAAACAACACAATAAAATAAATCGCCCGCTGAAATTGCTGGAAATCACGGGAAAGCAAGGTCTACCTAAGCTGGATCCAATGAGACTGACCTCGTGAAGATCCCATGCTCACAGCTCCTACAACTAACAGAAACGCGAACCTCCAGAAGAGGATTCTCAAAAAGCTCTTAAATTTGTATTTTGCAAAAGTGAGAAGTGAGAAAACAAATTCCTTTTTCAAAACTTATTCACTTTCAGAGTGAATAATTGATTAGGGCAAATAGCTAGTTAGACTAGCTAAATTCCGAATTGACCCAAACGAAAACAGGTTATCCCTTGTAATAGGAATTCACTTACGGCAAAGCTACCATAAATAAAATTCAATAAAATTTTAAGTCCAAAAACTCAATATCATAGAAATCTCCTTAACAACTTTTGTGACAATGCGAACCTCAAAATGCACAGACACGCTCACTGGTTTAATCACATAATGTAGATGAGTTCGGATTTAATAATCACTGAAAATTTTAATCTAAACGATTAAGGATACGTTGACCATACAGGGATGACGTTGGTGAAATATGAATAGTTGAATCACTAACTCCATGTGCCACTACCAGGGATATAAATCTTGCACACTAAAACACACGATCAAGTGCAATTGCACATAATATCATAGCCGAAGCAATAAATGCATTAAATAACTAATTTAACCATTAATTCAACTATACCTAAATAATCCATTTACATCACTCACGTTCGCATAAAGCATAAAGAGACAAGAATGAAGTAAATAACCATAGCATAAAATCCATCACATAACATAATCAGAAAATATGTCCAAATACCAGATAGTTAGATATCATCATAGACCTACTGTCATCTCAAAATGGCATCAACATGCAAATACGATAAATTGAACAGCATAGCAGTAAAGCATCTATGGTATTGAAATCAAAGTATAACATCCGACCCTCAGGTCATCTCAAAGTACATATAATAAGAGTATCAAGTATCTCTCGAATCAAATGAACAAGGTATAGACTACAGACACGGGAGGCACTACAAGCAGCCTTATTTGGACATCTTGTTTGGGGATTTTGAGGACTTTGCCATTCTACAAATTTGGCTTTTTGGATGTAGAATTGATGAGAAACAGTTGAATGTAGAGTTACTTTGCAGAAACAAGGGAAGTGAGACACATAAGGAGTTTGTCCATAGGTACATAAGTGCTGCCATGTTAGAGGAAAAGAGGAGAATGGAGAAGATTGTATTGCAATCACATTTATTTATTGATAATGTGCACTTGGCCTCTCTTCTTGGTGTAGTTCTTTTTCCCCCAAGGGTTTCTGCATGTAAATCATATGCTATTGATGATCTTATGGTGGTCATTTTTGTTTCATTTCTCTTATCTTATGGTGATTATTAATTCATTTATTGCTGTTAGAAGTTCATGAGGTAGTGTTTATAAGCATGATATGGAGGTTGAACTTTAGCATCATAAGAAGGAAGGATTTAATCATGTTATTTCCACATTAAGGCAACTTAATATTCATATAGGCATATAAGTTTCAGATTTAGTTGTTTAAGCCTTACATCTTATTCTTTGTTTGGTTTTATTGGATAGAGATTGGATTTCACAATCTTTGGTACTAAACCCTTACATTTTTTGAACATTAGCCATGATGCTAATGCATTTCTCATTGCCTGTATGTTTCTCAAAATTAGCAATGATGCTAATGCTTGTAGATGGCAGCTCCGACTCAGATGATACTCACCAATTCTTGTAGTCACCTTGAAAGAGCCATAAGCTTTAATATAATATTTTCTACTCTGCTTACTTTCAAGGGGTATTGACTACAAGATTTAGGATTTTAAAAGACCATGTCTACAACCTCAAAAGACCTCTCAACTTGATGGTGATCAGAATTGCTATTCTTTT
Source organism: Cupressus sempervirens (assembly GCA_028749045.1). Lineage (NCBI taxonomy): Eukaryota > Viridiplantae > Streptophyta > Pinopsida > Cupressales > Cupressaceae > Cupressus > Cupressus sempervirens. The sequence continues at coordinate 155,171,369 of CM053786.1, forward strand.
GCAATCTGAAAGCGCCTTAAATATATCTTGATTATCTTTAGCTCAATCAATAGCTATTGGAAGTGTAGAACTAAAAACAAAACTTAGTTGACAAGTGTAGAAGCTTTATAACCATACAGAGCTTTGAAAGGGGTCATAGCTATGCACATATGCAATGTAATGTTCTAATAGAATTTACCCAAATGTAAACACCTTGCCATGCCTTTTTCTGCCTCAAAAAACCTTTCTCAAATAGGCTTCATGCCATTTTTTTACGATCTCTATTTGATCTTTCTTCTGAGGATGATAGCTAGTGCTATAATCAAGTTTTGTTCTATCCATCTTTTTTTAAGTCATGCCAAAAAGCGCTGATGAACATTTGATCTCTATCACGTACAATTCTTTTTGGCACACCATGGAGTCCAAATGTGCACTCAAAAACAGACCAGCAACTTGTGATGTTTAAAATTGAAAGGCGTTGACATAATGTTATAAAGTGAGCACATCTAGTGAGTCTATCCACCACAACATAAATGCAATCCTTACTATTGATCTTAGACAGCCCATCAATAAAATCCATTGATATTTGTTCCCACTTGTGACTGAGAATAGGAAGTGGATGTAGCAGCCCTGATGGAAAAGAAGCTTTAGAGTCCTTTCTTTGCAGTTTGACTCTGTATGTGTTGTCTTCATTCTTGAGGACATCATCTTTCATACCTTTCCATGAAAATATTTCACATATGTTCTCATGTGTCTTCAAATAATCTAGATGAGTGGCAACATAGTTACACCCCCATAGGGGATGGGGGGACGACAAGTTTGGGGACGATGGTGGGACAGAGGGGCCTTAATTAGGGCATCACGACGAGGGATGGGGGGGAGGGGGGTTGTATATGCTATACATATGGTGCCTAAAATGCTAGTTATGAAAAGATGTATTTCAATATAAGATATAAAGATGTAAAAGAGTAAATATTTGTACATTGCATTGAATTGGAACATTGAGCATTGAACATAAATAGTTGAATCAGAAAATAGTCAAACACCTAGTCGAATCGGTAAATAGTCAACACCAAGATGTCTCCCCATTCTCAGCGGAGGTGGTGGATTCTGATGGCGTTGCTGCGGATGGGGGGATGTAGTTTCCAAGTCCCCAGTGCATCCCCATCTCTGGGACATGGGGCAAAAAGGTGGAGGATGCATCCTCGTATTATTATGACTGACAAGCTTATTGTTATTGTAATGTCCCTAATCTAGTTGGCTTGGAAATTTGGGACACTTACCTTGAAATCTTTCTTCTCTAAGATTTGTATATAATTTGAGAAACAAACGATACATCCATATTGGAATTCGAAGACAAGGATCTGAATTATATATATTGATCGATGTGCTTGATATCTTCCTTTAAGTGATTGATGTTGATTGGTCATGTACAAACCTTGAGGGATCTTCTGTTTGCTTGTTTGATAGAATATCTTTTATAGTGACTATGTTCAATGATGGTCTGATCCAAAATCTACTATGGTTGTTTCAAACATATTCATCAATGTTTATGTGAGGTTTAGATCACTAATCATTATTTTCATCTTTGCGCTCATGTGTTCTTGTTTCCGGACTTCCATTAATGTCCATAAGTCATATAGGGTAATATAATTTTCAATGCCCACCTTTTATCATTATCGTGAACCTTATGTTCTTGGATAAGTACAAACGTTTCCAAGTCTTCAATAAGATATTTTGTATATAATATATCCTTGATATAAACACTCTTCCTTATAAGATGTGCTGATATTAGTCATTGGATATTGTATCTTATCATTCTCCTTAATATTAAGGTATGCCTTGGAGATAATAATACTCAGACCAATGAAATATCTTGATATTAATTGCTGATTGGATATTTATTGTTGACTGAGTATGAAGTGCTGTCTGAACCGGATTTGAATGTTGATTCTCTTTTCAAGTTTGATTCCATTTTTTATTTCTGATTCAACTTCATGATTATATGTGCCTAGCTTGATGACCGGAGAAATTGAATAGAATGTATTTGTAATGTCCCCACTTCTGCATTGAATATTTAATGCTAAATCTGTTACGATTGTCAGTAGATTATAATGATAACTATAAATGTGTACAAATAATAAATCATCCATTTTTTTGAACATGTAACAATTGTTAGAAGATAACAAGATAAAAAATCTTTAAATCAACTAATTGCTAATCCCATGCTAAACCTGCCTAATCCTTAGAGGAAAGTCTACTTAGATTGCCGAACTCTTTGATGAGAGGAACTCTCAATTAGGCAACCATCTCATTGAGAGCACCTTTCTAAGGCCTCTGGCACATCTATTTTTTTGATGGGTAATAGGCCAAGTAGACTCGAACCCAGAACCTCCTAGATGAGAGGCTTACAACTTACTATTGTGCTGTAAGCTTTCGCTTATCCTCCAGGACCTCTATTAATGAGGGAGCTCATTAACAATAAATACTTGGCAGAGATCCCACCTCTAACCAAGCCTTTTAACATATGCATATGACTAACCACTACAATATATATTGTCTCTAAAAGACTCTATAAATCTCTCTCTGGATTCGCATTTGGAATCTCAGCATTCCATTTAGAATGCTTTCATGGTTCTCTGAGTTCGTATTAAGGAAACTTTATTAATTGTCATGTCCCCATTTTGGAGGTAATTTGATTTGATTAATTTAATTAATTAAGTTGTCCAAAATAATAAATATTTTATGAGGATGACTAATTAATTATTTTAATTAAATAAATAAGTGGTATTAAGTTAATTATTTATAAAGTTATCAAATAAATAAATATTAAAAGATAACTTTATATTTAATTAATTTAATAAAGTGACTTGAATTATAAAATATTTTATAAAATCACTTAATAGATAAAATAAAATAATGTTCTACAAGTTTTTGGAGAAAGTGGAGAAAAAGAATAGATAGGCATGGAGGGCTCATTGTCTATCATCCAAGTTTATTTTCTCTATTGCATCTACTTGAGCATTTGTGGAGCTTCAAGGCCTGCAAGTATTCAGCTTAATCATTGGGAACGATACCTCCCAAGTGATTGCATAATTGAGGGGGTGAAAGATCCTTTGAAGGGTTGCCCTTTGGAAGTGACACTTAGCGATTTCAAGTTTAGCTTAATTTGTATATTCAGACTTACCTAAGGGTTTGAGTTTTTGGTTGCAAAAGGAAAAAAAAGCAGATTTGAAAAAAGCAGTCCAAAAAAACAAGATCTGAAAAAGCAAAATGAAAAAGCAGATCCGAAAAAGCAAAACAAAAAACTAGATCCGAAAAAGCAAAGCGAAAATGCAGCATCGGTAAAAATTATTGCAGCCATCTACAATCAGCTTCCTTTGGATATTTCATGCATTTTTTCTTATCATTTAGATGCATATTAGAAGGTAAGGCTGTAGGTGAAAGTTTGTATCAGATTTAAACTAAGTTACCGATTCGGATGCGGATTCTGGAAATGGATACGAGATGCGGGGATTTTTATTTTTTTAGGATGCGGATGCGAGAGGAAACGTGTGTGTATATATATATATATATATATATATATATATATATATATATATATATATATATATATATATATATATATATATGCAAAGAAATGCAACTGATTTAGCTTAGGTGAAAGTAATTTTACTTTGCTAAATAGATTTGAAATAATTATAAAAAGATTGAATTATTTATTAAATGTAAACTATATCTAAATATATGATTTATTTCTTAGTAATATTGTTAAATATTATTAATATAAGATTTTTGACAGTATAAATATTCTGAAAATAAAAAATAAACCAGAAAAATAATAATACATACATGAAAATGATACAAGGAAAGAAATGTGAAGTAAAATCGAACATAAAATATATATATATATATTTAATTTTTTAATAATACTTACTTAATATTAAACATAAGTAAACCAAAAACATAATAATAATACGGATATGAAATGGGAATGATATGTAAGAAAACCTAAAACTGAACCTAATAATTCAAATGTAGAGTTGCATGTAGAAAAGAAGATTGCAAAAAAGCAAAAGAAATGGAGTCGTGTGCCTAAATTATGAAGTCACAGAACGCAAAGGAAAAGAAAAATTGTGCGACTTGGCTCAGCTTCTTTCGTGCCTCCTTGAACGATCAACTCCCACATATTTTAGCAGCGAAACCCATTAAAATGTTTTTGGGATGAAGTTGAACAACGTTTTATACAATGAAATAGTCGAAAACCGTTAAAATTTATGTTTCAAAACTTTGAACGAATGTTTACGATTTTATGCTCCCGAATTCCCTGCGGGTGCTGCCCAAAAGCCACCCTCAGCTTCCACCCGCATCCGGATGCTTGCGGGTGGCTTTCGGGCAGCACCCGCAGGGCACCCGGAGGCTTCCCGCATCCGTCCGTATCGGATGTGGAAGCCAAGCCCTAGGGCCACGCATTGGTATCTGAGGATTTAAGTATTATTCTTGCGGATGTAAGCCAAGAATCTTGGCCATTTCATACTAGCATTGTAGTTGACATTATATGTGCAATAAAGGAGACATAAGTTGCTGGTTTGATATAATTGTAATTGAATATGTATTTATCATTCATGATTAGCTTATTAGTTTGCATGCCAATTGTTTGACAAAATGTCAATTGGCTGTAGGTTCTCTTTTTGGCATAAATAATGTTATAATTTTGCATACTAAGTGTTTGTATTAATGCCACTTGCCTATAAGTGCATTAACGCCATCATAGGTTGCATCCAAAGTGTTTGTCATAATTACAATTTGCTGTAGCTGCATATTGCAAGTAGTTTTAGTTACATATATGCATTGAATATTGTCAAAATAAATTGCACATTCATGTTAGGTCATTGTTTAGTCAATTTTGAGTCTTCTTGCAAAAGATTCTCATTGATGCAAATTGAAGAAACAGTCATTAAAGCAAACTGAAATACTATATCAGTCATATGACCCTTGTATGTGTAGTGTTTGACAAAATTTCTCAGTTTCAACATTAGAGGTTTTTAGTGGCCTATTGGTAGGGGTCATTACATTAATGCCCTCTATCAAGATTAATTTGGTCTTTGTAATAATCATAAGTCCCAATTACACTAAATGGTAGTCATTTCTAAAATAATTATCACTCTATAAGTAATGCTCATGAATGCTAATTTAAAAGAACTTAGTTAACTCTAAGATAAATTGCTCATACCTCTTCTCTGTAATTATCCTCTATATAATAATAAAGTTCTCCTCCTTTGACAAATGGCGATATCTCTATTTCAGTGTATTTATTTTTCTTTTATTATTGTTCTGTAATTATTTCTCTCATTTTAATATCTCATTCACTTCTCACTGTTATGTCTTCTTATTCCTATGTACGCTATCTCTGTTTATCACTGCTCTGTCTTTTATTTCTCGGCAATTAATTTTATTTTGTTTTGTTTAAACTCAATTAGAAATCCTTATCACTTTTTTTCTCTCTCTGTTTCTGTACCCTATCCCCTTTCTTCTTCAATTTGTATTCTGCTCTCTTATGTCTTATCGGTGAAGTGATGAGGCCAAGAGACATGTCTTGTTAACATCTCTATTCCTTATTGCCAAGCATACCTTATAATGACTTACTTATATTGACATCAGTTAGTCTTATTAAGGCATAACAGTAGCTGTCTCCTTTGTTACTAAGATGTGTGCCTTGATTTAAACACTGTCTTAATACTTAAATATATCATAATCACTATCCTTATCGATAATGTCATGAGTGTCATGCACAATTCATCCCTAACCTTTTGAGTTTGAACACTGAATATAATGGTTATGTTGTGTATTGCACAAGTCAAAGGTTTGTTCAATTTCCCAGTAATACTGAACGTATGCTACTGCAAGGGTGGTTCTTATAATTTTGATCAGTTATGAATGTAATCACTGACCAATGACCGAATTCTAAATGAATTTTTTTGATTTTTCTATGAATACCTTAAATGGAGGATGATAATGTATGACAAGTCAAATAACATCCGTTCACAGAGGAATAATAGATGATGATCATAGCAATGCTAAGCTGTGCCAAAGATGATATTTTAATGTATGGCATTGACTTTTACTAATGCGATGTGACTTTGAATATGAGATTAACTAGCAACTTTCTGAATAATACAGCTGACTTTCTTAATGTGCAGCAATGACAATCAACAACTCATATTAGGAAGACTTAAACCAGAAAATATAAATATTTGTGTTAGATAAGAACATCTACCGTATTAGTCTTTGGTATGTCAAAGACCTAAGAATAGCTTTGGCAATAGAATTAAAACTCACAGCTACAATATAATTTAATGAGCTTTGTCACAACAAATTGTTTTCTTGTTCAGATTGTCAACTACTTCTGCTCATTATAATTCATTATATTATTATTCATTATTTATTTCTCTACTCTATTATATTTTAATCATTTTCTATTTATCTTGTACTCATAATATTTTTGTTTGTCTTGATTGGTAATAAATTTATTGAATTCCAGGGAAAAAACTTGGCAAGGACCAGGCAATACAATGAGAAAAACATATAATCTTTATTAAGAACATCTACCATCCTGATCCATCAAGGTCAGAATACAGAAGCTCCTTACAAAGTCATCAATAAGGAAATTTTTAGAGAATGATTTCACTCCTTTTATATCTTCCCTCTGCCTTTGGTCTGAGATCTAAGCACCATATCAAAGGATTCCCTCCCAACCTTTTTATCTTTCTTCGTTTTTACCATTTGGCAGCCCTCTTTTATGTGAGCAGCTTTACGTTGCCAATCTAGTGGATCCTCAGAGGAGATCTTTCTGTCATCAGACTCATCACACAAACTACCATCCCCCTCTATCAAAGCTCTCTCATTCATTAATTTGTCCTCCTTATCCTGTACCTCTGCTAGCATTTTTTTCTTCTCGCCCTCTGGTGTAGCCACTCCATTGTTTTGCTTCTGCAACATAGATCCTTCCTTGGGAGCTTTAACACTGTTAGCTACTGTAATTTCTATTTGACTTGGTTTGTTAGATAACCGTTAGGCCCCATCTTCCATCACTACTGTAGAGAAACTTTTCTGTCTGTCAGACTTCTTCTCCACCGTATAAAGGCTTGAATCAACATCCTTTCACCTTGTGGCCATCTGTGTTAGTTTTGGTTTATCATAATGTTCAGCCAGATGCCCAATTTTAAAACACGTTCTACATCTAAAAGAAAAACCTTCATGATCTACAGACTGCAACCAATAACTCTTAGAAGTTTTAATCTTAATCTCTTCAAGAAGCACACTGGAAACATCCATTCCAACTAAAATTTGTGCATACGTTGAGTGCAACAGATTCGAAGAGCAATCGTCCACCATAAGAAAGCAGCCTGACAAATTACCAATCATTTCAAAGCAGGAATCTAACCAGAGATGTAAAGGCAGATTTGGGAGTCTTACCTGCACTGGAATTTTGTCAAACTTTTTTGTTGTTGGAGAGAAGGATAGATGCCATGGCTTCAGCGTAAGGGAATACTTGTCTTCCCAACACCAAAAATAATCACAGAGGATTTTCTTCCTATCGTGTCCATTCTCAAACATCACAACAAAAAAACCCCGAGCAGCAGGGTGAATTTGTACATACCCATCCAGAGAGGATTTTCTTCCTATATTATTCTTTCTCAAACATTGCAACATAAAAACCCCTAGCAGAAGGGTAAATTTGTACATATCCATCCAGAATGGGCATCCAATGTTCCATTATCCACTTATGGAGGTCATTCAGACTGGGTCAAAACCCTCTAAAATGCCCTACTAATCCTAGCTGTGAAAAAAATGATGCATTTTGTTCAATTTCCAATTCAACTTCATCCCCTAAATCCACAGTTATGGACTCCACTGTAGCCAGATTACTAGAACCCTGTTTACCGTACTGGATTAATTAAGCAACGCACACAGAAAATCGATACGAACACAGAACAGCAATAGCAGAACTATTATTATTATTTGCATATGCCAACAGTACATCATGCTTTTCTCATATGATAATGATAAGATATCTCTTCCTTACAATGCTTCCCGAAGGGGTTATAAATACTTTCCGAAGAACCTTCCCGAAGGTATCCGTCGGCCAGATACATCATGTCCGCTACAAACTATTTACCGTCGGCTAAGAACTTTCTCGAAGGGACCCGTCGGTTGATACACAATTTCCTTTCCGAAGATACCCGTCGGCCGATACACAATTTCTACCGACGACATCATCCCCCCCAAAAAGAAAAGTCATCTCCTGACGATTATTACAAAATCTCTGAGACAAATCAACAACCAAAATACATTGACTGACTAACTGGTCTTCAACACTGTCACCTTAGCCAATCTGACATCTGCTTTCCAATTCCGAGTACACTGAACCAAGTGTCGCTGCACTGCCTCCGACTGGATGATCAGCTCTTCCCGAGCTCTCTACGCATCCACCAAGACAGCCTCATGGCCAACACCTATTCTCAGTGCCTCTGATACACAGACACTCCATGCCTGCCGCAGCTCCAAGTCTTCTCAACTAGTCAGACTCCCACGACTGATATCCGCAACGACTGGGGGTCCAGGGGGCAACGCCCCCAGCGGGGTCGAGGGGCAGCGCCCCTCGTGCGCGTACAGGGCGGGGTCGAGGGGCAGCCCCCCTCGCCGCCAACACCAATTTAGCACTCTGAAACCCACACAAAACTGCACGAAACACACCATTTCTGTCATTTTTTGCCGATTCTATACTCTTTCTGGCAATCGCTGATTCTATACAAAAGCTCCTTCCACAATTTCTCTAACCCTTGACAAAGATGCAAAATATCGGCTACTCCATGCATTAATCTTTCAAACATATAATTTAAATTTTACACTCTGTACGCCAAATTGTGGTTGAAATCCGTATGGCCAGATATATACTGGAAATCCGTACAGCTTAAAGTCCGTACAAGCATGAAAAAACCATACACAAATCTGGAAAGCTTAACCGCACACCAAGCTTGAAATCCATACGCTGAATTGAGAAGAAGAATCCGTACGGTGCAGTGCGTGATTGACAAGAAGCTAATACTAAATCCGTATTCCATAGTGAACAAGCTTTGTCGCCAAAATCCGTACGGTAAAGTGATTGCCAAATTCCGTACGCTAACTTGCAATCCGTACATTGTAGTCTTTATTGCAATTTCTGTATGCCACTTTGCAAATGAACTTGAAACCCGTACGGTTAATGACCATTAAAAGCTGTACGGTGACATCTATTAAAATCCGTACATTACTCATGTTTTAATAAAGACGTACGGTAAAAGCCGTACAACCTCTCAAAAAATAACTTTAAAAGACCGTACGAGCTAAAATCCGTACGGTGCATCAGCCTTCAGGAAACCGTACGGTGGACTTTCAAATTGATGTTACAATATGCAGCTCCTGAAACCCATACACTATCTTCAAATATTGAAACCCATACACCAAAAGAAAATCGTACCTTTGTTGGAAATCCGTACATGAGAAAGCCGTACATCCCAGACTTTACAATCTGCAAAACCGTACACTTCCTCCAAAATCCGTACGGTGCTTACACCAGCTCCCAACTTAAAAACCGTACACCATCTCAAAAACCGTACAACTCAAAAACCAAGTGAAAACCGTATGGTGAGCATACAAAATCCGTATGGTGCTTTTTTTTTTTTTTTTTTGGTTTTTTTTTTTTTGCAACAACAAAAAATAGTCAATTTTCCCTTCGACCGTCGTCTCCGTCAGTCTGCAGTGACAGAGGGGTCTCCCGAAGGCCATTTCCTGATGCAGAAGTCTTCCGGTCATGATATATCTTCAACTTCAACCCATTCACCGCCTGAGGCACTTCATGTCTATTCAAAGTCCATAATTTGAACTTGCCTGGTTTGATCTCATTCCGATCGTCGTACTTTAATACCCACTGTCCGAGTTGAAACCTGCTACGCCTGTTCTGTGTCATCTCCATACCGCCCATTTTGTTTCCGAAGCTCCGTAGCATGGACTCCATCAGTTGCCCCTTCTGGCCGCCAATAACACGTCCACTCCGTACTGCTGCAACTTTTATTAGACCCTTCCGCTTTGTTTCCTGTGCAGACCATATCGTGTGTCTTCGTTGCTGCTGGTACCTTTCTGCTATATTTGTGGTTTGACATAATACTTTCTTCCTGTGCAGTCGTACAGTAGAATCTTTCCTTCTTATGGGTTCGTACTGTATGTTCCGTCCTTCAGCTTCAGTCATATCCGCGTTTTCTTCTTCGGCTTCTCTATGTTGCTTCGAACATTCATTTCTTCCTTCGGCTTCTCCATGTTCCTTCAGACATTCATTTCCTCCGTCGGCTTCTCTGTGTTCCTTCGGACATTCATTTCCTCCTTCGGCTTCTCTGTGTTCTTTCAGACATTCATTTCCTCCTTCTCTGTGTTCCTTCGGACATTCATTTCCTCCTTCGGCTTCTCTGTGTTCCTGCGGATATTCATTTCCTCCTTCGGCTTCTCTGTGTTCCTGCGGATATTCATTTCCTCCTTCGGCTTCTCTATGTTCCTTTGGATATTCATTTCCTTCTTTCTTACCTTCGTCGATCCTTAGCATATTACAACTTGGAAAGAGCTCATAATCCTCTATCTGCCAGTGGTAAAGACCATTTACTGAATCCAGATCATCATCTCCTTCCAATCGTAGGACTCCCTCCTGATCGGGTTCTATATTCTGCCTCCTCTCATCATCTTCCCCTTCGGAATTCGACGATAGAGCTTCTTCTCCAATCATCTGAGTGTGTAGATCAATGACATACTTCCGGCCTTTGCTTTCAAGTGATAAAGTATTTTTCTTCCAATCGTGTTTTACCTTGGCTTGTATCAACCACCCCCGGCCCAGAATGGCATCATATCCTCTCCGCTTCAGTGGGATCACGACAAAGTCCAACAGGAACGGTTGTGTTCCAGTCATCACTGGTTGTGCTGTCAGGACTCCCAATGGCTTGATTCCATGTTGATCGGCCGTTAGCAGCTGGAATGTAGGCGGCCATAATGTCGGCTGTCCCAACTTTTTCCAAGTGTCTTCAGGCAACACATTGACATCGGACCCTCCGTCCACAATTGTTTCCGTCAATACAGTCCCGAGAATTCCCATTTCGACGATTGCTGGATGGCGTCCGGATGAGAGGGCTAACAACATCGGATCTTCTGCACTTGCGCCACTTTCCTTCTCCTTTTTGTGCACTGTACTTGCTCCACTTTCTTGCTTCCTTCCATGTTCTCCTGGTAGTTGAGCAGCGGGAACAATGTTTGTGAGTGCCGATCGGAGCTGAGGCATAGTGAGCAATAGATCACTTATCCTGACAGGTATCTCGGCTTGCAAAATTTGCCGGACAATGTTCTGTTCTGCACAGTTCCGTACGGAAGTACTCGGCGTCTCCTTCAGGTGTGCCGTTTCTGCCTGTGTTGCTTTCTGGATCTCTACCCGTGCTTCTTCTAGTCTCTTCTTTTCTTCCGCCGGGTCGGGGTACACTTTTGCTTGCTTCCGTGTGATGGCCAAAACCTCTTCTTCGTTCGTCCCGACGGTGATCAAGTTTACTCCCGACTTCGGACACCTAGCATCTTCATGATCACCAGGTCCACACCATCTGCATAACAACTTCGGTGTGTTCGCTGTTGTACACTCTCGGGCGAAGTGACCCCACAGATTGCATGTGCGGCATTGAACTATCGGCTGACCATTCACATCATACTGAATTTGACTCCTTCCGCCATTGTTGTTGTTGCCACCATTGTTGTTATTGTTGTTGTTGTTGTTTGGACCGCGCCGGTTGTTTCTATATCCGCCTGATGTGGCACCTTCCGCACTGGTGTTCCTGTTTCCTCCTGACGGGGATGCCTCCTGTGACAGGAACACTTGCTGCGGTATCCTTGTTTTTAAATTGAAAGGGCACTCCTTTACCAAGTGTCCCAAGATCTGACAGATTTCGCAAAATTGATCTTTCGGGCAGGATCCCTTCGTATGGCCTTCTTTCTTACATTCCGTGCACCATAGGTCATTGCCCTTAGTTTCCTTGTTCATGTTTTTGAATTCTTTCATCATCCACATCATGTCCTTCTAGAGAGCACGGACCTTCTTGCTACTTCCCTCGTCATCATCGCTGCTATCTTCTCCTAAAGGCTCATTTGAATTCGAGGAGCTGGTCTTCTTCTTCTTCTTTGTCTTCTGGTCACTTTCGAGGTTCATTGTGCGGTTATAAGCTTCAATGTATGTGGATGGTGGCACGATCTTCATCTTCTTCCGCAACTTCGGGTGAAGGCCTTCAATGAACCATCGTTTCTGTAACCCGTCAGCTGGCTTATTCTCCATCTTACTGATTAAGTCCTTCAACCTCCTGGCAAAGACCCGTACAGTTTCATTCTTCTTTTGCTTGGTATTGAATATCTTTGCGACAATTTCATTGTCATCACGCAAAAGTTGAAATTCTGCGATGAACTCCTTCTTGATGTTATCCTAACTATTTAATTTCTGTGGATCGGCATCAGTAAACCAATCAATGACAACACCCCGTAGGGTTGCGGGAAATTGTCGGATCCATTCGTTTGTATCTGTTATGCCATTCACCCTCTAGATCGTTTCACATGTTTTACAATGTCGAATGGGATCAGCTGCTTCATCACCATCAAATTTAGGCAATTTTTCCTTCGGACCTGCCATTATTACTGTATGTCAAGGGTTTTGTTGTGTACCTGCGCTTTTTTGCACTCCCGTGCTGTTTTGAGCACCCGCGCTGGTTTGAACACCCGCGCTGTTTTCAACACCCGCGCAGTTTTGGACTTCCGCGCTGTTTGGTGAAGAAGAGGGTTTGTCAACCGTAGTTGTCCGTTCCGGAAGTATATCTCGGACGAAGAGGTCACTCCATGCTCGTGCTCCTTCTGCACTCCGAGCCGTGCGAGTCGATCTGCTTCCGTCGGGATTCTCTTCCCGTGGCGTATGCAGGTTCAAAAACTCCTCCCTCGCTTTTTCCACCAAATCAAGCCGTTGTCGAGTCTCCTTCAACAATCCTTCCGCGCTCTTGCTTTCGTCGGAAATCTTCTGAAACCTCCTTCAACGCTCAATCTGCTGAGCCAAAATTAAATTGTCCTGTGCAAAGCGTATGTCATCTTTTTCCTTCAGCTTACTCTTGTCTTTGTTCAACTGATTTGGCATTTAATTCATCTCCGCCTGCCTGCGTGCCAGATCCATCGGGCAACGGCGCCAAATGTTTACCGTACTGGATTAATTAAGCAACGCACACGGGAAATCGATACGAACACCGAACAGCAATAGCAGAACTATTATTATTATTCGCATATGCCAACAGTACATCATGCTTTTCTCATATGATAATGATAAGATATCTCTTCCTTACAATGCTTCCCGAAGGGGTTATAAATACTTTCCGAAGAACCTTCTCGAAGGTATCCGTCGGCTAGATACATCATGTCCGCTACAAACTATTTACCGTCGGCTAAGAACTTTCCCGAAGGGACCCGTTGGCTAATACACAATTTCCTTCCCGAAGGGACCCGTCAGCCGATACACAATTTCTACCGACGACAAACCCTGCCGCTCCTCTGTGGAGACTCCCCTTTGAGCGATTTGGGTTAGCTTGTTTCCCCCTTGCCAGAGATGTAACACCATTGTACAAACCCTTCCATCCCCTGAAATTTTTCAGTTCACTATCCATGGGAGGATTTTTACTTGCTCTGCCTTGCCCATGATCATCCTGATAGGCGGCAATCTCTGTCACAATCCTAGGCTCTACAGGAATGGAGGCATTTGGTGTTAAATTTTTGCTCAGAAATAATGATAAACAACAATAAGGGAGAGCAAAATAGATACAAGAGACAAACAAGATTGTTCTTGAAAACCCTTCCACTTGAAGGGAAAAACCCAACCACACAACAAAAAATATCACTTTTATTGATCAAGAAAAGGTTCAAGTACAATGCTTTTTGTTTGATGTGATACGCACAATGTAATCATACAAATATATAGAGTTTGAGAGACTCTTCACATCACAACGAAAGGTCTCTTCAAATTCCTAAAACAAGTCTCATTTTCAATTGCACGCCTCTATGCATGGCAAATGACACATCACTATATTTAATATTATCTCAATTATTATCACAAACGTCTTCTTCAGCTGAAGATGACCATTATGGTTATAACGATCATATTTTAAAAAATCAGAGATAAAGATCTTTATCGCAGCTACAATCTTCAACACTCCTTAGCAAGAGAGAGATCTTAAGCATAGCAATCACACATAGCTGCAACCAAAAACAATGTGAATGATAAATTCTAATCACATAGATTTTCATAAAAAAGCATGTTATCTCAGCTTAACATAATTTATGGAATCACGCAATACAAAAGAAACTTGCAAAAATCACAACCAGCTTACATTACAGACTATCTCAACGTGATCTTGTTATGGAATCTCTCAACATGACAAGCTTGCAAAGCTCTTACATCACAGACTCTCTCAACATGACAACTCTGCAAGGACCACAACCAACTTACATCACGGACTATCTCAACGTGATGTTGTCATGGACTCTCTCAACATGATATCCAACCCTTATCACAAAATCTCTCAAGGTGATGACATCATAGACTCTCTCTACATGATGTTCACTATGATTTCCCTCATTAGTAAAAGAGTTTTCATAGCTGTCCTTATAACTTTATTAATTTGACATGAATAAGAACTCATAATCAACAAGGAAATCACCACAATAAGATAGATGATGTATCATGATTGAGATTTTGTCTTAACAGAGACTCCCTTTGAGCAGGGATGACTTTGATTGCCACACTAAGATAGTTGACGTTACCTCCCTCTGAGTTTGAACATCTCCCTTTGAATCACAAGCTCCCTTTGAGTTTTATATTTGAATGCAAATATGCATCATTAATTCAGAAAGTAACATTCTCATACAACCTCTCATCATCCACTTGCGTCCTGCAATCAAGAGAGACTAATAATAACTTATAAGGTCAAAAACATATTATATATCAAAATTCATAATAATAGAACACTTATCTCTTCCTTGAGAAGAATCTCAGCATGCACACAATAATCTCATGACAGTTTGTGTCCATATTGGGGCACTTAGCAGAGAGCAGGTAGAATTCTGCTCGCAAGCTCTTTTACCAAATGATAGCCAGCCCAACCAATACTTAACATGATCCTGTTCCCCTGGCTTATTCTGCCCCAAACCAGGCAAACTCCATACTGTCAAATAGGATGTCTACATCACAATTTTTTTCCTGCCCATAGAAATGTTGGCTTTTATAATTGCCTAAAATAGATTCTGCGTAGAAGAATAGTCACGAGCTCTTCAAGATCTCGCATAATGAAGGAAATTGTCGCCAAAGAAGCTGCCCATCCAGAAGCCCCTGAGCAATGGCCTCCCCTATCTCATCTTTCAACATAAGCAAACCAAACGATAGATTAAACCCAAGCCAAGGCCATCGACAAGAGATGGCACTGTCATTGACAGTGTAAATCAATTGCAATCATCTGCTGTAAATAAGATTATTTTTTCATAGAGAAAGGAGGACCAATGACAAAGCATACATAGAAGCATAAAGAACCTTAATTCAAGTTCGCAAGATGTTAAATTCGACTCATCCACACTCGATAAGAAACTCCAGCGAGCTGTGTGAAGACAACAATCTCATGTGATATCCCTTTCCTCTGTCCTATTCTATTGCCTAAAACATTATGTTCTAGTTTTTAGTATGCCATATCAAAAAAAACTTCCATCGATCATTACTCTGTGACTCCTGTCACACCAACCACAAAGATCACGGTGGAAAGACAAAATTGGAGCACGAGATGAACAAAGGAACATGTAACCAACTGCTGTTATCAGTCCTATACAACAATAATAATAAAAATAATGGTCTTGCCTTACACAAAAACAAAGAAATGACACCCGAAGAAATGGAATGTGAATAGATAGTAACCAACGCAATAAAGGGACTTTGAAACATCAGTCAGAAAATGCTAAATGGCATGACATAATACTGAACATGCTGCCACATCACCATGGGCAACAAACTTATACACTCAATAAATTGGAGCACAATGCAAATTGACAAAAACAAAGAAACAACAAAGACGCCACCAAAAGAAAAGCAACACACGAACATCAGTGAAATATAACACTTATGAGCAATAGCGAGACATAAAGCTTGAGGAGATACAAGACCAGAAATTTAGGGACAAACGAAATATGAAACTCTTTGTGTCTCCAGACCAAAAGACTATGCATAGAAAACGACCTCCAAAAATGACACTTAGGCCTATTGATACCTCTAGTTTGACTTTCTTGGCACAATAAATGCGGTCCCTAAGATTTGCTCAGTGCAAAGACCATACATACACTGAAATGGGTTATTCTGCCCTATGGGCAATACACTAGGCTTGGCTTTTGTTGAATAAATGGTTCCCAAACCCGCTCTGATACTCAAGCCCACTAAATTCATGCTCTTTTTCTCTACCATACTCAATTTGGCCAGTTTCTCCATTGTTCGACAGAGGATCCAAAATACGCAAACCGCGAGCAGGGAGCCCCATGTAAAGCATGATTGTATGTTTTCTAACCTCCATGATCGATGCTTGCCTAGATGGATTGAGCAACAACCATGCCCACACACATATGACCTCAACATCTTCAAAGCTTTTTTCAGATGATCAATAACTATTGGTATCATTGACATTTGCTAAACCAGTAACAAACCGTTGCTCGCTTCCAAAAACATATGGAACATCGTGTGAGTGTAAACAGAGCTTGGTGCATTCATGCATCAACTTTAAAACAAAACCATTTGTAATCTTGATTGGATCGGATGATGCTACCTAGGCAGGGGATGCAAATGACTCATCCCATGGTAGATCAAGCAGAAGTAGCAGCGCAATCCCTTATGGTAGTATTGGATCGCCTTGATGACGTAATGCTGAAGATTTTTCTACAAAGCCTCCTTTTGGAGCCACCTTGCCTGATACTTGATTATCCAGAGCTTAAAATGAACATCTGAATTAATTTCTACCCATTTTTCCTCGAGATTAAATCACCAGTAATCTTTTTGTTGAAGATAATAGCTTTGGTCAGATTAATGATAATCAGTAGCATGATCTATATATTGTGCATGTGTGTGTGTCTATATATAGAGACAGACACATACATAGTTATTTTACTTGGAATAATATTGATCTTATTGAAATTGATTATCCTTTATATCATATCGTAGCATCTCATGAATGCAAGTATATTATCAATTTGCACTTGCAGAGTCTATCTCTGAAATTGTTATTCTATGTTCTTCACATTGTGATCGAGCAATGATTAAATGTTTGACTAAATGAAATCAGATTAAGGTCTGATTATTCTTTATTTCAGATCAGCGATATGATGTATATTGGTTGAGTACAAACTAATGCTAATCCCAATTAGTAATCAGGCCTTTTGTTTGTTAAAAAAATAGTCACAAATGAAGAGGCATGCCATATTACGAAGTAATTGGAAAATATTTGCTTGATATTAACAGAGATCAAGAAGTCAATTTATACAAGAGACTAAATGATGTTTCCTTAGGAAACAATCGTAAAGAATAGAAACATCCTATTCTAGAAAGATAAAACTAAATATTAGAAACATTCTAATATTTACAGGAGATTACAATAGATAACCATTAACTACTAAACAGTGATAATAAAAACTGTCTATTATTGTAATACCCTCCCTCAATGGTTAATCTATCTAGAGCACAAAGCTGTCGAAAAGCGTAAAAGAGAGATTATGCCTGCTCAGAGTGCTCTTCATTGTTCGCTGTGGGCTGTGAACTAGATTGCTTAGATAGGGCAGCTAAGTGCTTTCGATATTCAACCTTCATGTGCCCATAATTGTGGCAATAGTTGCATTGAATGTTCTTTTTCCTGGAGCTTTCTGAAGCTAGAGTAGAGAACCTCTACTGAGAAGACAGCTGTAAACTAGAACCACCTTATCATTGTTGCGATATTCGAAGATGGTTAGCATTTTTTGTTTCCGCGTGCCATAATTGTGACTGTTGAACTTCTGGTTTCCCTCGAGCAAAATATTAGTCTGAGATGCCATAGCATGTTTTCCAGTGAAAAAGCGTGAAAATATGTGAAGGCACGTGCAAAAAAATAGAAAACCCTAAAACAATGAAGAGTACTTAGAAGAGAGCTTGAAAAACCCAAAATGAATATGTTGTTGGATTCTAGATTTGCTAGCTCAAAAAATGGGGCACGAAAATTGAGGCACTGAGAAAAATTGGATAACAACCCAAATGAGCTCTTAAAAAACTCACCAAGAATATGTAAAAAAATTTCAGATATGTTATCGAAAAATTAGGGTTTCGAACAAAAATGACTTGGCTGCAAAAAAGCTTAGAAAAATGGCAGATTTGAAGAGAAAATTGTAGAATTTGGGCGTGAATAAACAACAAAGGCGTGTAAAAAACCTATACAGCTCCAAATAGGCAAAAAATGACCACTTTTAAAAAAAAAAAGGAAAAAACCGTGCCACAAAACAGATGCAGAATTTTTAGAGAAATTTTGACGCGAGTGGCAGAAAAATCTGGGTGTCAGTTGCAGAGAAATGACACCCAACAAACCTCCACGTGAAGAGTAGAGAATAAACCTCGATTTTTAGAGGATTCAGCTATGCAAGTTGTAGATAGAAGGGTCCGAGTTTGTAGGCCGAAAAAGTTCGCTTGAGTTACAAACAAAATGGTGTGATTATTTTTTTGCGCTAGTTGCAAATAGAAGGGCACGACGCTAGTTTGCAAACTTGGAAAAATTGTGTGTTACAGATAAATGACGCGTTTTTTTTTGCGTTAGTTGCAAATAGAAGGGTGTGAGTTTGCAGATCGGAAAAATCGCAGGAGTTACAAACAAAATGGCGCATTTTTTTGTTGTTGTTGGAAATATTTGCTTGATATTAACAGAGACCGAGAAGTCAATTTATACAAGAGATTGAACGATGTCTACTTAGGAAACAATCGTAAAGAATAGAAACATTCTATTCTAGAAACTAAAAACTAAATGTTAGAAACATTCTAATATTTATAGGAGATTACAATAGATAAGGAGATTACAATAGATAACCATTAGATACTAAACAAAGATAATAGAAACTATCTTTTATTGTAATATGTCATGAATGGACTTGCCTCCCCTTTGTGGAGATATGGCCATTCATGGACATGACTCTCCATTAATTATGTATACCTAAACCGATTGGCGAAGAAGAGCATCCAAATCAATTAATGCTCTACCCTTTGGAGTTCGGTGACTACTTATATCAGATTCAAATTAATATTCAGTATTTGTCAATATTGAATCGTTACTTGCATATATATTTCAGAAAGACCAAATTCTGATTACATCCTGCAAAATACAAATCAGAGATTAATAAATCATATTTTGAATTTTGAAAAGACTGAGATGGATCAAATCTATAAGAAATATAGTCATATTTAACATGGTATCAGAGGCTTGCTAAGCAAGATCCAATTAAATTTGAGATATCAGATTAATCTATTTCCTCTTTGAAATTGCAGTCACATTTCTTTCTCCATAATGTCAACTGTAATCAGATTTGAAGATTGTCGTGAAGGTGCAAACAACTTTACATGATGAAAATTCAAAATCATGATGATACTGAAAGAAAATAAGCTGGATTCATTTGTGGAAAAAACAAGATAGAACCAGAGAATGATCCGGATAAAACTCAATAGATTGAGAACATTGAGAAAGCTATGAAACTTATTGTACTTGCAGTCAGGGACCATATACTACCTATATTGGCAAAGCATGAGACTGCATACCTTATGTTTAAATCCTTTGAAAGCACTTTTGAAATAAACAACACTAGTGGGAACCTTGCTCTAGAAAGGCAACTCAATAATGTACAAATGAGCAAGGGATAATCCATTAATGCATATTTCATGAGAATCACTGAACTAAGAGATCAACTGTCAACAGTTGGATATCAATTTTATAGCAAGGAGTTAACCTTAATAGCTCTAGGTGGCCTACCAAACTCACGGGAGTCATGTTTTCAAGGAATAAGTGCTAGATCAAAACTCCCTCAATTTGATAGGCTAAGAACAGATTGCTTACAAGAAGAACACCAGTTAAATCTACAATGTTAGAGGTTGATAGATTTATTTTAATTGTATTTCTAAACAACAGTTAATATAGTTATCATTTAATTTCAATTGGAAGAGTTTGATGTATTATTCGTAAAAATGTTAAATGGACTATGAATGCATGAGAAAGATAATGTGAATAAAAGTGAGAACTTTACTAGAAATATTAGAATCTGAACTTTCTTGTCGAAAGTATGCGCACAAATTGTATTATAAAATGTCAATCCCTCAAATGTTGGGAAAAATGATTATTTTTGGAATAGATCTTTACATTTTTGAATCGTTAGGGTTTTTGTTTGGCTTAATGCGATATGAGTTGCCACAGTAGCATTTTCTTCCTTGTCTTTGTATTGATGATAATTGCCACTGTGTTGGCTTATGCCTTGCATGAAAGTAATCTAGCCTTTGGGTATCCTACTGTCCCATTTGTCATGACCCCATTCTAAGACCGTCCGAGCAATGAACTAGAAAACATAGAATTGGGCAGAAGTTAGGATTGGGCATAGGGAAATATCAATTAAGCACGTAAATTTCTATAACTATGCATATTAGATGTGTACTCATCACTTAATTTAGGGATAATCAAATATTCATGTCCTATTGTTATCGTCGTTCAGTATGAAGACTCCACAAACAATATATATAATACTATTATTTGGCTCTTTCGTATGGCTGTCTTCCTTATCTTGATTAATGCCTATGGTGGATGGTAGAATTACTGTGCTCAGGTATGGAGACAGTCTACATGTGGCTTTCCTCACGGTTCTCATTGATTTTGAGATTTCTCCATCAGGTGACTGCATTCCTCACCCCCCCCCCCTTCACAAACTCCGTATCCACTGGAAGCATTAGAGAAAGGTAGAGGATCAGACTTCCCAAAAGTCTTAGTGGTTAATATTGGATTTAAACTACAGGAATGAGTTTGATCACCATAGATATGCTTCTAGATGTGTGGATCCCAATGTTTCAACCCATGAGGAGGCACAACCTTAGCTGATACCAATTTGTAATGAGTCTTTATTCTCTACTGCCATTGACTCCTAGTGAATGTGCCATTAAATCAATGAGTTTTCGAATAGGAATTGATACATTTCATATTTATTCCAAATTACTACTGTTATTAACACTAAGTTTCGATAAGATATACTTATTAATATGTAATATTTTTGCCAATAAATTTGTTTGAAATATATTTCATTTATTAAACTTATCTGTTTATTTAATAATTTATATATTCAGTCAATTATTCATTTATTAATCATAATAATTATTTACTTAAGAATCAATATATATATATATTATCTACATAAATATTTATTTAATTATTAACAGTGATTAAAACGATTGATTGATCATTAATATACACCCGTAAATACATAAGTTATTAATTATATATACTTATATTCAGAATTTCAGAGCAATCCATAGTTTGAACCAATTATATATGCATTTAAAGATATATCTTTGTTGTACATATATTAATTATGGTTCATGACACCATTATTGTGCCTATCATTGTTGATTGTGTCTCCATTCTTCTTTCTGTTTTTGTATTGCCTTTTTCATGCTATTTTCTGCTTTTGGAGGATTTTGGTCCTTTATTTGACAGGTTCACTTCCATTTTCTTTTTTCTGTTATTTTATATGTTCTCTTTGTGGAATCTGCCCATATTTGATTTTTTTTGGATGCAAGCCATATTGCTCTTGAACACTTTCTTGTCGCCTAAAGGCTAATATATAATATATATAGATATGTATGTATGTATGTATATAAACAGAGATCATAAATGATCTATATATACAAGTTTACACAAGAATGCTTCTATAATGAACAAAGAGAAATAGAAACATTCTGAAGAGAGAAAGAGAGTTTCGATAACGAGCAGAAGGAGTTTATGGAAACATTACAAAAATTGTGACCATTAGAAAAAGAAAGAAGAGAGAGTAAATAGAAACTATGTAATATCGTAATACCCTCCCTTAAAGGTCAATCTATCTTTAGAAAGCAAAAATCTGCATGTCTTGAAAAGCGGAAAAGGTAGCCTCAGGTTGATCACAGAGGTCTGCATGTTATGCAATGTTGGCCTGTGGCTAAGACCCTCCCTACTTTCGTTGGTTAGAAGCAATGCAAGTCTTTGCATTCTTGGATCACATGATCAAATTTGTGGCAATAGTTGCATCAGATTTGCTTCTTTTTGGAGCTAATATGAGATTGAGATGGGCCTTTATTCTTGTTAAAGGGTTGAGCTGAAAAAGCTTGTTCAGAGGATGATGAAGGAACACTGCTGTCAAATTGTTGTTTCCAACGGTCATGCTGCAGAAATTTGGTGCACAAATCTGGAAATTTGAGGTCAACATTAGTTGCAGTAATGTTGAGCGTCTCAATAAAGTGCTCGTACGATGATGGTAGACTTTTCAGAGTAATGACTACCATATCCTTTTCCTCCATTGTACGACCAATGGCCTCAAGCTGATCTCTAATGTCCTTAATTTTTAGAAGATGTTTCTGTAAGGACATGTGCTCATCCATAATAATTAGAGTTGCCGAAAACAATTCTGTCCCTCTTTGGGCACATGTATCTGCATATTCAATTTGGAAATGTATCCGATACTGCCCGGATAATGTTGAATATTGTACCAAGTCTGGCTAAAAAAACTTGAATTTTCATTGTGCCAAATGCTATGGGATTTAACTTGTTTAAAAATTCAATGTGAATCTTCCCACATTTAATTTAAGAAAAACTTTATTAAAGCAATTTTTTTTTAAAATAATAGAATAAACAAGACTTGCGCTAAATGAGAAAGACAAATAAAATGTTCTTCTATTTTAGCAACTCACTTTTTACGTTATCTTCTAATGCAACTCTACTATTTTTACATATTGTAAAGTGTTAAATTAACTTATAAATATTTCTATAGCATTTATGTGTCAATATTGCTTTTGAAGTAATGAAAATCTCCTATAATAACTTAGAAAATTGTGTTAAATATATGTATGTGTTATTTATCAATGTCACGTCCAACCGTATCCATATTGAGGGTCTTAAAAAATCATTGTATCCGTACCCAATACCGTATCTGTATTTGTATCCATATTCGTATCCATGCAACTTTGATAATAATAGAGAATAGCTGATCCTTTTAGAAACAAGGCTCTGCTTTTATCTAATGTCTCGTGGAGATCCTTCAATGTTTCCCAGATTTTTGCAGCGTCTTGCCAAACAACACTTGAGGTAGCTGATCGTCAGTAACATAGAGCTTAATAAGCATAACCGCGTCATGATTACGCTCATCAAACTTCTTTGGAGTAGCATTCACTGTGGTAGGACGAGTCTTGGTACCTAGAACAAGCACCTCAAGGCGACGGTACTCAAAGACCATCATCATTCTCTGCTTCCAGGTGTTGTAGTTCTTTCCATTGAATTGCTGGCTGCCTTGCAAGAGAAGATTAGTGAGAGATGCCATGACACACTTTTCAATGCAAAAAACATGAATATCATAAATGGCACGAACTTCAAGGCAAATTGACGGAAAGACCCCAAAAAATGGGACACACAAAAGGGACCTCAAAAAACCCATAAAGAATTTGAAATTAGATTTTGAATCCACTGGCTCAAAAATTGAGGCACAAAAAAACGATGCACCCAGATAAAAGAGACTGACCTAGTTGAGATTTGCAAAAACCCACCAAGAATTTGCAACTTTTTTTAAAAAACATGGAAAAAGAGTCATGAAAGAAACCCTAGCCATTTTTGAAAAACCAAAAAAATGGCAGATTTGACTGTAAAAATGGTGGAAAACGAAACTGTTTTGGCTGGAAATCAATGACAGAGGGTTGTAAAAACCCTAGATAACTCTTCAACACGCAAAAACAACACCTGAGAATGATGCAGCAGACCAGATAGAAGATGCCTGAAATAAACTAACCTCAAAAGGATGCCCATAAACCCTACTCAGGTTTCAATAAAAAGACGAATTTCTCTCAAAAATTAAATAAACCTGAGTACATAGGCAAAGATTTAAAAAAATCTTACGAGTCTAAAAATTTCTTGAAGAAATTAAAGATTTTCAAAACCTAATGCGAAAAATGACATAGGAAATTTCAATAATGAAATTATTATTTTTCGAAAATAATAGCTCTGATACCATATTATTAAACAGAGATCATAAATGATTTACATATACAAGTATAAACAAGAATGTTTCTATAATGAACAAAGAGAGAAATAAAAACATTCTAAAAAGAGAAAGAGAAAGTTTCCATAACGAATTGAAGGAGTTTATGGAAACATTACAAAAAGAGTGGCCATTAGAAAAAGGAAGAGAGAATAAATAAAAACTATCTAATATCGTAATAATGTACATTTATGTATGTATGGATGGAGGGATGTAAGAGATGTATGGATGTATGCATGCATGTATATATGTGTAAGGAATTTAATCATTATGTGTCTATCAGAATTGTTTTGCTCGCTATACTCAATATTTTTTGTGATCACACTGAATTATAGAGTGCTAGATTCTTGCTTGTTGGGGGGTTTAATATGTTGACATTTTGTAATGTTGAACTAAGATAATAATTTGTGCAAATAAAAGGAGTTATACTGGTACTCCTTACATGGAATACAGTGACACTTACGGAAAGAGTCCCATTCCAGTATTCCCTATAAAGATTACAGTGACACCAAAGAAAGTAGTTATATTAGAAAGAATTTACCTAAAGACAAGTAAGATTAGGAATATGATTTATAGTCTTATTTATGGGGCGGGTGAGGAAGGGGGCAGGGACAATATCAAAGGTTAAAACATATTAGTTTTCTTTTGTTACACTGTACAATGGCAAGTGTACTTAAGACTTAGGAGGTTGGGTTGAGTAGTTTTGGGTACTTTTTGACAGTTGGGAATTGCTTAGCAACTGTGAAAATTTTAAATTTTTCTTGTAATGTGGACAAGGAACCATATTGTGCACGAAGTTCCTGATCCCAATTTTTGATGAAGAGCAGATAAATAAAGACACTTATTGTACTCTCCTGTTCATTAGGTTCTTATCTAATTCTGTTTACTTTAGTCTGGGAATTGCCTTAGTAGAAAGAAAACACTCATATTGGGATCTTGGTGATAATAAAGTGTTGGGCTTTGTGATCTACTTCAAAAAATTGTAAAATTAATTAATATCCCAGCTTCAAACATTACAAAAACAGTCATGTGACACCAAAAGATGAGGATCAACATCATATTTTCAGGGGTGTAACACATCAGTCTCTTTTCATGGGCTATGCTTTCTCTTTAGAAACTTCCTTATTTGTGGTGTTTTAACTAGTTACATGGGTATACCAATGTATGACTTTTGTTGCTAATGATCTTACATAGATTTTTTTTCCCTTATTACTCTTTGTATCAGACATAATTGAATTCTCCCACATTACTTTTGAACATATAGGGGTATGAAGGGCAACCCACATTGCCATATAGTAAAGGAAATTTTATGGACAGAAATCGTATAGAAGCAAAGTAAGGGTTAATAATAGTGTATTGAAAAGAACGTCATGCTCTATTTTGGAGGAAGCTAAGGAACAAGGGGAAATTATTTTGTGCACAAAAGTGAGAAAAATAGGTAAAATAGGATTCAGTGCAAGAATGGCGAAATCATCTTGTAACAAATAAAATCGGGCAAAGGAAAAAGTTGGTAATAATCAAACAAAATGAATAAACTAAGGTGTGGGAGAGGTGATTCAAATAGGAAAATAAGTGATATTAGTTTAGACATGTATACAACTATCAAATCTTTCTTGTAAATGCCTTATTGGTTACATGCTTTAATAACAATGCATTGTTATTACTACACATATCGTTTTGAATGAATCTGTACTCAATTTCTAAAATGTGTTTCATACTATTTTTTCTGTATCTAATAGAGAGGTCTCGTAACCAGTCATATCTCAAAAAGTTATTTTTGTAATTTATTCAAACATGACATAGAGTGCTGATTGTAGTCATTGAACTTATTTCTTTTGACAATGCTTAGAATACTTTTATTTTTCAGTTCCTATAATAAAAATAAAAAATTCACGCATGTTTCTATCTGGGCATTGCAGGCAAGGCAAGTGCATCCAGACAAGAATCCTAATGATTCCCAAGCAGCGCATAATTTTCAGGTAATTGAATCATTGAATTGGCAAGTAATTTGTGGACTAGTTTTTAAGATTTTCAAAATAGCATATTATGTTATTTCAGCACATTTTAATTTTTTTAAGAGCATTATATCCCCTCAGTATTATGATTTGGATCTGGTCCATGTAAACATGAAAATTAGGAAGAAAACATGACAGTGTCAGGTAATTGTAGATCTGTGCCTGCTCAGAATAAATAAGGATTAGGAAGCAAACATGACAGTGTCAGGTAAGTGTACATCTGTGCCTGCTCGAGAATGAATAAGACTTTTACTATTGTGGTACGAGACTCACTTTGGTGACATACAAGACTGCCAAACTCTTCAGACCTTCACTCGATGGTGTCATATTGTATTGATAGTGCCATGATATAGTATCTCTGCACTCATTTAGCCAAAATGGAAATGCAATCTTGCATTTGGCTCTAAACCACATAGTTTTAGATGCCAAAGAGAATTGATACCTGTGAGCCCTTTCCAATGGATCTGTTTCTATTTAACCTTTTGATGTACAGCCCAGACCTCTTTCAAGCTGTAATTGGAAATATCTTAGATTTTTTTTAGCCTTTGGATAGTGATCAAATGGATTGATACCAGTAACCAATAGATTAACTTGTATCATTAAAAGCTTTTTATCTTTAATTGGCTCAATTAACAGAAGCAGATATAAACAAATTCAATAAATCAGTATGACAGGCAATAATTGACATCATTTGACAAAAGAATCAAACATGATAATAGGGAGAGTTCTGATTCAATGTAATTGAGGCTCTCTGACTAATTTGGTCTCAGAATACCTTTTGATCTGACAACCATGAACACATGACAAATTCTACCACATTTATTGAACAAATGATCATACATAATGTTAGTTATAACCTCCCATTGAGACATGCTGATGCCAACATCTGACAAAAGCGGACAATCTTTGGATGTCCTTTGTGTTAAGAAGTAAAGTCCACACACAACTGGGGGGTGGGGGAGGTGAATCAGTTGTGACCAAATATAATTAAAACTGAACTCATAAATCAAATCTGGATATTACAGCAGAGTCAGTGGGTGTGGATTATGCTCTAGCATTATTGATTCGCAGCCTGACGTTGAGTGATGTGTGCAGAGTCAGGTGATGACAGCTGAGCATATGTTAGGAGATGTGGATACAAAGAGTATGGACACCTCTGATGATTTGTTTGACGATGCTATGAGCTGCATTGGGTATGATATCCCTTGCATATATCAAGTGATGACTTTGAGGGGGTTTTGGATGGGTCCTAGGATTAGGGTTTACAGGGACTTTAATGTGAGGAGTTAGATATAGTGAGGGCTTCCGCTTTTTCAGAGGTGTCAATTGAGGTATCGAGTAGTTGTATCTCGGTTGCAAATGTGTGTGAGGACAGTAGCACACATGTAGTGAGCAATCTTGTGGTGAGCAGTTCTTATTTAGTTTCCTATCATAGTGCAGTTAGTGGGACAACGAGTTTGCATAGGAGGCAGAGGTTACAGAGGCATCATGTGACCAGTCAGCTAAAGGTAAGTGATAGTGACATCTTTTCAACTCTTGAGCATCTTCATCCGGTTGGGGTACTCTTATGACAGATGAACACGGTGATAGTAGTCTTTCCCTAGTAGAGATTGATGTGCTTCAAGAGGTTGTCACGATCTTGAAGAATAATTACTCACAGTTAGTTGTTGACAGGGATTACCTTATGGAGTGGGGTAGCACTTGTTATGAGACATTGTTAGGGAAAGAGGAAGAGGTGGTAGAGCTCACCCAGGAGCTTGAGGTGACTGTGGATTCTCTTCAGTGTACTAAGTTGGTTCTTCAGGAGCGACAATCACAATTGGATGAGGTAACTGTGGAGTTGGAGCATATTTGGTCCACACCAGCCCAAGATCTAGTTCAGTTGCATATTGTGGTGGTTGTTGGTGAGGTTTGCTTTTGCAGTTGGGGATGATGGATGTAATGGTGTAGCCGACACGTGTCTAGGATATGGGTGTAGTAGGTATAGAGGAGGTGAGAGCATCATTGGAGATAGGCTGTCATGGTGATTTGCTTTCTTCTGCTGGAAACAAATCTATTTCTTCCTCTCATACAACTAGTAGCATTGGACAGTTGGCAGTGCCAAGATTTCAAAGGGATTAGTTGTGCTTTGTAGGGGAGTAGGTTGATGTTTCCACATATAATTTCTATTGTACTGAGTCATTCATGGAGTATTTGCTTGAGAGCCCGGATTTGCAGGAGGATTCATATAGAGTATCTGAGGGTACTCTCATTCAGGGCTCTCATGCTATACAATGATTGGTGGGGTGGAGAAGATTGTAGAGACTTTGGCTACAATGCTTCCCAACATGAATTTTGTGGTTGGGTTTGCTGAGAGGATTGCCTTAGATCCTACCCAGCCAGTAGTTGTGCAAAGATACAGATTGGAGCCGTCTCCTGATTCATGATTTGGTACTGATGAGCCATTGACAGAGATTGGGGCTTTCTACGGGCATTATACAGTGGGGTGTGCTTATCATTTTGCTTTTGACCCATAGGTAGAGGATTTGGTTTCATGTCGGTGTGGGTTGACTCGAGTTTCATACCATTCATTATCTTTTGTAGATGGGATCGACAACTGCAAGTTAGACCACTTACAATATTTACACAGCCAAAATAGTCTATCAGATGTTGGTGTTGGTGATAGTGACTTAGGTACTCATGGTCGTTATCATCATCAAATGGAGTTGATTGTGAGTATTAGTATGATAGGGACTCATATGTTATAGAGTTGGTATTTTAGTTGGATTGAGTTCTGATACGTTGTCGTCGTCGTCAGCGCCTACTGCCAGTTTCCAGATGATTCTTTCATTGATATCAATTATTTGGGTGCTGATGCTATAGGTTTTGCTTGTACACAACAGGGATAGTACATAGTTCTACACTTGGGATTCAGGTTGACTGCGACGTTCATTTTGCTCCGGGATTGCTTGGGGACAAGCAATCCTAGGGAGGGAGGGCTGTAATGTCCCCATTTTTAGCAGGTTCTTACAGTTGGCTTGGTCAGTTCACTATTGCGACCCTTGTGAGCTGATAGTGGGATTTGAGAGTCTCAGTTGTTGGGTTATAGGCTTTCTAGTAGCCTATGGTGTGTTTTGGCTTTGTTTGAGGGACTTACTATTTATAGTAAGTCAAATTGTTGGATCCGATGAGCTTAGTTGAGTTAGAGGAGTCGAGTGATCCTCTCAGTTTTTATTTTGACGTTCTGGTTTGGGCTCCAAGAATCTTAGAGGGAGCGTCTATTTATAGTAAGTCACCCCCGTCAAGCTCATTCATCGTCTTTCTTCATTAGAGTCACTCTGGTGTTATTATATTTCGATTTTGATGCTTCTTTAGTTGTTTTCGCAAGATGGGTGAATTATTACTATTCATTTAAATATGCTGAGGTTGCTATTTTTGTTGGTGCTGTATTTTGGTCACCTCAGTATCATATCTTGTTGGAACTGGGTCAAAAAGTTATTAAATCATGGCCTTGTGTGTCAAAATATTATGTTATGGTAAAAAAAATCATTTTTGGGAGCCAAAAGCAGTTGATAAATTATATTATAATGGCACTCTATTATCTTTTAATGTTGTGCTGAGGAAGCTTCTTAAGTGGAGTTCATTTGGGAAACTTGTGCCATTTGGAGATTATAAATATGCGCCCCTTTGATGAGAAAAGCATTTGATTGAATATTATTTTTTCTTTTGTTGTCTTTGTGACACTTCTAAAGTCTAAAATTTTGTGCCCTTGCTGACATACAAGGATTTGTTCCTGAGAAGTTTGAAGTAACTCATAGTTGAGGTATTGTGAGTTAGTTTTCAGAGAATTTGTCTTTATCTCATTTGCTTTATACACTGTGGCTGGGAGACATTGTGGTGTTGGGAGCTTAGATTTTGGCGTCTTCTCATATTGTTATTACTCTTGTTGAGAAGCGGTTGTGTGTTGGTTAATTTGGAGTTGGTTCAATGCTCATTTATATCTATTGCTAGGTGTTAGTTTCTATTTGCTCTTTGGGAGCAACATTTTCCATATCTACACTCGCATTTATTTGTTGAAGAATTCTTTTGTTGCTGCTAGTCTTCATTTCAGAGGGTTTCAAGGCATGTCTTACTTGTAAGTTCATGGATTGTAACTTCTAATTTTTTTGGGTATTGTTGATTTAGATATTAGGGGATATTTTATCAACTGGGCTTGTATTTTTTGAAAATACTCAGTATCTATGTTGATATTAAACTCTGGAATTTTCAGTTATATATTCCCTAAGGAATATCCAAATATTTGAGTTGAAATTATTATTGCAATATCTTCTATTTTGTTGCTATATTGTTGTATCAAAAATTGCAAAACCTCAAAATCAATTCTTCAGCACAAATTGCTTGAGAAGCTAGCAAGGCTTATTTCAGATAATCGTTAGATAATAATAGACAATAATAGAAGTTATCTATTATCTTAATTCCCTCCCTTAATTGTTAATCTATCCACTACACCAAGCTATCCTCTGAATTTGACAAACTTATCTGGACCAAGAAGCTTGATGGGAACATCTATAGTTTGATCTGTTGAAGGAACATACTACAAGTCTATTTTGTCTCGTCTTCAACCAAATTGCCGTATGTAGTGATATTGAACATACACATCCTTGATATATTCAATGAAGACTGGATTCTGCTCTAACTTGATAGTGCCTTCGTTATCAACAAACAAAATGGTCGGTCTTGCTGGTGACATCTGCATATCCCCAAGCATCCGACATAGCCAAACAACTTTAGAACCTGCCTTAACTGTCCCTCTGTATTCAACATTTGTAGAGGGAGAAATTGCCTGTTGCTTCTTACTGGTCCATATGATGACATTGGATTTGAAATGAACAAATATCTAGATGTCGACTTTTTATCGTCAACAGGTCCTACCCAATTTGAATCTGAGAACCCACTAAGTCTAGGATTAGAACTCTGAGAGTAAAGAAATCCATAATTTGTAGTGCCCTTTGCATATCGAAGCACATGCTTTGCTGCCATCCAATGATCAACCTTAGGAGTTGTCATAAAGTGTGAGATGTAGTTGATTGTGAAGCTGATATCAGATCTAGTAGTAGAGAGTAGGTGAGGGTTTAAGAAACCGTAGACGTTTCCCAATGAGCATTAAAAGGCACAAGAAGCTTGTAAATCCCGTCTAGAACTACGGGTATAAAATAGGTGTGATGACCAGTAGAAAAAACATGTGTTTTTGGTGCCAAAACTCTACAAATTGTAGCAAAAAAGCATCAACATAGACGTGATTTGCAGGCAAAAGACGCAAGAAAAATGCCTCAAAAAAAAAAGAAAACGATGACTTCAAAACCTTGCAAAAGCAAAAAATGATGACTTTGAAAAATTGCGATTTGTAATAGGAAAGTTGCGATTTGCAGTAGGAAACCCTAGCTCGGGATGGTAATTTGGCTAAGAATTATTTTCAAAAAAATGACACTAATAATTTCAAAATGAAATTATTAATTTTTATTTGAAAAAATTTATAAGTATTTGCTCCAATACCATATTACGAAGTAATTGGTGTAATACTTCTTTGTTATTAACAGTGATCAATAGATCATTATATACAAAAGAATAAACGATGATTCCTTAGGAAACAATCATAAAAGAATATAAACATTTTATTCTACCTAACAACTAACTAAATATTGGAAACATTCTAATATTTAGAATCGATTACAAATAGATAACTATTAAATAATAATAGACAATAATAGAAGCTATCTATTATCATAATATATCACAATATAAGGCCATTGTCTATCTAAGAAACTTAATCCACCATGCAAGTTATCATCTATCGGATTAATTGTTCAGCCATCATACGATGTCTATCACAATAGAAGATTACTTTATTGAAAGATTGTCACCTTTCAATAACTTCTAGAGATACAAGTGATAATCATTTCGAAGTTGTCACTTCCTCATGATGTACACAGGGGGTAGGCCCATTAAATCATGTAGTCACACGTATGACACCAAAAGTTTACATGAAGTCAAAACTCCCTCTTATTCTAATATGATCAAGATCTTAAAAAATCAACTGAGACATATCTTCTATCCGTTCCTTTTGACAGCTGTGTTAGACTCCCTTTGAATATCAATCTTCTGAGCTCCTTTACCTTAGAAGAAGTGTTAGACTCCCTCTAAATCTGATATCAATCTCCTCTTTTCTGCAAGAACATAGTCGGAGGAAAAGGATCAAGGAAAATAGCTCTTATAGTACGTATTGAATAAAAAATTAATAAAGACTAATATAATACTCAAGGATAATAATAATATTGAGAATAATCAGTTATTCATAAAATTTAAATAGTGTAATATTATCTCTTCCCTCGAAACAATATAATTATTTTAATGTTCAAGTGGCATTCTTATTTATAATTAATCATATTCAATATTTGTAATTATTCTTGAGCCATATTCCATAAATCTATTATAATCCAAAACAATATATTAATTGTTTATATTTATGCTCCATATACTCTATCTATCTATCTATATATAAATAGATTCATGTTAATTAGATAACTTTTACAACAATAATGAATATCATACCTTAGTGTTAACGTGGGTTTGTCTTACACTTTTATCATGTACGTCGACTGCCCTTATATGGAGTATTAAGTGGGTCGGTGACTTTGTGCAGGCCCTAAGGATCTATACAGGTGGCATTAGTTAAGTATCGTTTTGAATATGCCTTTCATCAAAGTACTTTTGCCTCATCTGGTGGAGATTATGTGACTTGCCTTCGTGGCACATGCCACGATACCCGATAGTGGTCTACTTTTTAATATGGTATTTTATTCATTTTTCATGCAGTTATTCCTCTCTTGGCAAGGATGTCCTCCACATCAGACCTGTTTATTCACAACTTTTCCCTCATCTTAAACATGAATTTCATACCTTATTTCTTCAATATACGTACTTTTTTATTAATCATGGGACCTATATCTCTCTTATTTCCTCCCTTATTGCTGCTTAGTTTGCTAATTGGATCTTGCATCGACTAGGCTGTTTTCTGATTAGATTTCAATTAAAAACTGCTCGCAGAAATATGAGTTCAATCCACTTCCAAATTAGATATTGTTCATATCATTACTACTAGCTGTTTACTCTCTTCGGATTTTTAATGATCTCGATGCCACTGTTGATTATAGCTCATCATTGCTAAAGGACTCTTGTCTCTAAGCAATGTACGTGGTCTTAATATTCCAAACCATCGCTGTCTCTTGTTGATTCTTTTTGTGCTTGAACCTGATGTGCGGTAAAAGTTGATTGTTCTAAACTGAGCAAATCTTAGAATATAAACAAATAAGATAATGTGTCTTCAAATCTGCAATTCCTTTTGATTGGTGATTAAAATTCTTATATGTTTATTTATTTTGCTACCCTTGCTTTTGACTGCCCTAAAATCACGGTGATTTTATATATATATATAATATCCAATATTATGATGTTGCTTTATTATATTCTCTGTAATGTCAAAGAAATATTCTTTTAATTAAAAAAATATAATAGAAATCACTGCTTCCTTTTCTATTTCATTTGCAGCCTGGCTCTGATACTGTGTTAGTGACTATAGGATCTCTGCAAATGTAATGGCACACTGTGTTTCCTAGTGCAGATCTCAATGCATATATATATATATATATATATATATATATATATATATATATATTGTTGATAATGTCTAATGGAAATTAACTTCAATAACCAATATTGATTAACATAGAGACATATCTATTCATGAGACCTGTCTCTTCTACTCCTATATATATGCATTGAGATCTGCACTTGGAAACACATAGTGCCATTACATTTGCAGAGAAGTGCAGATCTCAATGCATATATATAGGAGTAGAAGAGATAGGTCTCATGAATAGATATGTCTCTATGTTAATCAATATTGATTATTGAAGTTAATTTCCATTAGACATTATCAACAGTATATATATATAAAATTGATGATTAGCCAAACGCAATAATGTTTAACCAATAACCATAGGGAATCAACTCTAGATCAATTCAATCCAACTAAAGCTACAACATCAACGATATCCATGATTTCAATCAAAGAAAACATCTTTCCTTTATACTTCTTACAAACAATTAATTAGGTTGTCTTGTTAAAGCTTCTCCAATGGACATTTAATTACATGGGCCCATGTTCAAGGATAATTTTAAGAAATCCCCTCCCAGAAAAATATATAAATTCGTGGCGAATCCAAATTAGTTTTGTGGGAAAAATTAATTTTTATTTGCGATTTTTTTTTGTGAAATCAGGAAAAGTTTAATTGTAGATTCGATTTTTCTTTGACCATAGTAAAATTTCGTAAAATCAAGGCAATTTTTTCCCTTGTGATAGGAAAAAATAATAATTTAAGAGGCAATTTTGTCCCTTGTGATACAAAAAATACATATTGTATAAGGTGTTTTTACCCATTTATTGGAAAAAACATATATTGGATTAGGCAATTTTTCCCATCTAATGAAAAAAATATATGTGTTGGCAAATGTGCACTTCAAGAAAGCAACTAAGGTCATATCATATGCAAATGATGTGATTGCTCAATGAAGCAACGACTAGAATTACTTGTATGTTTATCAAATCAGTTGTTAGATTATCAAAAGATTATGATCAATTTTAAGTCAAATAGTGATAAGAAAGTGAGGTATCTAAAGGATGACATGTATGTGGAATGTCCTATTGCATTTATGGCGGAATGAAATTTGGTTGAAAAAACATTATTCAACTTGTAGATATCTTGCTCAGTGCTTGCCATTATTAGAAACGTAGTTGATTGCCAAAGATGGGATTACCTGTGGAAGAGGGGTCGTCAAATGGAAATCCAAGCCCTGTTGTCAACCCAAATTTGACTTTGGAGGAGAATGAGGAGCAAAGTGGTCTTGCTATTGGGCTTTTTGCAGCTTCGCAAGTTCTCTCTGCTAATTTTCGGGACGCCATCAAAGAGCTGGAAAAGGAGCAAGAAAAGGCAGACCTCCGAGCAATGTTTGTTGAAATGGGTCTCGACTCGACTAATTTTGAAGATCAAATTGCAAATGTAGTGGAACAACACAACTGGAACTTCAACCCTTTTGGGATGTTTTGAAGGATAAAAGAAGCGTTACACGAAGAATCACTAGTTTACTTGGGGTTTATTTTGTAAAACATATTATCTAAAATTTTATGAAATGTAATAGTGGGAAGTTTTCCCTTTTTGAGGGAAACCACAACCATTTTTGGTAGGCGATCAAATGTGAAGTAGATACAGAGAATATAATGCAAAGTAAACCCTTTTTTGTTGATATTTCAATGGAATGGTGTTTTCTTTTCGGCTCTAGTTATTTTATAGTAATCATTTAATTATTACTTTCCTAACTTATGTGAATCGTATTTTAAGTTTCTAATAAGTATTTACTAATTAGTACACAATACACATGCAAGCTTGAATTGATGTATGAAGTGATGGCTTTTTGGGAAATGTTTCAAATAATGTGTCATATCTCCAACATGCACGTAAGATCTATCTACAAACTATTGTTCGATGATTATATATCAACAATTGAAGGTTTATTTCGGACCAAATGTCTCGAATGAAACCTCAAGCTTGTTCAAGTCTCTGAATTTCTGAAATGGTGACACGTCTCCTTCCACCTTGTACCACTTGCACTGGACATTAAATAGATGTCTTGTGATTATCAGTGACATTCCTTCGTCCATTGGCTCTGCACACATTACATCTTTTTCAAAACAAACTTGCATTTATGAGGAAGATTTAATCATTTAAAACAATTGAACTTGAAGCCGGAAGGACAAATGTTTAGGGACCAAGGTTAAGATTAAAGAAATTTCGAGGCACTCAACTTTTTTATAGGCAATCGAGTTTCTTCCTCTGTCATTGCTCTCTTGTTTTTTGTAGTCACTAGTCTGGTAGTTGTAGTGCTCGATAAATTCTAGTGTAGTTTACTTATTTGGTGTAGTAGACTAGTAGTCATTGCTTTGTAGCTTGTATCTAATGTAATCTATAGCCAATTAGTGAATTGGTGTGGTAGTCATTGTTTTGTAGTTAATTATTTCCTAAATCCTCGTATTTACATAAATTGTGAATCAAGATACAAATTGGAAGAGGACTAGAGGGCC
Organism: Cupressus sempervirens; assembly: GCA_028749045.1. NCBI lineage: Eukaryota > Viridiplantae > Streptophyta > Pinopsida > Cupressales > Cupressaceae > Cupressus > Cupressus sempervirens. The sequence continues at coordinate 155,207,966 of CM053786.1, forward strand.
TTTTTAGGCAATGTTCCTGATGAAGACCTCATGTCAATTTGCAATGAGGTTGTGCCTGCTGTGGATTTCATCATTCATGCTATGAAAATGGTTTTGGGGCGTGAGTTTCTGGAGATTGAGAATAGGTATTGTGTCAACACAGACATTATGTCCCGTTTTTTAGCCTCTTTACTTGACCTCGAAAAAGAAAAGGTCGACATTTTGATGCTCATGAGAGGCTTTTTAAAGAAGAATACCTGGGCGATGACATTGACATTGTTGCTCATGCAGTATTAGGGGCGGGGATCCCTTGGATAGGTGAAATCCACAAGCTTTTGGAACCTGGCCAGATTATGGCCTTGCAACCATTTCTATTGGGCCTGACTACTGGATAGTTGAAGCGCCATAAGAAATGGGCATGGATTGGCACAAATTTTCTCCGAAATTGGTATAATCTGGATGAAGCAGCAAAGGACAACTGATGGCTTTAAGAATTCACAGACTTAGTCGGGTCTCGTGCTTTCTACACAGACTAGTACTAGTAAAATAGTACTAGGGTTTTCCCTTGTTGACATTTTTGTTTTGTTTTATCAGAGTACAATCGTTGTACATGTGTCTCCCTATAGATTGTAAGTCTCAAAGAATATCAATGAAAATTTTGGAGTTCCATGTAAAATTGTGTTTTATTGTTATGCTTACTTCTGCAATGTTTTGACATTTTCAAAATTTTCCTATAAATTTGTAAGAAATAGAGTATAACATTTAACATTGTATTAAAATTAACAGATTGAGGTTTAACATTTAACATTTAACATTTAATTAACATTTAAATTAAGTAATAAATCATTTAATTCACTATTATAGAATATTTGTAACATAAATGATATTTACTTTTATAATCTATTATGATATTAAATTTTTAATTAATTTAAATTTGATATGTATTTTTTGGGAACTATCAAGTATAACATTAGTGAATGAAAATATATAATTACTACCATACACGTGTCGAGTATGAATTCATTATTTTCTCTTTTGGAAGTTGGAACTTCTCTTATTATGTGTATTAATAATTATTAATAATAATATTCAAATTTCAATGAAAATTATGTGTAAAAACTAGATTTCTTTTAGTGCAACCAATTCAAGTGTGTAAATGTGAATGAGATTGGACAATTAATTTTTTTTCTCCATTAGATGGGTTCAAAATGAATCATTGGAATGCTTATTAAAGTTATATACATTCATTTTTTGTGCTGAAAGTATCATTGCTAAACTATTTTCTTTTTTAAAATTAGAAATATTCTAATATATTTAAGAACTATAATATTAATATTATCAAGGGGATGTCTTGAGTACCGTTGGATGAAAAAGATCAATGGCTCCAAATGTATTTCGGGTCAATTTCGGCAATAGTTGACTTGTTTTCTAAAATTCATCCAAAAATAAGACACGCATCAAACACTTATCAAGTGTGAAATCACTATGCTAATAGTAGCACCGTTTGATCAACTTAGATCGACAACTGGAGATAATTTTCGGGCAAATATGGGGAACGCTCAACCATTTTTATAAATGTCACTAGGAAGACACATGTCAACTCTACTAACCAATAAAGATGTTTCATTATTGAATTATTGATATTGTAATAATCTAAAGGAGAGGATACGTGGATCAGATGATATTGACTTTTCTAATTTTATAGTCTATTTATATATTAAATTTTTAATTAATTTAAATTCGATATGTATTTTTTGAGAACTATTAAGTATAAGATTATTGAATGGAAATATATAACTACTACCATACGAGTGTCAAGTATGAATTCATGATTTTCTGATTTTCAATTTCAAGAATTAATCACAAATTAAGGACCTATGCAAGCTTAGGCAATTAAATTGGACAATCGAATTTATTTCTCCATTAGATGGGTTTAAAATGAATCATTGAAATGCTTATTAAAGTTCTGTAAATTCATTTTTTGTGTGGTAAAGTATCATTCCAAAACTATTTTATTTCAAAAAATTAGACATATTAAAATATGTTTCAGAACTATTCCCTTATTTTAATATTTATATATTATAAATATAGTAATATCAATTTTTAAAATAAAATAAAATATAGAACGAAGAAGATGTAACATGTTATTGTCATTTAATCCTAAAAAAAATTAAACGCTTACATTTATAAGGGTTATTTTTTGTTTTAATTAATTTGATTTAAAATATGATAATTATATGTCTTAAATTTGTCAAAAAAAAATCTATAGACTATAACATTATTTATCGTTTGAATAATACCAATTATGCTTTTACTTGTAACTTACTAACTACAATAATCAATGGTTACTTGTATATCAATCGATGTAAACTTTCTGCAATTTCTATGACTGAATATAGACTAGATTCGATCCCCTTCTTCTACTTTGGATTTGTTGAGAATAACTTCAAAGTATTGCCTTCAAATGAATTAGAAATGTAATTCAGAATTCTGTCTTTTAATTCTGCAATTCGTATGAGGGCAGTAATGACTAAAGAGCAGACTTGTCTTTGTTCTTGTGTGCTCTTAAGACTTCATCCTTACCCTCTATAAGTATGAGAATCAAGGGACATGTCCCCAGAAAGGACATGTCTCTTCCAAATTTATTTGCCTAACCTTTAGAATTCGGCGACTTTCCAAGAATAATTAAGTTTAATTACAAACATAAACAATGCAGTTTAGATTAGTCTTAAACCAAAGCCTAAGGATAGACGCTGATCTTATAAAGGAAACATTGCAAAGACTTTGTTCTATACTTATCATGCTATATCAGATCAAATCGATCTGTTATCTGATAACAAGTTACAGAATTAACACTCCCTCTTAATTTGATAATCATATTGAGAGATATCATATCTAGGAACATCAATAAAGATGAACAAGTAAGAATTGATACTCTATATCTATCTGAATTTCCTTAGCATGTGGTATCATAGAACACATGATACAATGCCATATTACTAAACCTGTAGTATGACAAATCACTGCTACTAGTGATAACTGTATTGCAAAGAATACAATTTATAGGATAAATCTGAAGAGTAATTTAATTTTTTCATTTATCCAAGTTGTGACTCATAGATATTGGTATTTCTATATCACAACATGATCCTGAGTTTAAGATCTACCAATACAGGATAAACTCGGAGAATAATAAAATTCTTACTTTATTCAAATTGAGACTTATTGACATAGCAATGTCAACATCACAATATGATCTTGAACTCATTTAGATCTTACAATAGAACTCTATTGTTTAGCACATTATCTAGGAGATCGTCATCTCTCATAATGTCTTTTATACAAGTGTTCACTATCTCAGAGATCGTCACCTCTTAAATAATGAATACAAATGGTGGAGCCTATAACAGTCAATAGCCTGACAAATAAAATTATTTTATTAATAATTTAAAGAATACAAATGGATTACAATTCAACGATGCCAAGTGTTCTCCTGAAGTGGTCTATCTTCACTCTAGATAGAGGTTTGGTGAGTATGTTTGCTGTTTGATCTGCAGTGCAAATGTATTCTAATTTTATAGAATTCCTGTCTACCATATCTCTTACATAATGGTAAGGAATTTTAATATGTTTGGACCTATCATGAAAAATTGGATTCACCGAAAGCTTGATGAAACTTTGATTATCACAATGAAAAATCATAGGATTCATGGCCTGCCCAAATAATCCCACAAGTAACTTTCTAAGCAAAAATGCTTCTCGAGAGGCTATTGCTGCTGCAATGTATTCGGCTTCCGTGGAACTCTGTGCTACTGAAGATTGCTTTCTGCATATCCAAGATATCATTGCTGATCCTAGACTGAAACAACATCCTAAAATACTTTTTTTTTTGTCTTTAACACTTCCACCCCAATCTGAGTTAGTGAATCCATGTAGGTTCAAGTCAATTCTCTCATACTTGAGCCTGCAAATAAAGATTTTAGGGTTATGAGTTTCAAAATCTTTAGGTTGTTCTAAATATACCTCTTCTGTAATCTTTCCATTTGATGTACTTTCCATCCCTTCGAAGCTGCAATAGCTAGGACTGTTCTTACAGAGGTGTATTTGGCAACTGGAGCAAAGGTTTTGTCATAATCAATTCCCTCCTTCTGAGAGAATCCTTTGGCTATGAATCTGGCTTTATAATTTTCAATGCTATCGACAACAACATGCTTGATTTTAAATATCCATTTAAAAGAAACAACAGATTTTTCTTCAGGCCTTGGAACAATTTCCGAACATCATCTCATGGTGTAAAACTCATATAGATCTCAAAGTTATCATCATATGCTCTTAAGTATTAGTCTCTTGAGTCTAACTGACTTAGTAGATATCAAATCCATGATATCAAAAACATTGGCCGAATATCAAGTCCATGATATTCACTAAATGCTATGAGTAATGGCTTCCTGACATCAAGTCCATGATGTCACCATGTACTTAACCTATGGATCCTAGATCCACGAGTCGCAAGGACTCAATTGATATGAAGTTTATGATGTCATCCGTACTGGTATCCAAAAATATCAAATACATGATATTCACCAAATGCTTCTAGTACTAGTATTCAGACATTAAGTCCACCAAGTATTCTATCCTAGAGTTGAGAAGACTCGAACCATGGATTATCCACAAATCATAAAAGTATAATCACAGATGAATTTAGCCTCATATGCATACAAATAATATAGTCTATGCTATATTCACATATCAAAGAAATGATCATGCAAAATATCCAAATATCTCAATTATAGACTCAACTATATAAAAGAGGTTAGTCTTTGCTATAACATAGCCAGTAATTATAACAAACACAACCAATAATGTAGCCTAGGCTAAATATAGTCTTGAAAAGAAATGCTAATGCATATGAATCCCCAAAGAAGAGTTTATAATGCAAAATTAGGTGAAAGTAAGCCCATATATAAACTCGCTCTTAGGTTTGATCATCTCTAAGGTGGATTCAATCCATGTATGCAAGTTCTCAATTTATCCATGATTGTATTTAAACCAAATTGAAGTAACTGAAGTGCATAACACTTAATGTGATCTACTCTCTTAGTGAAGAGTTTACAAGTTTCCTATCTGCTTCCTCTGAAGTTTAGGTTTAACTGCTTTTGGTAGGTCTCCCTCCCAATGTGTACACTGTAAGATCCCCTCCCATTATGTAGCCAAAGTTTACATAGAACTCCTCAAGGGGTTTAATTCTTTAACACATACTTAGAAATGAATATAATGTAATATCCCTATTGACATTTAAACTAAAAAAAAATTCTACAATGTTTGGAATGCACCTGGAAATGTTCAAATGCTCTTGGAAATAATTCCCTTTGACATTTGGCAGCTTCCTCTGTGCACTTTGATTTAACAATTCCATAAAAAATCATGGCAGCTAATCAAAAAATTATTTTGAGATGGTGATTCAACTTAGTTGAAAAAAATCATGATGTTGCCTTGGTTTAGGACACATGATATCCTATGTTATTAACTAACTCAAATTATGGCTTGGGCAGCCTCCATGTCCCTGTCACATCGACAGATAGTAATAGCTAGAACAATGGTTTGAACTGTTGTCCCACAAATCATTCTTGTCCATATCCACAGTTATATACATCTTCTTTAAACCTCGGTTGTATTACTCTTAATGGGAGAGTGGCTTATAAAAATAAAAATAAACACTGCCAAATACAATTAACTTCCAATATAAACTTGATAACTGTAATCACCAATGCTCAAGAGAGAAATGTCCAGTTCAAGACAATAGTAATATAATATATATGAATCATCTTCGATAACACCTTCTTGTGAGGTCGGTCGATGCGCCTTCTCAAATAAATGATCGAATCTTTAATCCCTCGCCCAAATGGATAAGAGGATTCTCAAATATATCATCATTACACAACTTCTGGTGATGGATCTACATTCCCAATACAGCCACAATTCTAAAGAACTCCACCCATGTGCCTCAACAATACTGACGTCGGTATTAGATAATGCTCATGCAAGAACTAGGATGCTTGCTGATACTACTATTGGCATCCATTGAAGACCACACACAGGGCTCGATAACGCCCAATTCACAGGGCCGACAAGAAGAAGTTGGTGGGCTATAATCCCACGTTGAATGACCAATAGTGATGCCCGAAACTCAGCCACATTGGCTTGAATATGTAGAGGAAAGAATCGCCAAGGAAGAAACAATGAATACTGACAGTTTGTGAGCAGTGAGCCTCAACGTTCGATAATAAATTTTAGACGCCCACCAATACATTTATCCAATTGTAACTTCTCACAATTTGCAGACGAACAAATGACCAACGACAGTGTCTTCCAACCACAGTAAATACAGCCACTAAAAGACTACAAAAATTCTTACCACCCAAAATTGCAATACCTCATCTTTGGATTTAAATACGCTTCTCAGTCCAAGCAATTGCGCGTGCAAAGGAGGAAGGGCAGTTGCCTCTCAAGGGTTTCTACAACCCCAAGGACTTTTTGTTGTTGATCCAACGGCCCTGTGCTGTTTTATACAGAAATTGGGAATTCCTTCTCAGCAATATTCTGCGCCAGATTCTGACCAATGACCGCCAATTCGGCCAGGCCGATCTTGGAAATAGTTGCCGCCTCCATTACTTTCTGCTTCTGCTCTTTCGATCTACAGGGGTTTTTCTTATTTCTTACCTCGGCAGCAGTATTTAGATTCAAAACCTCATAAACGTCACCAATGAATCTGAATGGATCTACCTTCAAGCGATTAAACTTCCCACAAAGGAACCAGGCTCTTATACCTTGTAAAGTTTCTACAATTTCTATGATTGAATATAGACTAGATTCGATCCTCTTCTTCTACTTTGGATTTGCTGAGAATAACTTCAAAGTATTGCCTTCAAATGAATTAGAAATTTAATTCAGAATTCTGTCTTTTAATTCTGCAATTCGTATGAGGGTAGTAATGACTAAAGAGCAGACTTGTCTTTGTTCTTGTGTGCTCTTAGACTTCATCCTTACCCTCTATAAGTATAGGAATCAAGGGACATGTCCCTAGAAAGGACATGTCTCTTCCAAAGTTATTTGCCTAACCTCTAGAATTCGGTGGCTTTCCAAGAATAATTAAGTTTAATTACAAACATAAACAATGCAGTTTAGATTAGTCTTAAACCAAAGCCTAAGGATAGACATCGATCTTATAAAGGGAACATTACAAAGACTTTGTCCTATACTTATCATGCTATATCAGATCAAATTGATCTATTATCAGATCAGTATGATAACAAGTTACAGAATTAACAGTTATTATTATAATATAATACTAATTAATATTATAATTATTATAATGTCACAAGTGTTAATATAATAAAGGGGATGGCTCGTGTAATGTTCCCGTTATAAAATAAATAATAATTCAAACTTTTGTAACAAGGCGATTGATTTAATATATCACGGATCCATTTTTACTTTTGTTTTCGTAGTTTGGGTTGCCGTCGGCTACCTTTGTACACCCTCGAAAAGTTTCTCGATGTATATTTAAGCACGACTTGTAGGTTGTAGTTGGTATGCTTTGGATTATATTTCTCTGTACTGCGAATTCCTGTTGGAGGTCTCTGTAATTCGCCATTTCGGAAGGGAAAGATCTTTCCTATTTGGCTCATGCGATTTCGGTGGGATTCAACCCTCACCCTATTCAGTGGTTGTATGTATTACTTCGCTCGGATCTGGCAAATCGAAGCAACATCTTTCGGCAAATAGCAATTGAAGTTTCTTGTGCTCAATTCTCCAGTCTTGTCGTGTTTGGAATTAATAATTAAGTTGCATAATTGTATCCTTCCCTCCTGTAACCCATCTTTGCTCATACACTGCCTTTCGTATGACTCTTTGTGAGCTCCATAGTTGACGTACAACCACTCATTCGAATTCTCCATTTGTGTCCTTCGTATGGCCTGCTGACATCACTGTACGACATTCTCTAATTACCATATGACCTTCTATATACACCGTATGGTCTTCTATATACACCATACAACCTTTAATTCACTTTCACTATAGCATTCGTTCGACAATCTCCTGCACACCGTACGACCATCTCTGGCATCCGTACGACCACTTCTTCTCATTGCCCTCAATAGACTGTACACTCCTTTGAACCATACGGCTCTGTTTTTCCCTTCCAATTCAACCCATACGTCCTCCTAGTCTATGCGTTTTGCTCATTTCTGTACAACTATTCTGGGTTTCTGTAACTCGTTTAGTTTGGAGTTAGTCGGAGTATTACAGTGGTATCAGAGCGCTTCGGTCTTGCTAGCCCGTGGACAGTGAATGAGAGTTTATAGCTGGAAGAGGACACATTCCGTTGATCGAATGGCTGTCGAATTGGAACCGATTGCTGCTGAACTTGTGGCACTACTGAGGGAACTTGCCATGAATCAGGCACAGATCACTGACACGCAGCGATTCATGGAAGAAACTCTTAAGAAGTTGGCGGACAACAAAATATTTGGAGAACAAAATGGTTACAACGCGGACTTGGTGTCAGATAAATCAAACCCTCAGCCAACACACTCTCGACTTTACATGCCGACTTTTCCACCATGGACGGAGGCATGACATGGAGGGAGACAACCAACCTTCGAAGAGATGCAAGAACAACTCAGAGAAGACTGGAAGAATGCAAACCTTGAAGAAGATATATCCTACAAAGATTATGCGTATCTAAGAATGAGATATTTAGGAGGCGAAAACAGAGGATACTTTAACGATGAACTTAGAAGAAAGTTGAGTAAGGTTAATCTGTCTCCATTTGATGGATCCGGTTCCATATCTGCACGTGTGGGTAATGAAAGTCGATACCTACTTCCAGCTGAATCCTATGCCAGAAGAAGCAATCAAATTTGCCATGCTGCACTTGGAGGGAGTTGCGCATGAATGGTGGCACCACGACACCATCACATTAGGGCATGATCAAATAAATACTTTCGCGAAATTCACGGAGAGATTGATAGAATGATTTGATGGTAAAGATCCGGAGCTCAATTTGAAAGATTTGACACAATTGAGACAAACTAGATCGGTCGATCAGTTCATTGTAGAATTTTAGAAACTCTCTGTTTTGGTCACAGACATTTTCGAAAGAAGATGGGTAGTGCTCTTCATGGACGGATTGATAGAACCTCTAAAAGGTTGGGTAAAGGGGTTCAATCCTGCCACCCTGTCAGAAGCAATCAATAAAGCATAGAGTATGGCAGCGTCATCGGCATCATACTCTCGAAGTTACATTCTAAACCGCCGACGTTTTTGAGAGACAAACCTCCGCCCAAGAAGCCAACGTTAGATGAAGCTACCAAACAGGAACTCTGAAGGAAGAAATTGTGTTTCAATTGCAAGGGACCTTGGGATCTTGGCCACCGATGCCTTAGAAAGGGGAAGATCCATTACATTGAGGTCGTGTTCGATGATGAGGACGAACAGGAAGAAATGCTGGTTGAAGATAACCAACCCCACAATGACACCAACATCAGTTTAAACCGTACGGAGAGAATTGCCGCTTTGGTACAACGCAGAGGAACCGTTGTCTTGGCTGGTAGCTCGAGATGCACAGTTTTTCGTGTATGGGGTACCCTTCAAGGACAAAGGGTTACGGTGATGTTGGATAGTGGAGGTACTCTAAATTTCATAAACTCATCCTTGGTAAAACAAAGAAGTCTACCTACGAAGGCACACGCAGGCTTTTAGGTCAAGGTTACCGGAGGGACTTTCTTGCTCGGCACACACTTTGTTCCTCAGCTGAGTATCATAATGGCAAATCACACAGTGACTAAGGACTTCTTCATAGTGGACCTGGCTGACATGGAAGTATTTCTTGGCATACAGTGGATGGAGACCTTTGATGAATACACTTAGAGTTTCAAACGGATGGACTTCACTTTTGTTGTTGACGAAAAGAAGGTTGTCCTCCGAGGAATGGCAAATGAAGGTCTGAAGGAAGTGTCTGCACATCAGATGGAGGCAATTTTTCAGCACGATGACGTTGCGTGGGCTGCACATTGTTTTATTTCGACGGAACCTATAAAGGGGCGTCGAACACCTCCACAGGATGATGAACTTCAGGATGTTTTAAGTAGACATGATAAAGTTTTCATGGATATTCCTCCTGGCATACCACCTCATCGAGGGTTTGAACACACTATCAAGTTGGAATCAAGAGCAAAGCTAGTCATAACCGATCCCAAGAAATTCAAAGATGAGATCGAAAGGATGATTTAGGAATTGCTAGAGAAAGGATGGATCCGTCCCAGTTCTAGCCCATTTGCATCATCTGTGGTATTGTTCAAAAAGAAGGATGGGACAATGCACATGTGTGTGGACTACCGCGCATTGAACAAAAAAACAATAAAGAATAGATACCCCATTCCAAGGATAGATGAGCTGCTGGATGAATTCCATGGCGCGATCTATTTTTCAAAAATACATCTATGTTCCGGATACCATCAAATCCGCATGAGGGAAGATGTAGAGAAGACGGTTTTCTGTTGTCACTATGGACATTATGAGTTTCTGGTCATGCTGTTCAGATTGACCAATGCACCTACTATATTTCAATCATGCATGAACTGCATCTTCAACAAGCAATTTATTAAGTATTTATTGGTATTCTTTGATGATCTTATTTATAGCAAGACATGGGAGGAGCACTTAAAGCATCTGGATGAAGTTCTAGGTATCATGGAGGAACAATTTTGCCAAGCAGTCCAAATGTGAATTTGGTATGACAGAAATATTGTACTTGGGGCATGTTGTCAGTAAATATGGAGTTCAAGTGCATTAGGAGAAGATTTAGGCTATCCTTGAATGGCCTCCCCCAAAATCACTCATGGATTTGTGAGGATTTTTTGGACTGTGCAATTACTACAGGAGGTTTGTTAAAGGATTTTCTCAGCTCAGCGCACCCTTAACGGATTGAAAAAAGAAGGGGTCTTTCCAGTGGAATGAAAAGGCACAACTCACCTTTGATAAGATGATGGAGGCCATAAGAACTTGTCCCATACTTGCACTCCCTGATTTCACTTGATCGTTCATTTTGGAGTGCGATGCATTCGGGGAAGGCATTGGAGCGGTACTGATGCAAGATAAACACCCCATCGCTTATGAGACCAAGAAGCTTACTCCAACAGAACACTTATATTCCATCTACGACAAAGAAATGTTGGCCATCGTTCATGCACTAACCAAGTCCTGACAATATTTGGTGGGTGCCAAGTTTGTTGTCCGTACAGATCACAACAGTCTGAGATATTTTCTGGAGCAATGGGACTTGAACAAATGACAACAAAAATCGGTAAGAAAGGTTCAAGCTTTTGATTTTGACATTGAGTGTGTGAAAGGGAAAAACAATGTGGTTGCAGATGCCTTGTCCTGAAAACCCACCATCTGCTCACTAGACCAGATTTTCGCTAACTGGAAGACACATTTGCTAGTGGAATATTCCAAAAATACATTTGCCCGTGAAATAATGGATGGCCACACCTAGGATGATCGGTACAGAGTGGTGGATGACATCATCTACTATAACAATCGAATATATTTGGTGCCAGAATCCAAACTAAAGTAGAAAATCTTGAAGGAAGTACACGACTCACCCCTAGCTGGACACCCGGGTTTCCTCAAAACTTACAGAAGTTTTTGGGCGAGGTTTTCATGGAAAGGACTTAAAGGGGACGTGTTGCAATATGTAAGAGAGTGTATGGTCTGCTAGCAGAACAAGTCCGAACATACTCAACCTACCAGGCTGCTACAACCTTGCCAATTCTCGAATGTAAGTGGGAAAGTATATCGATGGATTTCATAACAGGGCTTCCAAGGTGAATGGAAAAGATTGTATTTTCGTGGCGGTTGACAGATTGACAAAGTATGCACATTTCTTCGCCATCCCCTCCGACCTTCAGGCTGCACAAGTTGCCAATCTGTTCTTTAGAGAAGTCTTTCGTTTGCACGGGTTACCTCAAAACATCGTCAATGATCGGGATGGATGATTCATCAGTATCTTCTAGACATAACTGTTTTGGATGGTAGGGACAGAACTATTGCCAAGTACAAGTTACCACCCACAGATAGACGGACAGATAGAGATTGTGAACAAATGGCTTAAAGGCTACCTTCAAAACTACGTTTTGGCACAATAGCGAGCATGGGTAAAATGGATCCATCTGGGACAATATTGCTACAATACCACGTACCACATGTCTATCAGAATGACACCCTTCAAAGCTCTGTATGGGTATGAACCCCTTTCCTTCATCGACATAGTGCTGGGCGACAGTCACGCACCAAGGGCGAGGCACTGGCTTCAGGAGGGACAAGACATTCTAAGATGCTTGAAGGAAAATCTACAAAGGACACAAAATCAATAGAAGATGTACACCGACAGACATAGAATAGAGCAAAGTTTCGAAGTGGGAGATTTGGTCTATCTCCAGCTCCAGCCATATCGACAATCCTCACTGAAGGAAAATGGAAAGGAGAAATTGAAACCTCGATTCTATGGCCCCTATTGTGTAACTCGCCGCATTGGTGAAGTTGCCTATGAGCTGGAACTTCCGAAGGGTAGTCGTATTCATAATGTCTTCCATGTCTCTTATCTGAAGAAAGTCGTAGGGCAAAACGTCACAGTTGCTACCGACTTTCTGCCACTCAATGAAGAAGGAAAGCTCATTTTGGAACCTGCTAAGATCCTTGAAGTACGTGAGAGGGCCTGACGAAACCGCACTATGAAGGAATACTTGGTACGCTGGCGACACCTGCCATTGGACGACGCGACATGGAAAGGCAAGCACATTCTCCAACACCTGGCATTGCATTTGCTTAAGGACAAGCAAAATTTGGGACGGGAGGACTGTAATGTTCCCGTTATAAAACAAATAATAAATCAAACTTTTGTAATGGGCCGATTGATTTAATATATCTCAGACCCATTTTTACTTTTGTTTTCGTAGTTTGTGTCGCCGTCAGCTATCTTTGTACACCCTCAGAAAGTTTCCCGACAGGTATTTAAGCACGACTTGTAGTCGGTATGCTTTGGATTATATTTCTCTGTACTGTAAATTCCAATTGGAGTTTTCTGTAATTCGCCATTTTGGAAGTGAAAGATCTTCCCTATTTGGCTCATGTGGTTTCGGTGGGATTCAACCCTCACTCTATTCCGTGATTGCATGTATTACTTCGCTCGGATCTGGCAAATCGAAGCAACATCTTTTGGTAAATAGAAATTGAAGTTTCTTGTGCTCAATTCTCCAGTCTTGTTGTATTTGGAATTAATAATTAAGTTGCATAATTGTATCGTTCCCTCCTATAACCCATCCGTTGCTCATATATTGCCTTTCGTACGGCTCTTTGTGACCTCCATAGTCGACGTACGGCCACTCATTCGAATTCTCCATTTGTGTCCTCCATATGGCCTGCTGTCATCACCATATGGCATTCTCTAATCACCATACAACATTCTCTAATTATTGTACAACCTTCCATATACACTGTACGGTCTTCTATATACACCGTACGACTTTTAATTTACTTCCACTATAGCATTCGTTCGGCAGTCTCTTGCACACCATATGACCATCTTTGGCATTTGTACGGCCACTTCTTCTCATTGCCTTCAACAAACCGTACACTCAAACCGTACGGCTCTGTTTTCCCTTCCAATTCAACCCGTACGTCCTCCCAATTTGTGCATTTTGTTCATTTCCATACGGCTATTCTGGGTTTTTGTAACTCGTTTAGTTTGGAGTTAGTCAGACCATTATAGCCCGACTACCATTGGATGAACAAAGATCAATGGCTCAAGGTGTATTTCGAGCCGATTTCGGCAGCATTCAACTTGTTTTCTCAAATGAACTTGGAGAGAAGACACGTGGCATACATGTATCATGTGTGACTAATCACTATTCATTTAGATGTGGTAAATAATATAGTGACATGTGGTAACACAACATCGGCATTATTTACATTGTACCAGAAAGGGGATACGCCGACCACCCTTCAATCAACAAAGATCAATAGCTCCAGATGTATTTCAGGCCGATTTTGGCAACAATCGACTTGTTTTCTCAAATGCCCCCGAAAACAAGGCACATGGCATACACGTATCAAGTGAGAAATGAGTATGACGTGGTGCATTGATGTGACATCTAAAGAGGCGATGGTCAATGTTGCGGCCACCATTGGATCATCAAGGATCAACGGCTCAAGATGTATTTTGGCTTCGGGTCATTTTCCTCTTGTTTTTGTTTTTGATTCCTATTCAGGGAGGAGTTTCCTCTTTAGATTTTAAAAAATGGGGATTCAACACCCAAACTTCTTGTGTGAGTTTGAAGGTTGGTGGAATATCAAGGTGGAAGGGTTAGCTCTCTTTAGAGTGGCTAAGAAGTTGAGATATGTTAAAGATATGGTGAAAGTTTGGAATAAGACTTCTTTTGGGGATATATTTCAGCAAAAGGCCCCTCTGAAAGAAGATATAAAAGAGATTCAAGATAGAATTCAAGTGGAAGGGTATTGCGCTGATCTTGTCGAGGAAGAAAATGCTAAGTTGGTTAGGTATCATGATATTGTTGCTAAGGAAGAGGTTTTTTGGAGACAAAGATCAAGGGCCATATGGTTAAATGAAAGAGATAGAAATTCTAGGAATTTCCACTTAATTACTATGAAGTATAGAGCTGCAAATATAATTTCTAGGCTGAAGATTGATACTAAAGATATCTCAAATGAGGAGGAAATTACTAAAGAAGTGGTTGGTTTCTTCTCCTCATTATTAACTTTTGACTCGAGCATCTCATAGGAAAGTCAGGGTGAGATTTTGGAATCTATCCCTTAATTTCTGAAGAGCAGAACAAAATGTTAGTGGCAATCCCTTCAGTTGAGGAGATTAGGAAGGTAGTTTTTCCTTTTGAGGGGCATAAGTCCCCAAGGCCGGATGGTTTCCTTATATTTTTCTTCTCTATGTTTTTCTTTTGGGTCCTTTGGGATGTGATTGGATAGGATGTTTGTAATGCAATCAAGGAGTTTTTTGGGGCAAGGAAAATGTTAAAAGAGACAAATTCTACTTCCCTCTGTCTAATTCCAAAAAAGGATGGTGCTTATTCTCCTGACTCTTCCAGGTCAATTAGTCTTTGTAATTTGATCAATAAGATCATCTCTGAATTGTTGACTTTGAGGATCCTTAAAGTCCTCCCAAATCTTATTTCTAAGTAGCAGAATGGGCTTGTTCGTGGTCATCAAATCTTGGACTCAATCATTGTGGTTCATGAGAACCTCTATTCTATGGTTACCTCTAACTCTTAGAGTTTTGTGATGAAGGTTGATGTGTCTAAAGCTTATGATTAGGTGGAATGGAGTTTCCTTTTCAAAGTTCTTAGGGCATTTAGATTTGGTGAAAGGTGCATCTTGATCATTTCCCAGTTGGTTACTACTGCTTCTTTGGTGGTTTTGGTTAATGGGGCTTCATCCCTCTTATTAAAACCTACGAGGGGTTTGAGGCAGGGGGATCCAATGTTCCCTATTTTGTTCACTTTAATGGCCAAATGTTTGGGTAGATATATTGGGGGCCTTTTGAATAAGGGAACTATTTTGGGTATAATGCCTTCATCCAATTGATTGTTGCATTCTCATGAACAATTTGTAGATGATACAATTTTTATGGGCATAGCCTCTGTAAGAGAAGCTAGGATCTTCAAGAAGGCCCTCAATCTTTATTTTGATGCTTCTGGTCAAAAGGTAAATTGGGAAAAAGGTTCCATTTTTTAAATCAATAATCCAATTCATAGACATGTGAAGATTGCTAAAATTATGGGCTGTTATATTGCATCTTTGCTGGGAACCTATCTTGGACTTCTCCTTGGATTAAAGCCACTTGAGACTTATTGGGATTCGCTTGTGGATAAGTTCAATAGAAAGTTGGCTGGCTGGAAAGGAAACTTGTTAAGCCGAGCTGGTAAAGTCACCTTACTGAAATCTTGTCTTCAGAGTCTACCTACTTATGCTTTGAGTCTTTTTAAAATCTCGGTTAAATATGCTGATGCTATTGAAAGAATTCAGAGGAACTTTCTTTGGACGTGGCTAGAGGAAAAGAAAAGAATGCCTTTGGTTGGTTGGACATCTTTGTGTAAGCCAAAAAGTTTAGGTGGTCTTGGTATTACACCCGTTAGACTCATGAACAAAGCTCTTTTGGCTAATCAGGGATTGAAGGTTTTTGAGGATACTAAGGAATGGAGTACTATTTGGAAACATAAATATTTGTTTAATACCCCTTCTATTGAGGAGTTCATTAATTCCCCCTCGGTTGCTAATGCTTCTTCCATTCAGAATGTTGTTCAATGGGTGAAGGACATTGTTGGTTTAGGGAGTAGATGGAAGGTGTGTGATGGAAGGAGAGTGAAGTTTTGGGAGGACTGTTGACTTTTTGACAATCCCCTAGAGAGTGCTTTAAATGATAGAGATACTATTGAGAGATGTAAATAGAGATTTGGAGACTGTGTATCTAATTATTGGAAAGATGGGAATTGGGTGAATATTCTGTAGATTAACCAAGATCTCAGGCATATTCAAAATTCTCTCAATTCTATCCATATTAATCTAAACTCTAAAGATACTCTTGTTTGGGATATCGATCCCAGTGGGAAATACAAAGTGGTGACGATCTTTAAAGCTAAAATTGAAGATAGTCCTTCCCCTTGGATGAAAGGTCTTGTTCCTAAGATTCATATAACATTATATACTTGAGAACATAATATGTTCTACAAATCCTCCCTAGCTAAGAGGGAGTAGTAAGATTGTAGCTTCAATCGGATATTTTGGATTTGAGATACATTAGAGAACTACTTGTAGGCATGCTTCCTTTTCAGCCTCATATTTATCATTGTATCGTTTCTTCTCCTGCGATAATGTCTTCTCCCGCGACCCGTGACCTCTTCTCCCGCTGTGACTTCTCTCTTGCTCAAGCTCTTCTCTCCTGTGATGGGTTGGATATTCAGTCCATTATTGAGTAGCTTGATGGGTTGGATATCATCAAAGAGAAACAATCTGAAATCACAGCGAAGCATTCTTCTCTGATATTTGAAACCAAACTAAAAGTGAAATTGTGGGCCTCTCTCTGCAGTAAAACAGCTGCTACTACGCCTTTAGCTAGTTTCAACAAGATGGTTTAGGGGAAGATTGATGACGAGTGGATGAGGCAGGCTCTTGAACTCAATCTACGAGTCCATGGTCTCCCTCCCACTTTTGACCCTCTTTGCAAGACGCTCTTTCCTTTGTGATCAATTTGGTATTTCCAACATCATACTAGATAAATGCTGGTTTGGCCATGGTGATATCTTGTTCATTTAGTTTCTCACACTTTCAGACAGCTTTTGTGCTCTCAGAGCTAAGAGGAAGTTGTTCTCTCTTTCTTCTAAGATTTTCCTAGACGAAGAGCTTATGAGAACTAAGGTTGCAGAGCTGAAACATGCTTGTGGTGTTGTGGCAGAGGCTAGACGAGCTAGTAAATGGGCAATTATTAGGAATCTTAAAACAAATTTTCAGGAAGTGAGATAGATCTCCAAGACTAAATGACGGTCTCACCAGCAGTCTAACAAGAGGGAGATCCCCACTTGCTCTCTCCTTGTTAATTGTTGGAATGGTAATGGTTCTTTATGGTCATTGCTCGGTCTTTTACACAATGTAGTTGGG
The DNA here is from genome assembly GCA_028749045.1 of Cupressus sempervirens. Taxonomy (NCBI): domain Eukaryota; kingdom Viridiplantae; phylum Streptophyta; class Pinopsida; order Cupressales; family Cupressaceae; genus Cupressus; species Cupressus sempervirens. Next base: position 155,225,693 of record CM053786.1, read on the forward strand.
TCTACTGATATTCTTGTCATCACTGAGACCCACGAGAGTCCTGTGCGTCCTCTTCCAGGGTTTACTGGTTATTAGTGGTTATCTGTTTGTAGACAAGAGGTTTGTGCTTTTGGTGGGGTCCATGGTTCTAGTGGTGTTGCTTGTTTGATTAGGGATTCTATTTTCAGCTGTACTTCTATTGTCCACTGATACATTTTACCAGGTTCATGTGGGTCCGTATTGACCGTGTCATTGATAGAGAGATTTCTTCGTTGCTGTTTGCTATTTCCTGCCAGCTTCCTCCCATTATGCTATTCATGGTACCGAGGATGGAGACCCTTATGTTGACCTTAGCGAGAGTGTTTCTCAGTTTGCTGCTTTAGGTGACATCATCATCCTCAGTGATTTCAATGTGAGGACTAGAGAACTCTAGACTCCGCTTTATGAGTGACGCTCTGATTCCATCTGGTCCACTGAGATTGATCAGACTACTTTGGGGCTTCAGTGTATTTCTAAGGATGTTCTTGGACCGATTTCCTGCTATGGTCATCATTTTTTGTAGTTGTGTTAATCTTCCGATCTGGTGATCTTGGATGGTCTTTCCTGCTTTCTTGGTTGTGAGCTCCTTACTTGTTGGCCTCATTGTGGGGGTGCTAGTGTGGTTGATTATGCCCTCACCTCTCCCTCCTTCATCTCCTTCATCCACAGCTTCACCATCTTGCGCTTTCCTCTTGTGAATCATGCTGTCCTCTGTATCCATTTTTGTCTTCCTCTGCATTCTTCGCTACTTCTTCAAGCACCTCATCTCGTCCCTTCTATTGCGTGTTCCCCTGCTCGCTTCTGTTTTGCCAATAGTGACAGTGAGCTTTTTTCCTTTCATCTTTCGAGACTCCTTAATCTTGCCTATTTTGTTGACTCTTGTGAGGCCTCCTCCATGTTTGATTTGCTTGCAGCGACCATTTGGAAGTCATCCTTTCCATACCTCATCGCCCTTCACTCTCCCTTCGTAGCAAATGCCGTAATACATGCCCTATGAACCAATGATTTGATGCTGATTGCAAAGCTTTTCATCATTCAGTACAGTTTGCTTTTGAGGCTCACTCTCCTGATTATGCTAACTTTTGGTTGTCTTACCTTCGTTTTCTTCACCACAGGAAACGATCCTTTATCAGTTCCCAATTTAAATCCCTTTGCTCCACGTTGATCCGTAATCCCCAGCTTTTTTGGCGCATTCTTTTCCCCCGCTGTACCCCTCCATCTTCCATCCTTGACTTTCGCTCCTTAACCACTCACACCATGGCTCTTTATAACATTCCTAGGCAGCCTTCCATTCATCCCATTTTGCCTCCTTTCTGTCACTTTTTCACCCCCTCTCACATTTACGAGGCCATTAGATCCATGAGATGCAGTAGAGCGGTGGATGATGACGGCTTCTAGGTTGAACTCTTGAAGTTTGGTGCCTCCATTTTGGGCCCCTATCTCTCCATACTATTTAATAAGGTGATTTGTACTAGGTTTTCGATTTCTGGATCTAGACATCTGATTTATCCAATCCATAAGATTGGTCCTGCATCTAATCCTAGGAATTATAGGACTATTATGATCGGGCACACATTTGCCAAATTATATGCTACAACACTCAATGCTATGTTATCTACAAAGCATGACAAGGAGGGCTGTACAGCTAGAGGTAAGGTTGGTTTTTGGGATGACTATCAGACTATGGATCATATTTTTACTTTACGAGCTATTATTTAGGAGGCTAGACACAGATCGGAGAAAGTTTACTGTTGCTTTGTTGATTTTCGCAAGGCTTTTGATTCTGTTCCTAGGATGGCTTTATTTCAGAGGCTTCAAGAGATTGGGATTTCAGAGATGTTACTAACGGCTAGCATGAGACTCTACGAAATTGTTATGGGTAGATTTAGGACTCGTGATGGTTTCTCAATCCCAATCCATAGCACCATTGAGGTTAAACAAGGCTGTCCTCTCTCTCTCCCACTTTGTTTGGTTTGTATATTGATGAGCTTGAGGACTTCCATTTGAAATCTTCGCTCCTTGGTGACAGTTGCTACTTCCACCAGGTTTTGATCTCCATTCTTCTTTTTGCGGACATTGTGACTTTTCTCACTTCTTTTCCAGAGAGTTTACAGAGGCTTCTGGATGGTTTGGTTTCCTTTTGTGTTCAAAGACAGCTAGAGGTTCACTTGGGTAAGACTTGGGTTATGATCTTTGATTGCCTTAACACTTCTCATCTTCATTTCTTTTTTTAGAGACAGGAGATTGAGATCACTTCTTCTTGTATGTATCTGGGAGTCAAGATTTCTGAGCCTTGTTTTAGTAGGAGACCAGCGATACAGTCCAGAGTTACCAAGGGTATGGGTTCTCTTGCTATGCTTGAGAAACAATGCTTCAGGCACCATTTTCAGGATACCTTGTCTAAGTTATCCCTCTTGGACTCCCTTGTTCGGTCGACTATTCTTTATGGCTCAGTGGTTTGGGGGCCTTCTCTCCTTAGTTCTGATTGGGCCTCGATTGTGCGGGTTTAGACATTGCTTCTAAGATGCATCATTAGATGTCAGAGATTCACTCCTCATAGTATCATTGTTGCCGAGTTTGGTGCTCATCCCTTTAGTCTTGTGGCTATATTTGATTTGGTTTGGTTCCTTCATCGTCTGCATGGTTTTACAGATTCCGTTGGTGAGTGTAATAGATATTCCTACCTGACATATTGCTCTTCGGTTGCTATTGCACGTTCCGATACTAGCTCTCCAACTCGTTGTTGGTATGCACATGCATCTTCTCTGTTGGGCTTGATTGGGATTGATATTGATCATCTCCCTCCTCATAAATTCTCTTTGAATACCCCTGCTCATCTCCTCCCATCTAGGTAGGAGTTAAACGAGCATGCTAGACTTGATATTTATAGACAATATATTATTACTACTTGGACTAACCCTTATTTTGGCTTACGTCTGAGAATGGCCTTCTATGCCGAGCACTTTTTGGAGATTAATGATGGGATTATTGTCTATCCTAGTTAGCTTTCTCGACTGTGGAGTTATTCCCTTTGTATCTCTCTGAGGTCTTTTGGAGTTGGTTCTCACCGTCTTCATGCTCAGACAGATCATCATATTGATGGAGGAGAACAAATCTGTACGCTGTGTACTTTAACCGAGGTCGAGATGGAGACTCATTTAATTTTCCAATGCTTGATCTTTTATTAGATTAGAGGGAGATTTTATTGTCTATTCTGGTATTGCTTTTCTCTTTCTGGTTTCTTTAGTTATTGTGGCCAACGGTGTCTTGCATTCTATCTTTAGTAAGCCACTTTGCTTCGTGAGAGTACTCTACAGTCACTACTTCCTCACCGACGTTGCTTTGATCAACCTATTATTGACTTTTTTGCACCCTTATCTCCTTTACGGGGTGTGTAAAGGCCGACTGCTTCTACCAGTTTTGCTGGTCATATCCGCCAGATCTCGTAGTGGTTAGTTATGTTAGCGACATTCCTCCACGAGTTCACAGAGACAGTTTAGGGCTCCTACTCACTTATAGTCTTATCCTTTTGTAACTGATTTCTTTTTGCCAAGGAAAGACTCCTAGTCTTCTCCTTGTCCTCTGTCTTCTTGTTTCTTGTTCTTTCTTGTTTTTGTTTGGTGCTCCTGCTATTGTTTGCTGTCTGGTTGTAAACTCAGTCCCATAGACCTTTTGTGGTCTTTTATTGGACATTAATAATCTTATTTTATCTTATCTAGGTTGCTCTTCAGAATAAAATCCTGACTATAGAGAATTTGAATAAAAGAGGCTTTTATTTTTTTAACAGGGGCATCCTTTGTAAGAGTGAATGAAAATATTGATCATCTTTCCATCCATTTCAGCTTTAGTCAAGAGGCATGGAAGATTCTTCTGAATTAGTGGCATGTTTTTTGGGTCCATGGTGACAATTTGACTGATTGCTTTATAAGTTGGATGTGTCCAATGAAGGGTCTTGAAGCTAATGCTCTTTGGAACTTCTCTCTTCCTCACTTGTGCTAGGAGATATGGAAAGAAGGGAATAGTTGAATCTTCAGGGATAAAGAAACTTTATCTTGGGTTGTGGGTCAAAAAATCATTAGGACAATCAAGGAGAATTTCATCCCCCACAATGGTGGAAAAGGGAATTTCAATATTTTCGATCCTACTATGAATCTTTTTGTGAGGCCAAAGTCGAAAAGAGAGGGTGTGGTTTGGTTTTCCCCTCCGAAGGGATGGTTAAAATATTGATGGATCTGCGAAAGGTAATCCAGGAAGGGCTGGCTATGGTGGAGTTTTAAGGGATTACTATGGGAGAGTAGTTAATGCTATAGCGGTTCCCATTGGCATATCTTCTATTGACATTGCGGAGGCAATTGTTGCATTGTATGTTCTGACAAAGGAAATTGGTCATCAAAATCTTTGGCTGGAAGGGGACTCTCTCAATATAATCAACTCTTTAAATTAAAAAAATTCTATCTTGCGGACTATAGAAGCTGTTGTTATGGAAATAAAGGGGCTCCTAAATAATTTTGATAGAGTCCATACTTCCTATACATATTGGGAAATAAATAGGGTGGTTGACTAGATCGTTAATATTGTTGTTAGCACTGGGAGACATATGATGTGGAAGGAGGACGTAAGTGTCCATACAGAGTATAAGGAGTTCACAAATTTTTGATATGACTAATGCTATTGTGGGGAGAATTAATTAATTATTTACATTTGTTGTGCGGGAGTAGGGGTAATAATGAAACGATTTATCAAAACCTGAAGAAGTAGCTTTTCATTATTATCATTTTAATGTGACAGGTATTCTGGATGTTGGCGAAGGCTTGTTTGAGGTTCAAAAGATTTTTAACTTTCATTGTCTTTGTTAGTGCCATTTCTTCTTTGCGAAAGGTGTTTATGATTCCAGTTTGGAATATAGGGGGTGAGTGGAGAAAGCACGAGCCTTCGAATTGTAAACATTGGAAGAAGAATGAGCCAGTTTGGGAACAACTCGAAAAAGGTAACTTGTTAACTTGAGAAACTCCATGGTTTTAAGTTGCATGTTATAGAGGAGTTTTAAAAAAATTGGTCTGGGAAGAATGTGACAATGTATGGGGTATCTGTTACTATTATTGAGGAGTTCTTTGCTGAGATAACTTGTCTCCCTAACTCGGGGATAAAATTTAAAAAGGAGATAGATTTCTAATACGGCTTTGAAAAAGTTTCCTAAACTTTGGAAAAGGAGAAGAAGTTGGTTAATGTGGGTGATTTTTTGGATTTAGACCAGATTAAGGAAATATGGCAGGATGCTCTTTCCCATGTGAGGGAGTACTTCACTTTAGATAGGCAGTTGAAAAGGGTTCATAATTACCATTTCATTTTCTCGAACCATTTTAGGCACAAGGATTAGATTTTTTTTCCTTATTATCTACAATACTCTCTCTTGGAGGGGCTTAGGGCTCATCATAAAAATGAGAGTAGCCCTATTCTTCATGAGGGATTAATTTTGTTGACTGCAAAATACTTTAGGGATAGGGCTTCGGGGGCGTCAATGTCATCTATGAAAAAGAAAGAGAATTCACTCAAGGACTCCTTGGAGAAGATTGAGGTTAAAAAAGGGAAGGTGGGTCTTGAAATTAAAAATAAAGTTGAGGCTAGGGGCATGGAGACGGAGTCAGAGAGTGGTTCTGAAGTAGAAAAGGATGAGGTGTCGACTTTGGAGAAAATGAGGAAGAGGGTTTCTAGAACAGGAAAGAAGAAAGTTAAAACTCTGGAGAAGGAAATTGATTAGGAGGATGATGTGGAAGAAAAAGAGGATAACGTGGGTGACTAGGATGAAGAGGTTGCTATTGATAGTGGTGGCTGTATTTCAAACAATGAAGGCTACTTTGGTAACCAAGAGGAAGCTTGAGTGAAAACTATGAAAATTGGGAGTTGTTTGAAGAAGATATCTGAAAACAAGGTTAATATTGATGACACCCCCAAATTAAAGAAGATTCGAAACGGGTCTCAGGATGTTAGCCTTGTTGGGGACAAGATAATCTTGAAAAGGACACTATTTCAAAGCATGATAAGAGGGAGGAAAAGGAGCCCTTTGAGGAAAAGAAGGATGAGTTATAGGATTCTTTGGTTAATCCACTAAAAAATTCTATGGAGAATGTGCCGAGTGTTGTCCACAATGTCGAAAGGTCGGGTGATAATATTGTTGCTAAGAGTGAGAAAACCCTGATTGAGGGGCCAGTTCATACTAGGCAAGAGGATTATAAAAGGAGTCAAGACATTGAGGCTAGTAGTGATGCCATTGAAGAACTTGATGAGATGATCAGAGAGGAGCATGGTGGAAATCTGGAATTTCTCCATAAGGCTAAGGTGCTCTCCCTCGTTACAGACGTGGATATATAATGAGATAAATTCATTGAGGAAGTTTGTTAGGGACTTGCAAGTCAGTCTTGAAGCAGAAAAAAATGAAAGGATGCAGTTGGAGCAAAGGTTGGGGACATTCTCAGTAAACTCCTAGACTATTGGGCAAAATTACGACAGCTAATCAAGAATAGTGAGTACAACATGAACATGGTCACTTCCAGTTTGTATTGTTACTGCCAGCTTGGGAAGGAGAAGCACCGATGAGATTGATTCCCAAGTGATCGTTTCTCTGAGTGTGGGTCCCGGTAAGTGCACCAAACTGAGCACAAAGAAGGCTATTGAGGCGGGACTGGTTTGACTGGTAGAGAATCTATTGAGGAAGTGGCTAATCTTTGGAAAAGCCTGGCCAAAGTTGTGAAGATCGTCTAAGTGCAGTGCTATTTCTTTATTGCCCTTTTTGTTTTTGTGGTTGTTTCTTGTGCCCCACGGGTTCTGGTTGCTGGAATTGGTTGTGTTTTCTGGTCACTGTTCCTTCCAATAGTAGTAAGGTGTTTCCCTTAGGGGATTTTGTATTGAATTGTAATGTTTTATCTTTTAGGTTTTAGGTCCCTGCCAAACTTGTTTCTATGCTAAGCCTGATACTATAGACTTAATGCTTTATTCTAGTTACTTTTTGTATGGGGTTTCGGGTCCCCTCAAAACTGTTTACCGTACAGGTAAAGAAAATGAACACATACAGACAATGAACACGAACAGTAGAATTATATTCGCAATAGTAGATGATTGATGCTTTACAATGATTCCCGACGGGATATAAATACTACCGCCGAACCTTCCCGAAGGAGTCCGTTGGCCACAACATTACATCCGCTACAAACTATTTACTGACGACGTCGGCTGTAGAATACAAAAACATCGCCGGACATCCCCAGTCGGCTACAGAATACAAAAACACCGCTAGACATCATTCCGTCGGCTACAGAAACACCGCCGGACCCATCCAGTCGGCTAACACCATCCCCCCCAAAAAGAAAAGTCGTCTCCGGACGACAATTACAAAATATCTGAGACAAATTAACAAACAAAATACATTAACAGAGTGACTACAACAAGAGAAATCTGCTTCTGACACATCACTGTCACCTTCGTCTCGTGCCTGTAGCCTCTGCTAACACAACACTATCTCCTCAAGCTGACCTTGATAGCCACCCATGCTTCTTTTTTTGTTTTCAATTCCTCGGTACCCTGAGCCAAGTGTCGTTGCACTGCCTCCAACTAGATGATTAGCTCCTCCCGAGCTCTCTACGCATCCACCAAGACAGCCTCACAGCCAACACCTGCTCCCACCGCCTCTGGTACATAGAAAGTCCATGCTTGCAGCAACTTCAACTCTTCTCAACTGGTCAGACTCCCACGATTGATATCCGCAACGACTAGGGGTCCAGGGGGCAACGCCCTCGCGGGGTCCCGCCCCTCGCTGCCAAGACCAAATTAGCACTCTGAAACCCACACAAAACTGCATGGAACACACCATTTCTGTCATTTTCTGCCGATTCTGCACTCTGTCTGGCAACCACGAATGCGTCCCTTTTCCTTTGGCATCATCTATAACTCATTCCAAACAACTTGAATTTTTCGTCTTTTTTTTTTTTTTTTTTTTTTTTTTTGCTTTTTCTCCTTCCTGACGAAATTAGTGTGCCTCTCGAAACTCTTGGCGGAAATCCTAATCCTTTGGATGGAAACTGCCGAGCACACAAATTGAGAACCACCAACAGCAAAAGAATGATGGCCAACTGCCCGAAAAATGAGAACAACCTTCCCCCGTATGCCGACGTCAGTTATGTTGTTCAACTGAAGCACAGAGAAAACCCAAGAAAGCGCTTGCGAAAAACAGTATGCTCCTGATGGACCTTGTTCTATTACTTCCCCGTCCTCTAGAAGGTTTGCATTTGCTACAGATTAGAGCTCGTGGCGGAAAAAAAATGGAAGTCTTGTATTCCCACGGAGAAGTCTGCTGGCCGGAGGAGTTTGCTAAGTCTTTGATAGAGGACGTTATGTTTCTTTTTGAGCGGGGCCTTGATTTTATGCCCGTGGACCATTCCTTTACCGGCGAAGACTGATTTAAAGCCCGCGGGCTTTCTTTGGCGAGAATGTTTTATAAAATTTTATGCCCGTGGGGCTTTTAACAACTCGTGGACAGACTGTCCGCGGGGACCTTCCACCTCTCTGCCCGTGGACAGGCTGCTGCCCGTGGGACTTTCTCTGCCCGCGGGACTTTTCAGTCCGCGGGGCCCCTCTTTTCTTTTCTTTTGTTTTTTTTTTTTTAAAAGTTTTTTTCAATTTTTTTCTAATTCTAATACATCAAATAATAGCGGTACCTCCAGATGATGTCGCCGCGAGAGTCCTGTAATGACGACGCTGGAGGATTCAACGACGGCGAGAACTTTCTTGCGCGATATAGTTTCAACTTAGATCCGTTAACTGACTGAGCCATCTCTTGTCCGTCCAAGGTCGCCAGTTTGATTGCTCCATTGTCGCCGACCTTCCGAATCTGATATGGTCCAACCCATCCGCCCTTTAACTTTTCCACTTTGATTTTATTCTGACCGTCGTACGGCTTACGTTTGTTCTGTGCCACCCCCGTCACCCAATGTGCCTGCGGTCGTTGCGCAACTAGATTATTTCTTTGCTGTCGGTGCCCTTCCACTAATTTTATGCTGCGGTGTAACCTTTTCTTTTCGCGCGGTCCATTCACCATGTACCGGACATTGGGATCTTTCGTTTTTCTGTGTTCAGACTATATGTTCTTCCCCTCAGCTTCAGCCATGGCAGCTTTTCCTTCTTCTGCTTCCCTGCATTCCTCCGGACATTCATTTTCCTGTATTTTGTCACGTTCGTCGACCGTTAACATATTGCAACTCGGAAACAGTTCGTAGTCTTCTATTTGCCAGTGGAACAGGCCATTCACTGAGTCCAGGTCGTCATTATTCGATCCTCCGTCAAGTCTCAATACTCCTTCATCTGGTTCCATTCTCCTCTTTGCTTCGTTGTCACTTTCGCCGTCACTTTCTGAATCTGACGATGCTGCCTCCTCGGCGACCATTTGTGTGTGCAGGTCAGTTGTGAATCTTTTGCCTCCGCCCTCCATTGATAGGGTATTTCGTTTCCAATCATGCTTTACTTTTGCTTGCACCAACCAATCTTGTCCCAGAATAGCATCATATCCTTCTCTTTTCAATGGAATAACCACAAAATCCAATAAAAATGGTTGCGTACCAATAGTTACCGTTTGCGCCCTTAAGGTTCCCAACGGTTTGATCCCGTGCTGGTCTGCCGTGAGCAACTAGAATGTAGGTGGCCACAACGTTGGCTTTTCCAACTTCTTCCAGGTATCCTCCGGTAAGACATTCACGCCGGATCCTCCGTCAACAATTGTCTCTGTCAAAACATTTCCCAAAATCCCCATCTCGACGACCACCAGATGCCGTCCGGAGGTGAGTGCCAACAGCATTGGGTCTGTTGTCATCACTTCCCTACTATTCCTTCCTGTGTCCTCCAGTGCTTTCAAAAACGGTGTATGATTCAGAATGGCTGTCCGTAACTGGGGCATTGTGAGGAGGTCACTTATCTTGACCGGTATCTCCGTTTGTAAGATCTGCCGTACAATGTTTTGTTCTGCGAAGTTCTTTGCCAAGGTGCCGGTGATGTCCTTCAACTGAGATGTCCTCGCCGACGAGGCCTTTGCAATTTCCGCCTGCGCTTCCCCCAATTTTCTCTTTTCCTCCGCTTGCCTCCGTGTAATTGCCAGAACCTCCTCTACCTCCGTGCCGACAGTGATTAAGTTAACTCCAGACTTTGGACACTTGGAATCTTCGTGATCGTCGGGTCCGCATCATCTGCATAATAATTTCGGTGTGTTTGTCGCTATACAATCCCGCGCAAAATGACCCCACAAATTACATGCTCGGCATTCAACGATCGGCCGTTCGTTTGCATCATACTGGGTTCGACTTCGGCTTCCATTATTATTGTTATTGTTTGCATTGTTGTTATTTTGCCCTCTGCTATTATTCCTATACCCTCCGGATGTGGCACCATCAATGTTTGCATTTCCGTTACTGCCCGACGGGGAAGCCTGCTGCATAAGAAGCACCTGCGGAGATCCTCTTGTCTTCATGTTAAAGGGACAGTCCTTTGTCGAATGGCCCATGATCTGACAGATGTCACAGAATTGGTTCTTCGGACACGATCCCTTAGTATGACCGTCGGTCTTACATTCCGTGCACCACAGTTCACTACCTTTTGGCTCCTTCTGCATATTTTTAAGCTCCTTCATCATTCAAACCATATCCTTTTGTAAGGCACTAACCTTTTTGCTACTACCTTCGTTGCCGCTGCTATCATCTCTAGCAGATTCGTCATCATCAGAGTCAGAGGAGCTAGTTTTCTTCTTCTTTGTCTTGTTCGCACTTTCAAGGTCCAGTGCTCTGTTATAAGCATCCACATATGATGACGGTGGCACAATTTTCATTTTTCTCCGCAACTGCGAGCGTAGGCCGTCCATAAACCACCTTTTCTGCAATCCGTCCGTCGGCTTGCTTTCCATTTTGTTTATTAAGTCTTTTAATCTCCTGGCGTAGATGCGGACAGTTTCGTGCTTCCCCTGTTTCGTATTGAAAATCTTTGCTACGATTTCATTATCGTCCCGTAAGAGTTTAAATTTCGCCAGGAACTCCTTTTTAATCTTATCCCAGGTATCCAGCTTTTGCGGATCCATATCCGAAAACCAATCAATTGCGACACCCCGTAGGGTTGCCGAAAATTGCTTGGCCCATTCGTCGGTATCTGTGATTCCATTTGCCTGCCAGATTCTCTCACGTCTTACAATGTCGAATGGGGTCGGCTGTACCATCGCCTTCAAATTTCGGCAGCTTCTCTTTGGGTCCCGCCATCACAACATTGGAGGTCTGCAGCGTCTGCACTCCCACACCGGAGGTTTGAACTCCCACATCGGCGGTCTGCACTCCCACACCGGCGGTCTGCACTCTCACACCGACGGACTGCTCTCTCACACCGGCGGACTGCACTCCCACACCGGCGGATTGCTCTCCCACACCGGAGGTGTCGACAGCTACGAACCTTGGTGAAGAAGAAGGATCTTCTGAAGTTGTTTCTCGCAGAAGTCTATCCCGGACGAAGAGGTCACTCCACGCTCGTGCTCCCTCGGCACTACGAGCCGTGCGAGTTGATGCTCTTCCGTCTGAATTTTCTTCCCTCGGTGAACACAATTTCAAGAACTCATCCCGTGCTTCTTCCACCAATTCCACCCGCTGTCGAGTCTCCTCCAACAATTCTTCTGCGCTCCGATTTCCGTCGGCAATCTTCTGAAATCTCCGTCGGCGTTCGGCTTGCTATGCCAGAATTAAATTCTCTTGCGCAGTACGGGTTCCATCTTTTTCCTTGACCTTATTCCGATCTTTGTTAAGCTGATTTGGCATTAATCTTCATTCCTCCCACCTTCCAGATTCATAAGGCAACGGCGCCAAATGTTTACCGTACAGGTAAAGAAAATGAACGTATACAAACAATGAACACGAACAACAGAATTATATTCGCAATAGTAGATGATTGATGCTTTACAATGATCCCTGACGGGATATAAATACTACCGCCGAACCTTCCCGAAGGAGTCCGTCAGCCACAACATTACATCCGCTACAAACTATTTACTGACGACGTTGACTACAGAATACAGAAACATCGCCGGACCCATTCAGTCGGCTAACAAAAACCTATATTGTAACATCGCACATTTCACTATAGATTATAATACCAGCTCTACACTTTACAATGTACGCAACAATTAATATCAAACATATTCTTGACTCTCTCGATTTTGCAATTTGTAAAATTAGCTTTGGTGTAGTCTGTAAGGTTTTGTTTTCATTGTTCAATCTCAGATCTCTACACAAATTATCAAGATCTTTGCAAAACCATTCAAGCATCACTGATCAAAAAGGGGTTATTATTTGCAAGTTGTAATGCAATCCCAGTCTTCTAAGAGTCAAGATAGCTCACAGACTACAATTTTCAATTTGAGTTGTAACTTTCTTGGTAAGATCTCGAACACATTTTTCTTACCACATTTTTTTTATTGTAAGTGTAGTATTGGCTGTAGAATTTAGGGTTTAATTTGTAATGTATCATGCATTGTAAGCATAAATTGTTTACATTCTAGTAGCTAGGTAACTTGAAAAGTTGAATAATAGAATTACAATTTAAGGTGAAAATGTTAGTCACGCTTGTAAATTGCAATTTGTGATTGTGTAGTTTTGTAAATTTTTCAACGATGATGAAAACATACAAGAGGAGTGGCACTGGCCTTGGTAGTGGACCGGGAAACCGTATTTTGACTTGCATAAACTAGTTAAAAGGCTGGGTTTTACTAATGAATTCGACGATATTTGTGATCTTGTAATCTATGGAAGGAGTTTGAGGGAAATCAGATATGCAGTTGAAAATAAGTGAAACGATCCACAAAAGGAATCAAAATTTATTAAAATGAACCACATGATAGTGTCCTTTGTAAATAAATTTGCAACATGGCCTCTGGGAAACAACCCGCTTGGGGTTACCTATAGCAATCCCTTCTCTAGAATTTGTAATGGTTTGTGCCGAAAACTATGATGAAAAAAAAGGCAATTGTCAATCAGAATACATAGGAGGTAATTCTATCGATAACACAGAGTGAATTTGCTAGTCTGTTGGCCCTAGGGTATGAAGCACAAAACCCAACACATTTTGACCTGGAAAAACTAGCAAAAACATATGAGAACTTGGGGCTAGATAGGAAATATTCGTATACCAGAGGATTACCAGACGGATTCAATCTGCCTCGTGATCATAAACCATCTTATGAATTGGATATTTTTTCACAATGGGTTCATGATACAATATCCTTGTTATCAATGTGTTTGGGGTTAGAAAGTAACGAGAAAGTGGGTGCCAACATTCTGGAAATGATTTTATTCATTGTCTACAAGATCCAGTAAGATATAATTATATTGAGCACATTGTTTATCGCATGGAAGAACAATTGTTAATGATTGAAAGAGGTTCACACTCACAAAAGACATTTAGATACATGACCTACTTGTGCTATCTTTTGTTATTAAAGCATCATCAAATATTTGAAACAAAAAAGCTTCAGCTTGATTTTGGTAAATCAATAATTGTAAAAACACCTGTAATTAGGATGAGTGCTCCCCACGGGGACTACAACCACTTTGTAGACTTCTTTTTGATACCCCTGTATCATAAAATTACAGGCACTTCAATGCCTAGATTGCCTTTGTCTTGTAAACAATGCATTCAACTGGGAAGTCAAATTCAAATGGCCGACTCGTACAGTACACTGTATTAAGGTTTTACAGTTCAGCGGTAGAACCCTACAAACTTCCAATACATGTGATAGAGAGGGTATTTGCATTGGAATATTTACAACAGATGAAAAATACATATGTATTCATTTACGGTCAGCAAAAGAAAAAATATTTCCTTCCTTGCCTGTCACATGCAGATGGTTTACATTTGAGATAAGAGCATTCAAAGTGGCACAAGATTTCTTTACAGTTTTTAAATTTGGTGTTGCTAGGCATTGGTAGTATGATCCACTAAACATAATTGGTCCAAAGCTTGTATAGAATGGGAACTCCGCAAGAAAATGTCAACATGAGAGTATGCCATTGATTGAAAAATTTAACATGGACTCCTGGGAAGTGGTCAAAATAAAGATGGAGAAATGCGCCAGTGAAAATGGTATTTTAATAGACGAATTGTCAGCACAAATTAAAGAGTTGTATAGATAGAAAGAAAAAGTGCAATCTGTGACATCCTACAATTTCCACCAAAAAGCGGATTATCCAAGTGAAAAATCCATTCCAGATGCCATAAATGATTGTACATAAAAACTAAATGCTTTTTGGGAAATGAGGAAGAATCTCTGCGAACCAAGACCTTTGCAGATTTTGAAGACTTGCTTGAGGATGAAACATTTAGCAAAATTAGGGATAATGAGCATCAATATGCAGCAGCTGTGCAACATGATGTTGAGGATGAAGACAATGAGTATGAGGTTTCTAAGGATCCTACATCCACAGCCACAAGCACTGCCATTGGTTCCACTGCATCCACTTCCCAAACTACTACTTCTAGTACATTTGATTCAACTGGACCATATGTTGTACTCAATCAACAGATAAGGGAAAATTATGGCATAGGGGTAGAGATGATAGAAAAAATGGGTTATCTAGGTGATGGTGAGTTGGGCCCAATAGGCAAAGAACCTTGTTATCCACTCCACACAGAAAAGCTACCAAAACATGGTCATAAACCAGTAATTGAAGAAGAGTCAGATGACCCATCAGGTTCATCAAAAAAAGTTGAACCCATGACATTGTTCATCCCAGCTGAAATTCCAACTCCCATTGGTGGTACATCTTCAAAAAAGACATTATGACTGCACTTTGACAAGAATACTGTAGCTGAATGTGAAAGAAGCAAAAGGTTGTGTAAAGTTATACTTATGCAATGCCAGTCACAATTCCCTTAGGACAAAACCCTCATAACAGTCCAAAAACTTCACTTGTTAGTGGTAGTGAGGTAGGATTAGGAAGGGGTGATGGTGCTGGTAATCCTCAAAATGCAATTATTACAACCTCGGGCATTGGTGGAGACAATTACAATGTTGCAAGTGCTCTTTCTCCTTTCAAACATCATATTGTGTCAGCAGACGTAGATTTTGAATTCAATAATTTTGTTACAAATTTTCAACGAACCCAAAAAATGTATAGAAAAATAATAAGGCATTCAATAAGGATGTACTTGATGTGGCCCGTTCTCAAGAATCTGTATCGAGTAGGATATTTCCAACACATCACACAAATAAATAAATGATGTTCATGATTGTTTCACCACCACAGCTAGATAATAATCCATTAGAGAGTGAGATAAATCCACCAGATTTTCATGTTAGCACCCTATCAATGGAATTCTCCAAAGTAAAAAATGTAGACAATGTCAACGTGGAAAAAAAGACCAACTTTGTGCTCTACAATTCACTGTTCAAGATGGAGAGAGGAAAAAGGGCTGGAGAAGGCAATTGAAAAGTTAAAAGCAACCCTGACAAATTCAAAGGCAAAGGAGAATGCAATAGATAACGAGTGCAAAGAACTAGAGAAAAAGATAAGAAGTGCTCTCAAGAAGTAACTGCACAACCAGAAAATATGAAGGCAGAAATAAAAATTCTGAAGGAACAATTGGAAGAAAGCAGCAAAAAGCTAAGTGATGTAAATGTGGGGAGAGAAGCAAAACCCAAGAAGTTGAAGGAACAATTGGAAGAAAACAATAAAAAACTTAGTGATACTTTGAATCATGTGAATATGGATGTAGATGTAAAATTTAAAGAACTCAAGGACAAATTGTAAGAAACCAATAAGCAACTTGAGGATGAAAGAGCATCTGCTGTAGATATTTTCAAAAAGATGGAGTCTAGTGGACATACAATCAGTAACTTAAATAAAGAATTGGACAGTGAGAGGGAAAAAACAAAACAGTGAGGAGAAAGTAGATGAAATGAAGAAATAAAGTGAAAATCAGGTGTCACAAAAGGTGCAAGAGGTATAGAAGGCAAATAAAACAATCACAATCTACAAAAACAACTTGATTGAGTCAAATGACAAAATTAAAAATTTAGTCAAGCAAATTAAAAAAAAAATGTGGGGGGAAATTATGGCAAATGCTGATAGGTTGTGTGATTGGGTTGAATTATATCAAACTGTTCGAGCTATTTGTGGGAATATCAAAGAGCAAATTGAGAAGAACAAAGACCTTTAAGCTCGAGAAGACTGCAAGACAAATTATTAACATAATCAACACAAAAAGTGACATGTATCTAGCCAACAATGAAACTCATGACTGTGTTTGTGCATCAATAAAGTCATCATCTATCATTTAAAAATGCTAGAGTAAAAGGGAAGGAGAGGAATATTTGAACTCATTTGGGAGAAAGCTGAAGTTGACCAAGATGGATGATAGAGAAAAATTAATGACAAGTCTTGGTTTTCCTAATCCTTGCCCTAGTAACTCATCAATGAAATTCCTTGGAAGGGAAGCTTGCCGAAAAGATTTGGAGGCCAAAATGATGTTTGAAGTGGTCAAGTTTCCTTAGGATACAACTCTTGAAGACATTTTGAATTGCATCAAACCATTGGCAAATCTGAATGCACTATTGGATGTAGCATTGCTTTCAAGTAAATCTTCCAAATAGGGATGTATGACAAAGTTGCAGGTCATCTACTACAACATAACAAATTTTCAAACTCCAAACGAATCAAAATTCAACATCCTAAAAAAGCGGACGAATCTTTAATCATCTCATAAGACATCAATCAGAGTGTGTGAAACTTGGAAAGTGCTTTAATCATCTTTGTAGTGTTTACATTATTTCTATTTCTAATGGTTTCATATGAGTATAAAGTTTGAACTTTGTTTCTTGTACAGGATAAACGTAGCAGAATCCAGATGCTATTTTGCTGAACATGCCTATCAAATGTACATGCAAAAAATGTTTTTGATACTGAATTTGATGCTACTCTAAGACTCTTCCAATGAGGCAAAATGACCTGAAGCTGTTGTTACTCCCTTATTTCTATAGAAGGGAATTTAGGGTCATTTGCTAAATCTAATGATTGTAAACCAAATAACTCATGATTATGAAATTGGGTATTGAATTTAACTTTTGCAACATGAATTCATTGAATTGTATCAATTATCATGTGTAAATAAATTAATGATAATGAATATGAATTTTATCATATGAATTGCTAAATTTTCATTAAAATCATCAAGGATTATATAGTAACAATGTATCATAATGCAAATGAAAAATAATATTAATGGTAAAAGTTGAATGATTGAATGTTTGTTTGACATTAGACATTTAGAAAATGATATAACTTATTATGTATTATAGATGATGAGATACAAAGAATAGTATCCATAATCCAGATAGTAGTTTGTTTGACATTAGACATTTAAAATATGATATAACTTACTATGAATGATAGAGGAATCGTGATGAGATTCAGAGAATAGTATCCAGAATCCATAATGTATGGTAATTACTAATAAGTAATAAATTCAGAGTGACACATCATTACCATAACTGTTAGAGTTGCCACTGCATCGCATCATCCGAATCTTAAGATTGCTCGTCATCAAGTTCAAATAGTCCTTGTTTATGCTCCATGTTTTTGTCATGTCCCCATTTTGGAGGCAATTTGATTTAATTAATTTAATTAATTAGGTTGTCCAAAATAATGAATATTTTATGAGGATGACTAATTAATTATTTTAATTAAATAAATAAATGGTATTAAGTTAATTATTTATAAAGTTATCAAATAAATAAATATTAAAAGGTAACTTTATATTTAATTAATTTAATAAAGTGACTTGAATTATAAAATATTTTATAGTCACTTAATAGATAAAATAAAATAATGTTCTAGAAGCTTCTGGAGAAAGTGGAGGAAAAAGAATAAATAGGCACCCCGGGCTTCATTCTAATCATCCAGATTTGTTGTCGTTGATGTTGATGTTTGTTGATGTGCATTGTGGAGCCTAGGGTTTCTGCAATAGTCACAACTGGCCATTGAGAACAAAAACTCTCAATTGGTACGCAATTTTGAGGGTGTGAAATATCACTTGAATTATTGCAGCTTGGAGGAAGATACTTCAGTCTTCTATTTGTGCTACATTGAAAAAAAAAGTCATTGACAACGAAAACTCTCAATTGGTATGCAATTTTGAGGGTGTGAAATATCACTTGAATTATTGCAGCTGGGAGGAAGATACTTCAGTCTTCTATTTGTGCTACATTGAGAAGAAATATTTGAGTACAAAAAACAATCCGAAAAAAGCAGACCGAAAAAGCAATTTGAAAAAAGCAGTTCAAAAAATAAGGCCGAAAAAGCAGTTCGGAAAAGCAGGCCGAAAAAACAGTTTGAAAAAGTAGGCCGAAAAAGCAGTTCGAAAAAAGCAGGCCGAAAAAGCAGTTCGAAAAAAGTAGGCCGAAAAAGCAGAACTGAAAAAGCAGGCCGAAAAAGCAATCCAAAAAAAAGAAAAGAAAAAAAAAAGCAATCCGAAAAAGCAAATTCGAAAAAGCAAAGAAAATTATTACAGCCATCTACAATCAGGGGCGGCAGCTAGAGAGGCACGACTTGGGCACTTGAGGAGGTTATTTTCTGTTCAGTATTGCAATACATCTATTCTCTAAGGCGACTTCATATGCCAGGTCTGATGTGTATTTTCATAGTTGCCTTTAACTATAGAGTGCTGTTGTAATTGTCATTTCGTATCAGACCTATCATTCATTAATAGATATATCATTCATTTTTACATTCCTCACAATGGTATCAGCAATCCATGGCTTTAGTTGTATTTAATCATGCATGTGATTAGCGTACTGCTGTAGGGGAGTATTGAAGTTAGATATTTAGTGTTGCATTAGTTTTCATTGGCAGTTGTAGGTGCATATTACTTTACCAGCAATCATCATATTTTGATATCTTTGTAAATGCCAGGAGTCTGGGCTAACTTAGTATGAATATTGTATTGGATACTCATTCTCAATCAAGGAGATACAATTGCTGGACATTAATAGTTGTCCTTGAGCGTTAATATATCATTTTTTATCAGCCAGTTAGCTTGCATAGAAACTATTTGTTAAAATACCTGTTGGCTGTAGGTGATCATTTTCATGATTAGAACTCATATATGCATTCACTATTGCCAAAATTAGTTGCATATTTATGTTAGGAAATTGTTTAGACAATTTGGAGTCTTTGTAAGCATTCTCTTTGAGGCAAATCCAAACAAGAATCACTGCAGCAATCTGAAAAGTTATATCAGTCAGATGACCCTTGCTTACAAAGTGTTTGACGAAATGTCAAACAACTGAAGTATAAAGATTTTTGGTGTTTGAAGAAGTTATAATCTATTGGGGTTATTACAGTGGTATCAGAGCGGTTTTCTTGCCATCCTGTGGGGTGAGAACCAACTTACATGAGTGATCAACACTCTACTTTATCCAGAATGGACAGGTACAGTACAAAGTCTCCGAGGACACAATCTTGGACAATTGATAGAAACAGTATCCAGAGTCGGAATTGTGGAAAGGATGGCTATTCAGACATTCGAGCTGAACTTAGGAAAATAAGGCATAACATGTCTGAACTGTTGGTTAAGCACCACCGTATAAATGACAGGCTGTTCAACCCAGCTAAGGTGGATAAGTCGACTGGATTTCTATTTGGCAAATCTTCTCGCAAAGCATTGACTGATACAATGAGAGATGTTATTAGGAACCTTAATGAGGAGTTCGAGAAACAAGTTTGCAACCAGTCAGAGGTTTCAATTCAGCCACAGGAAGAAGTGGTGAAGGATATTACGCTGATGGATAGTAACTGTCAACTTGGTACTCAAGTTGAGACAGTTGTATACAAGCTGCCAAAGGGTGATGTCTCAGGTACTCAGGATGGTTTGGTTCCAACAGGCAGTGACTACAGCATAGTGGGTTCAGATGATGATTATAAGGATGTTGTTGTGCATGACGGTGAGATACCTGGTAGAGACGAGCAGACATTGAGCATTCATGACTTTGCTGAGAGAGAGTACCAGGCACAGATAGATGCTTTGTCACGTGAGGTTGAGGCTGGTAGTACTTCACATGATTTGTCCAGCCAATTGAAGGTGAGCAAAGACAGTATTGTGACTTCATTATCTCATCATGACAGGATGCGTGATATGATAGAGGATGACATCCGGATGATTCAGTTACAGGGCAGACATAAGGGAGTTCAGGCAAAGTTTTCTTGTGTTGACTTACAGGTGATTAGGGAAGGAATGGGAATGATGAAGTTGAGTTACTTACATCTTCTATCAGATCGTGACCATCTTCTTAGCCTTGTCAGAGACTATTCAGATGCCTTGAGGAGGACGGAGGAGGAAGTTGACAGGCTTTCTCGCAAGCTTGAGGACACTCGAGCTTCTTTGGTGAATACTCCATTGGCATTACAGGACTGGGAGAGAAATGAGGATAAGCATGGCATGGAGTTGAGTTTAGTTTCATCTTGCACTCCTGATACTCAGCTTTTTGCGGCACGTAAATCATATGTGGTCGTTGATAATGTTGTGAGTTCATCTTGCATTCACATCCAAGATACAGGGACAATGTCATACAGGTATGTGGAGTTGGTATTGGTCATATTACTTAGCTGAGGAGTTTTTTTGAGTTACCAGCTGATTCTAGTTTACGAACATGGACTCCAGATTATTTCATTGGCATTTGGGATTCAGTTGACTGGAGATCTTTATCACTTTTTGGTAGCAGTGATTGTTTGGGTGCTATCATGGATTTGATTAGCAGATTGCACGGTGTTGTCTTTTCTTGTGCCAACAGCATGTTCGATGTTGGTATTAGTTTTTATACACCGGTGTTGGACTTTGTTCATATATCCAGTTGACCATTCTTGCTGGAATGTGTTGTTGATCTTTCATATTTGGTAGTGTGTACAGATGAGTCCCAGGATCATATTGGCCTTGATGACATCCAGGAGGATGCAGTGGGTAGTTTTGAAGATTTAGCTTCCTTGGCAGTTTCTTTTGGTACAGAGGAGTTGGACAGTAGTGCTATAGTTTTTGATACTCCGTATGTTGATATGAGCTTTGGAGTTGATTCGCAGGATATGGTTGGTAATACTCTAGAGACCAGTAACTTTGAGGATACTCCCTTAGACAGTGTGTTAGAGGAGGTTTGTAGGAGACAGTCTAGCCAGTGCTATCATGTGTCTAGTCAGTTAAGAGTTAGTGAGTGAGACATTGCTATCGCTTGCTAGCATTTCGATGCTGCTCATCAGTTGTTAGCAGTTTATGGATGGGGTTCTCCTACTAGTGACGAGCAGGGAGGCAGTTATTTTTCCTTGACAGAGATCCACTCTTTATGGGAGGCTATTCGGATTCTGAGACAGAATTATATGTAGCTGGTAGCCGACAGAGGTTATCTTATGGAGTGGGGGAGTACAGCATACGATGCATTATTGGCCAAGGAAGATGAGGTGAGTGAGCTTACCCAGCAGCTCGAGGTGACTTCTGAGATTCTTGAGAGTACACAGTTGGCTTTCAAGGAGTCACAATTTCATTTGGCTAAGGTGACCATGGAGTTAGAGCGATTGCAGTCTTTACCAGATTCTGTACAGTCACAAGTTGTGGTATCTGGTGATCCGAGGATGTCCATGGTCGAAATTATCAGAGACAGTGGAGATGGGGATGCATCCATCCTTGATACTAACATTGGCATATCAGGTTCGTTCCCACTAGAGTCAGGTTTAGTTGAGTTGCGTGATGCAACAGATTGTTGTATGCCTGACATGGTGGTGGCCTCTAGTACTGATGGCACAGAGACTAGAGATGTTGTATCAGAGATCATGTGTGATGTTGGTGAGCCGACAGTTGGCATGGTTCCTGCTAGTAATATTACTCCCTTGGCGATGTCTTCGGAAGTAGTAGTCAGTTCCAACTTGGTTAGTGATCGATTGCAGTTAGTTTCATCTGGATTGCAGTCTGAGCCACTAACTGAGATTGACGCATTCTATCGGCATTACACTGTGAGGTATGCTCATCAATTTACCTTTGATGACCATGTTGATGAAATGATGATACAGATATGTACTTTGGTTCCTAGTGCTCGTCATCAGTTATGGAACAGTTTGACGCCTCAGGATGAGGGTTGTGATGGGCATGACATGACAATAGGTTTTGCAGTTGACAGCTTGATAATACATGACTTAGAGCAGGAGTTTGGGAGTGATGCTTCAACGGTTGTTGTTGTTGATTCTACTCCTTTGGCTATGACATCTCCTGACTTAGCTGGTGATCAGTCACAGTGGGTCGTATCACTTGTTCATGGTGAGCTGTTGACTGAGGTTGGTTCTTTTTATCAGCATTATACTGCAGGGTATGTACATCAGTTAGCATTTGATCCTTGTGTTGAGGAGTTGATGGCAGGCAAATTTGGTTTGGCTTCCATTTCTTGCTATTTATCTTGTGATGCCTTTTCACCATCAGCGGAGCATGGGAGTTATGGTTATGAGACAATGGCCGGTGATCTGCAGTGTTGTGTTGACTGCAGGAGTTGTACAGTGTGTGGATTCTCCATACTTGGTACAGTTTCATTTGGGAGCATTCACCATTGTTGTAGAGTTGGATTGTACATTCCGTATAGGCCAGTGGGATGCGTTGATGGTCTTTACTGTGTTGGCAGTTTGATTTGTCCACTTTACTTGGGTTTTGATTTTCTAAGAGTTTGTGTCTCGTGGGTTTCTGACTATGGCAGTTGTGATTTTGGAGTTTGGTTGAGCTGTAATTGTCAGTTTGATTATGGATTCCTCTTGGTTATATTGCAGAGGATATTGCAGAAGCCTGTGTTGATTGATAGCAGTATAGTACATGACTACATTTGGGATCCAGGCGGATTGATTGGTTTATTGTTCAACCATTGCTTGGGGACAAGCAATTTCAGGAAGGGCGGATTGTCATGTCCCCATTTTGGAGGCAATTTGATTTAATTAATTAAATTAATTAGGTTGTCCAAAATAATGAATATTTTATGAGGATGACTAATTAATTATTTTAATTAAATAAATAAATGGTATTAAGTTAATTATTTATAAAGTTATCAAATAAATAAATATTAAAAGGTAACTTTATATTTAATTAATTTAATAAAGTGACTTGAATTATAAAATATTTTATAAAGTCACTTAATAGATAAAATAAAATAATGTTCTAGAAGCTTCTGGAGAAAGTGGAGGAAAAAGAATAAATAGGCACCTCGGGCTTCATTCTAATCATCCAGATTTGTTGTCGTTGATGTTGATGTTTGTTGATGTGCATTGTGGAGCTTAGGGTTTCTGCAATAGTGACAACTGGCCATTGAGAACGAAAACTCTCAATTGGTATGCAATTTTGAGTGTGTGAAATATCACTTGAATTATTGTAGCTGGGAGGAAGATACTTCGGTCTTCTATTTGTGCTACGTTGAGAAAAAATATTTGAGTACAAAAAGCAATCCGAAAAAAGCAGACCGAAAAAGCAATCTGAAAAAAGCAGTTCCAAAAAGCAGGCCGAAAAAGCAGTTCGGAAAAGCAGGCCGAAAAAGTAGGCCGAAAAACAGTTCGGAAAAAGCAGGTCGAAAAAGCAGTTCGAAAAAAGCAAGCCGAAAAAGCAGAACCAAAAAAGCAGGCCGAAAAAGTAGGTCCAAAAAAGTAATCCAAAAAAAGGAAAAAGAAAAAAAAGCAATCCGAAAAAGCAAATTCGAAAAAGGAAAGAAAATTATTACAGCTATCTACAATCAGGGGCGGCAGCTAGAGAGGCATGACTTGGGCACTTGAGGAGGTTATTTTCTGTTCAGTATTGCAATACATCTATTCTCTAAGGCGACTTCATATGCTAGGTGTGATGTGTATTTTCATAGTTGCCTTTCACTATAAAGTGCTGTTGTAATTGTCATTTTGTATCAGACCTATCATTCATTAATAGATATATCATTCATTTTTACATTCCTCACAATGGTATCAGCAATCCATGGCTTTAGTTGTATTTAATCATGCATGTGATTAGTGTACTGCTGTAGGGGAGTATTGAAGTTAGATATTTAGTGTTGCATTAGTTTTCATTGGCAGCTGTAGGTGCATATTACTTTACCAACAATCATCATATTTTGATATCTTTGTAAATGCTAGGAGTGTTGGCTAACTTAGTATGAATATTGTATTGGATACTCATTCTCAATCAAGGAGATACAATTGCTGGACATTAATAGTTGTCCTTGAGCGTTAATATATCATTTTTTATCAGCCAGTTAGCTTGCAATGCAACTATTTGTTAAAATACCTGTTGGTTGTAGGTGATCATTTTCATGATTAGAACTCATAGATGCATTCACTATTGTCAAAATTAGTTGCATATTTATATTAGGAGATTGTTTAGACAATTTGGAGTCTTTGTAAGCATTCTCTTTGAGGCAAATCCAAACAAGAATCACTGCAGCAATCTGAAAAGTTATATCAGTCAGATGACCCTTGCTTGCAAAGTGTTTGACGAAATGTCAAGCAACTGAAGTATAAAGTTTTTGGTGTTTGAAGAAGTTATAACCTATTGGGGTTATTACAGTTTTCTCCAGTTTGCATGCCTCCACTTACTTGATCCCCAGCTTCAACATCAATGCTACCAATACCACTTCTTGAGTTAGTGATCTCGTTGTTTGAAATGCTGGCCAAATCTCTTCTTTGACATTTCTTCCTCCACAATTTCAGTGCCCTTTCATAAGGAAAATTATCGACTTCATATCTGGATGTATAAAACCTCAAGCAATTTTCCAAATTCTTGTCTAGTTTATTTCTTACCTTTCACTTTAGGAACCCCAAAGCATTGAAACTTTTCTCATCCTCCATAGAGCCCAGTATCATGGTCAAACATAATTCAACAAGCTTGAAATATTTTGATATTAAATCCCTTAACACTTCGCTCTGAGCCAGATTTCTCCAAAGTTTGGTTAGCGATCCTTCTCTGGGGTTCTACATAAGATCATATTATTCCTTCATTGTGTCTACAAAACGATGTGATTGCTCTCTCAAACAAGATTCATCTAAAATTCCATTTACAGTTACCCCATTGATACTTTGGTTTTGCAAAATTGATCTATCAAAACAATAACTTATCTCTAAGATCTTTCAGACTTCTGAAACTCCAATAATTGGGAAACATGATACACACGGATTCAAGAAATTCGTGTCAAGGCAATCTTTCTCTAATTTTTGAGGAAAGCTTATAAGAAATGTCCTTCACAAAATCAATTGTAGACTCAACAATACAGTTAATTTTGGTTGCGTTGGTTTCTTTCCTTTTCTCCTGGACACGAGCCTTCCATAGTAGTGCATTGGTATCTTAACACCCCGCATATTGACACATAACTCCCCCTTTGCATCAATCTTTAAAAAGTTATCAGGATTATCCAATTCAGTGACTCTCATCCACCCGAAAAGTTTTTTATTCACAGAAAATGAATCTGGATGTGTATAGAGATTATTGAGGGTCGTGAATGTCATTTTATGTGGCGTATTATATTCTGCAATATGCATAAATCTTTGCCGGATCTACTTCATTATACTTCTCATTGCCACTAGCATGGGGAGAATGGTTGCTAACGTTAAGAGTGTCTCTACATTACATAACCTTTTGAGTAGCTTACCATAATTTCGTTGGCCACCCTGATCGTCGCAAGTTGACTGCATTGTACCAAGCAACAATAGATATTCGGAAAAAACTCGATGAGCTGGTCCATCCAAAGAGATCCATTGTGTATCATTATTCTTAATAAGCTTTCTCCCATTAGTAGTCCTCAACAAACTATTGTTGAAATTTCCTGAATCGTTTAGGACTTGGACAAAAGGGTCTATAGATCTCTTTGATTAAAACTTCAACTTTGTATATTTGTGAAGAGTTGTTGACAATTCCAAAAGCTAGATTCTTTTTGTGGGCCATGCAATGAATGCCAACAATGTAAAGTGCAAGACAATCTTTTAAGTTTGTGACAAGAACATTCTTGTGGCCTTGCATTATTGAAGCTCCATTTGCTCCAACACACACCAACTTTTGGGCAATCGCCATTTCATCAATAGCTCCATATTCAATTAGAGAACTCTTTACTAGTTCAAATATGTTTTCTATTGTTGAATTATCCTTCATTTTAACAACTGTCAGTAGATTGGGTTGGTGGACAAAATTGTGTACACTATAGTGTACTATCCCCATCTTTGTCAATATGAGAGTTCCATGGATTAGCCTATTATTGTGATCCTTGGAGGCTAATTATTGTGGATAGAGGGTCTTCTAAGGCAGTGGTTTGGCTTGGGAGGTTCTTATCTTCTCCACAATTCAGTAAGCTACAAGTTGGTCTTCGTTTGGCTTAGATTGGACTTCGTTTGGGCTTAATTTTGTGTACTTACTATTTGTTGTAAGTTGGTGTTGATCGAGATGGACCCTTTCTATTTTTGGAAAGTGCATTTGATCACATGGAGAAATAATATGTATGACTCTTATTTCCGACGACATTTTTAAATGATGAGTATTTTGGAAGTTATTATATTTTTAATGGCCAAATTATTATTAAATAATTAAATGGCTTATTATAAAGTTATAATTGAACTTTATAATTTGTAATATCCCTTTCCAGATATTTACTAAAAGCCCTTGATATAAAACTTACAAATTTTGAACTGAACAGTAAACCAGTATTTGAAATAAATTCCAAAACTTAAATCGACTTTATAACCAGCAGATATGCATACAAGAAAACTTAGAAAAGTTTGTTTTATTCCTCCAATATTCAGAAGTACACATATAAACCAGGAGTTAACACAAATAACCGCCAAATATGTTACTGTATTATATAACAGCAATACAATAACATAAAACAATCCAAATAATCCAATCTTATAAATAGAAATAATAGTTAGATTGGCAAATGCTGATAAAACCTGTAAGAAGGCTAGATTTGTGTCCAACCTCCAAATGCTTCTTCGAGGGTTTGCGTCCTCGAAGAGATAACCAGTCATTATTTCCACCTCCTAGAATAATATTTGTCTTAAATATTATAATCTTCATATCTTCCCATGTGGAGCCTATTGTACCTTTATCACTTTTCCTAATGTGATGCACACTCTTTTACGCAATGTGAGATAAAACACCTTTTTTGTCCTTTAGTTACTTAAGTGAACATAGTACTTTTTAAAAATAAGGCTTTAAAATTCACTTAGTTAGTAAACGATATAATCATCAGGCATCAAAATAACTGAACAAATGAATTCGGATAAGCACGTGCAATAGCTCATTGGAAAGCTCTCGGCGTGACACTTCCAAACCAACATTGAGATACCAAGAATTCTGAGCTCTGTTTACTTGCTAAAAATACTAAGTATTCAGACAACCTGCCAAAACTGCTCTGATGGGTCTGAAATTAGAAATGTCTAGGGAAAATCTCGAAGTGAACCCCGTAAAGGACTTTTTTGCCCTCGAAAACAAGGCAAGGTGAGCCGGCAACACCAAAATATAATGTCCCAGAAAAAGGGGACATTACATAATTTCACTTAAGTTGAAGGTTGAGTTATTTTTGGAAAGAGACATTTATTAATTAGTTAAGCCAAGTCAAGTGAGAGAATCTTATAGAAGCATCTAATTAATGTTTTGTGGTGAAGCTTCTTGAGTGAAGTTACATTTTGGCAACAAAAGGGGATCTGGAGGTTATAAATACAAGCCCATTTGTTGAGGAAAGCACGCTTGGATAATTTATTTGTTTTTGTTGCCTTTGTGGCTTTTTGAGTTTGAAGTTTGTGCCCTTGCTGAAATATAAGGGTTTATAGCTGAGAACTGCAATGTAAATTCACAATTGAGGTATTGTGAATTAATTCTGAAATTGTGAATTCATTCCCGCTGCTGAAGTATAGTGGATTGAATCTGAAAATTGGAGCTTCCTCATACTGTGTTCACTGTGGCTGAGGAGTATTTTGTTCATTGGAGGATCTAGAGTCTTCTCTAACTGTTCTATTGAATCTGAGAAGAATGATTTATTGTAAAGGAAATTGGTAATCCAACTCTTGTTTTTCTTCTGCAATTTTCTGAGTCTGGGTGTAGTTGGGTTAGGGAATTTGAATCCCTCTTAATTATTGTTATCAAATACTACAATCTACCATATTGGCGTTGGAATCATAGCTTTGTACCCCTAGTTTGTGGTCTGCTGTAGCGTGTGCAATTTCCAGCTTTGCTAGCAATTTATCACTAGAGTTTCATGCACAAAAACTCTGCTCTTAGGTGCGGCAATATCTGGTTGACCTGGGCAATTATTTATCAGAATTTGGGATGCTTGTGCATACAAAATACACATTGCTTGCAGCTTGTATATCTGTAGTTTGGTGACCATTAGCAACTGATATTGGTGGCCACCTTCTAGGAGCGGAATTGTGGAGTTTGTCGTCCATACTTGGGAGTTCTGACATGCTGCTGTTACAGGCATCGTGGCTTCATCTTGTGATTTAGGACTAGGTTTCAGACATTTACAAGTCTGCCTTCAAGTGCATAATTCTGCTGCAAATCGATCAACTGGTCTGAACTTCCAGGTTTTTACAATTGTGATAAATTGATTGCTTGTGAAATTCTATATGGTATTCTGAAAAATGCAATTTATGATAAGGTGGAGCTGTTCATTTAATTGTCTATCAACATTCTGATATTAAAATCTGCTGTTAGTAATGTATGTAATTGAATAAGTTGGACAATTGGCATTACAATGAGCACAAGTTTGCCTACCAGTTTGACAAAATGTCAAACTAATGATTAGTTGGAGAAATTGATGTTTGCTAACGGTATAAATGGCTAGGGGTTCTTACATATAGATATGCATGCATACCGAGAAGTATTGTCTATTGTTGTCACCTCATCTAAAGATAATGCAATAAAATTTGACTCTTTAATTTTTCCTTTGATATTTTCCTTTTCAACCTCAGCAAAACAACTTGCCTATTCCCATCCACTGTTTACTGACCAATAACTCCTTGGATAATTAACGATTTTTCAGAAAGTGTAATAGAGCACTCAATGATGGGTAGTTTATCATGGCACATCCTTTGCTCAAAATATAGAAGACAACACTTAACTGAAGAGCTTTACCAATTTCTTCAACTTTCATTGCTTTTTTAAGAAGAGATTCAATTGAGCCTTTTACTTCTATAGGCTTCATCCGTATTTTCTCCTGAAACTCTAAGATTTCTGCATTTTTAACATGTTGACATTCCACCTTGGTTTTCTATCTTGTCACTGATTTTTCCACTTCATCTATGATATTCTTCTCATAACTTTACCCATATGCTTTTCTATGGTGTCAATTTAGTTGTAACCTCTTTTTTTATTTATTTATCCTTGTGCATATCATACATCTGCATTCTATCGGAGGCTCAGCTTCTATTGGATTGTATTTCCTTTTTCTGTTTCTTGGTCTTGTACCATCACCATCTTTGGAATTCTTATTCAAGTCAATTATATAGTTTTGGCCACTCTAGATATTGACCTGAAGATCTTGGCTATTGTGGGTATTTACCTGAAAATCTTCTTCAAGTTCATCGTGATCAGAGATATTAAGTTCACCAGCTTCTTCAATATGTGTTAGTGGCACACTGTCAGTGGTTCGGAATCTTGTAAATGTACTTGTGATATTGTAGCTTCTTGATTTTGGCCACTAAAATATGATGCTAAGGTTTTGCGAGGGCATTTGGCTGGCCTTTCTTGGCTTCCACCACATGTAGGACTCTTACCCTTGTTCATGTTTAACATCTCCAAAGAAATATAGGCTGCCAAAAAAAAAACTTGTTGAAAAAGTGATAGTTGACTATTGCATATATTTATTTAAATAGGATTCATTGGTCATATGACCTACGTTATAAAATATAGATGTCTTAGGTGTCCCTTGTTACTACTTGACTTCATGGTACGTCACTGGTCCCAAGTGATAACTGACCACTAACAATCTAACTTGTACCTACTAAATAAGATCGAACTAAAAACGTAGAGTCCAAATAGATAGGGGTCTGAGTTACCTTTTCCTAAATTGCAGTCATTGATTGGCAATGATCTCGACAGTTTGAGAAATTGAGACTTCGCTATCGATTGGACTTGAGACATGCTATTGATATATGAATGTATTTATGCCAATCCTTTTTGCCGAATTTTACGGGAATATTATACGTATACAAAATATTTGGTGAAGCTCGTGTAATAAAAATGTCTTATGAAATTTCTCAGGCAAATATGGTTCGTTCAATATATGGCCATGCGTAACGTAGTTAGCAAAATTGAATTAGTGTGTGACATGAGTCTACATATTTGTGGGTTGAATCTCGTCCTTCTCCTAATTTTCTTTAAAACCATGGGCAAATTGAGGCCATCCAAAACGTTCCCTTAGAAATCATAGGCGAATGTGTTTAATTTGCCATGTGCAAAAAATATTTTTGGTTTCCTATATTGTGTCAAAAGGAGAGTCGATGGCA
Source organism: Cupressus sempervirens (assembly GCA_028749045.1). Lineage (NCBI taxonomy): Eukaryota > Viridiplantae > Streptophyta > Pinopsida > Cupressales > Cupressaceae > Cupressus > Cupressus sempervirens. Next base: position 155,256,256 of record CM053786.1, read on the forward strand.
TAAATCTTGTGGTGATGGGCTTGGGGGTGTGACCTATTTTTGGTAAAGTTAGGGGGACAAGCCGTATCACATATGTGGGAAAAATTCACCAAACCGATGTTGGTCAATGAGCGAAATTCACCAATTGGCAAATATTTGCCACTAAATAAATGTTGTCAATGTTAAGTCATACACACCTTCATAAGCATTATTACGATTATTACAATATGTTTCCCACACGTTACAAAAATGATATTATATTTTACAATGATAGGATATATGCTTCTTCACCACAACAACAACCTTTCTAGAATAACCCAAATGCTTTCCAATCTCAAACATAGGTGCATGAATAAGTCTTATAACATAATCCTGAGCTCGTTAACATTACTTCTTGCTTGCTAATAAGATATAGCAAAAATACTACCATCTTTGCCATTATTCCTTGTACACTGGTCTGCTACCAGTCTTACCAAACAAGTTGTAGCTTATTTGGAACATAACATAAAACTCAGCAATCATAGACATAATGTCTAAACTCATTCTGCTACACAAAGCTAAGTTCACATTACATATCCTGTCACATACCAACTTCCCTGTATTGATAATCAACCTAAAATATACATAATCTATGTCTATCATGATCATACAAACATTTGTTGACACCAATGACAAAACTACTCATCAGTACAACATATCAGATGCTTATCCAAATGTTGACAAATACCTTGATTCCTAGCACCTTGGGATCTGTCTGATGCTTATCCAATGCTTGTTTCAAGATTTTGTAATATATTGTAGTCAAGTGATTATTTGGGCTATTAGTTCTGATATTGATGTCAATATTACTAAGATTTCCCATTTATGTGCCAGATTACACCGCTGATTTTTTTGAGAGTATGGCCAATTTGCAATCCAGGTAAAGAAAATTATGTGCATTAAAATTTAATGAACCATGAAATCTTCATGAGTTGCCTACTCACTCCAAAATCAACTCGACCTCCTTTAAAAGAAATTCAATTCTTTATAATGTATCAATATTGGGGAAATGGCGCTAGATGCACATACAATGCAAGTGTAGTTTCACAGTTTTGCAGAGGATTATTTATAGCTTTCTAATTTTGAAAATGACTATCATTGAGCAATTTCCAAATAAATCCCACTTGGAAGTGTTTGGAGAGCTGTGAAGTTGATTGAGGAAGATGGTAGGCATCCTCCACATTTAATTCAAGAGCCTTCATCATCATCAAATATGTCCTAAGTTGGTACCATTTGTTCCTTGAATCACTCGTTGTTCTAGTTTCTTAATGCGATCTTGCATTAGTTTTTTTGTGTAAGTGGATTTTCTTATTTTTTGTTATAAGACCTTATTAACTGTTTTATCCTTTGAGTTTAAGTACGATCGATGTTTAATGCAAATTGGGTAATTAGTTGTCTCCCATGTAGGAATTGAGGTTGTGGGTAATTGGAAAATTCCGTCCTTGGAAAAAAATCTTGGTTGCAAACATTCACCAATGTGTGTCATGTCCCCATTCTGGAGGCAATTTGATTTAATTAATTTAATTAATTAGGTTGTCCAAAATAATGAATATTTTATGAGGATGACTAATTAATTATTTTAATTAAATAAATAAGTGGTATTAAGTTAATTATTTATAAAGTTATCAAATAAATAAATATTAAAAGGTAACTTTATATTTAATTAATTTAATAAAGTGACTTGAATTATAAAATATTTTATAAAGTCACTTAATAGATAAAATAAAATAATGTTCTAGAAGTTTCTGGAGAAAGTGGAGAAAAAAGAATAAATAGGCACCCCGGGCTTCATTCTGATCATGGAGATGATTTGTTGTTGTTTGTTGTTGATGGTTGTGGAGCCTAGGGTTTTTGCAGTTGTCTTTGGCCATTGAGAACGAAAACTCTCAATTGGTACGCAATTTTGAGGGTGTGAAATATCACTTGAATTATTGCAGCTGGGAGAAAGTTACTTCAGACTTTCTATTTGAGCTTTATTGGTTAAAACTTAGTGGCCTTTGGCCAAGTTTTTGTATGATTTGATTGGGAGCATTGCTGGAGACAATTTGTAATCGAAATCTTCATTCTTGGAGGTTGATTTGCATTGTGCATACTCAGATTCAGATTTCAGTCCATTCAGATTCTCATGGTAGTGTATTGAGACCAACGATTTCATACATTGAAGCGCTTATGTGCATCGATTCTCTTCTTTTATTGGGGTACACCATTGGTGGAAGTCTTGTGTTGGTCTGTGGTAATTGGAAAGTGCATTTGGAGGCATTTCGGTGCCTCTGTTATCAGATTACAGTCATCGTTGCTGCAGACAAGGATACCACATTTTTGTTCATAGAGGTTCCTAGAGCCATCGACTTCATGCTCTAAAGGTGGCGCTTGGTTCACAAAGGAGTGGAGATCATTTTAGGTGCTTGTGTTGGCACTTGGAGGCAGCCAATAATTTACTAAAAATTATCTTCTTCAAAATAGGGGCGGCAGCTAGAGAGGCACGACTTGGGCATGGGCACTTGAGGAGGTTATTTTCTGTGTAGTTGTATTGCAATTCATCTATTCTCAAAGCCGACTCCATATACTAGGTTTTATGTGTATTTTCATAGTTGCATTTCACTGTAGAGTGCTGTTGTAACTGTCATTCCATATCGGACCTATCATTCATGAATAGATACATCATTCATTGTTGTATTTCTCACAATGGTATCAGCAATCCATGGCTTTAGTTGTATTTAATCATGCATGTGATTAGCGTACTTCTGTAGGGGAGTATTGAAGTAGATTTTAGTATTGCATTAGTTTTCATTGGCAGCTGTAGGTGCATATTACTTTACCAGCAATCATCATATTTTGATATCTTTGTAAATGCCAAGAGTCTTGGCTAACTTAGTATGAATATTGTATTGGATACTACTTCTAAATCAAGGAGATACAATTGCTGGTCATTAATAGTTGTCTTTGAGCATTATTATATCATTTATTTTGCATACCAACTGTTTGTTAAAATACCAGTTGGCTGTAGGTGATCATTTTTTCATGATTAGAGCTCATATATGCATTCAATATTGCCAAAATTAGTTGCACATTCATGTTAGGTCATTGTTTAGACAATTTGGAGTCTTTTTGTAAGCATTCTCTTTGATGCAAATCCAAACAAGAGTCATTGCAGCAATCTGAAAAGTTTTATCAGTCATATGATCCCTTGCTTGCAAAGTGTTTGACGAAATGTCAAACAACTGAAGTATGAAGATTTTTGGTGTTTGAAGAAGTTATAACCTATTGGGGTTATTACACTGTGATAATAAATGTTTAAGAATTTGAAAAAAATGGAGTTACCCTCATTAATCCTAACTTAATAATACTACACACATTCTGCTTCTGAACTTCACCTCTCAGTCCTCTTATATTGTAGTGGGATTATTTCTGATATCTGTGTGATATCTGCACAATTGTAAGATTGTTTATTTATCTCTAATTTCCTTGTGATACAACAAATCAGGGTGCGTACCCTTCTGTAATTAATTTCAATTGTGTGCTTTTCTCCTTTCTCAGTCACTGTAAATTTTCTTTCCCTTTGTATAAGTTTGTGTCTTTTTAGTTTTCCATTTCTTGTTGGTAGTATCACAATTTTTGATTGGCTCCTCTAGACTTGGTGTATAGCAGCAGGTGGCATGTGACAATTATGATCAACTCCCAGACACAGTTTATTACATCAATATTGAATGAATTTTATGTCACAGAATTTGTAAATCACTATAATTGATTCACCGTTGATGATTCACTATCTACATCATTAATCTTGATGTTTTAACCAATGCCAGTGTTTCCTGCATTTGGTTAAATTTAAAGTATTTATGACTTTGTTTGAGTGGGTAAAATGGCAGTACAAAATACACAACTTAATGACTACAAAAGTTATTCTGAAAATGGGTAAACAAACTAAGTCTTCTGTCTTCAACTTGACTTTAGAGACTATTTTCAATGTCTTGCAAGGGGATTGTTTAGGTCTATTTTGATGTCTGTTTTGCTTCCAGCTATGTCTTATTTTCATTAATCCTTATAATGCAATTTGACCTCACAATTACGAATTCATACATGAAAGGAATCTTATTACTTATTTCTTTGTAACAAGGAAGGACCCGTAGTTTCTTACCTTGTCTTCTCACTTTGTTTTGTTTCTTCTTAGTCGCCGTTTGGTGCATCTGCTTTGGCCAGCTCTTCTGTTTGTATGCTCAGTCCCATAAACCTTGTTGGTTTCTCGTGGACAGTAATAATATCATTATCATTATCATTATCATTATTATCATTATGGATGCTTAATGATGACAATCTTGTGATAGTGTTTGTAGCAAATGGTCTCTTACAAATTTTGCCAGTAGATATTTTCTTGGTTTTGTTTTTTCACAGGGACAATTGATTACCATTTGTGGAAAGTTTAATTTACCATGAAAAATTTACTTCTGTCATTCATGGCAAACTAAATGCCGAGTAGTCTATTTGTAGTAGAAGCCATAGTTATTATTGGCAATCTAGTATAATTAGGATTGTAGTTTTTGAATCTAATGTCCTTATTCTATTTTTCATAATTTTGTGTATGCTAGTTGTAGATAATATTTTGCATAAGAAACATGTAATATTTCTTGATTTTCTTATCTTTTATTATATTTCTTATGGAAAGATGCTTGGAGAGGCTTATCAAGTTCTAAGTGATCCTCAAAAGCGGGAGGCATATGACAATTATGGAAAGACAGGTGTATCAAAGTGAGTACCTATATGTTGTTACCAGAATTGTTGGACCAACAGATCCTTTTAGACTTGACAAACTTGTTAGCTCCTTTTAGACTTGATTATAATTGTTTTACATGCATTTGTATTTGCATCTTGCTGGTAAACAGATTTGTGTAATGAGCCTTGCTGGCTCTCTCTCAATCTATGCTGAAAAAATTGTCTTTTTTTCGGAAGCTATGCAATTTTTTTCGAGTTTTTGTAATATATAATTTTTTGGTATTTTCAGAATATATAAATATCAATGCTTGGAAATGTAAAGAAAATTATCATATTTCAATGCCAACTTTATTTGCTGAAGAAACTTGCAAATATTTACAATTGCAAATGCAGTACGCTATAATCTAATTAATTTAAAGAACCTGGCAAGTGGAAATGTCGAATGCTGGATCCTTATAGCTGATGTAGGAATTAAAAATTGTTTTTGGCACCGCTTGCAGACCTTGTATTCTGAACATCACTCTCTAAACAAAGATCAACCTTCTTACTGTAAAACGATGCTCCAAATTATGGATTGTAGCCTATCCCAGCTTCAAGATAGTTGATTGCAGTTTCTTCTTAGGACTGCTGGATGAAAAATGGTGGCCAATACATATACCAATTCCACCCAATTTTCAGAATGGCTAGCCGTCTATCCTCTTAACAATACTCAATAGCATGAACAATGTTCTTCGAACAACTAAATTCTTAGTATTATTCTCATAGAAAACACAATTCATTGGCATATGATCCAATTCAAAGTGCTGAAAAACATTAAAGAAAATTTACCATTTCCTGCAATTTAACGCCAAACACTGAATTCACACTTCATCAAAAATCAATGCATAATGGAATACAATGGTGCAAACTTTGCAAGGGGTTGTATTCATTACTTTAATTCAAAGCTTCTTCATGACACCAATCAGCTAAGGCTTATTACTCACACCTTTCACGTAAGAGACTTCCTCATCACACTTTTCTCTTAACCTATTATAATTTTGCATTTGGAAGAAAATTCAACTTTTAAATATAATAACTCATTTACAACTCAATGGCTAAAGTCTTCTTTCGCACACTTTTCACAAAAGAGGCTTTTTGGACACACCATTCAATTAGAACAATAAACTCATAAAGTTATTTAATTAAGTCAACCTAGTAAATAACCTCCATTATGCATCTTATTGTCAAAGCTCTATGAGTAAATTGAGATAGCCTGACCTTGTTAGCATGGACGCTTGATGTTGCTAGAAGTATGACTGTATGGGGGAGATTGTCAGTATGTTAGAGAGATGATTGAGTGTTTATGTGTTGCATTCATGATTGTGTTTGTCATTGATGTCAGCATATCAGTTTTCTAGACAGTTCAACTAGAGTTGCAGAGGAAGATTTGTTTGACGATTTTCGTGGTCAACGAGTTATGTTCTACACACTTAGAGGAGTATTCAGGATCATGTTCTGATGCTTGTCTATGTTCGTAGAAAAAGATTTGTAGATTTGTGAGTTATAGAAGATTTTGTAGCGATCGCTCTTAGAGCATGTTTCTGGAAAGTAAGTACTGGTAATTGTGCTATATCTTTTTGGTGAGTCTGAAGATCGTTCGGAGGGCTTGGATTATGATTGGAAACATGTTTAGGATGCTATGGTTAATGTGGTGAAATCATATGTTCATTCTGTGAAGATTTGTGATGTTTGTTCAGCATATTGTTCCTAGGAAGCTGACTATTGTTAATACCTTTATGGGAAGTGTATATTGTAATGTAACGTGTAATCTAATATCTTAGTGTGGTCCTATACTATTCATTGTAAATTGAGAAAGCCTCAAGGCCGACTCAATTCTTGTTTAGGACTTGGTATAAAGGAAGGATACTTTCCTTGTGGTTGAGTATCCAGTGTGAATGTTTATTGTTTATGTGAGCTTGAATGCAAATATAGCTATGATCGGATCATAGATTGATGTTGAGGATATTACAATAATAGATAAGTCATCTTATAAGTTAATGGTTATCTATTGTAAATATCTAGTTTGTTTTTGTTTTTTGCTTTCTCTAGAATAGAATGTCTCTATTCTTTACAATCGTTTCCTAAGGAAACATCATTTCATTCTTTTGTATAAATTGACCATCTGGTCTTTGTTAATAACAAGCAATTTTTTACCAATTACTTCCATAATATGGTATTAGAGCAAAGTTGAATTTTTTTGAAACTAATAATTTCTTATTGAAATTATCTAAACATTATTTTCAAAATAATTCTTTCGCTAAATTATTTTGCTTCATTATACCTGATTCAGGCTAGGGTTTGGGATGAAAAATATCTGCAAGTCGGGTCTGTAAAGGGCAACATCAATTTGCAAATCACGAGTTCCTTGATTGATTCGTGTAGTGTTTGTTATTCATGGTTTGCAAACAGCCAGTTCCTGACTCGTGTAGGGTTTGTTACCAAGGGATTCGGCCTTTTCAACTATAGCAATCATGCCTCTGTTTGCAACTTACATGTTTTTTCACATTGCTTTCTCTAGAACTCTCATTTTTTGTAAGGTCACGGGTTTGCCAAACATAGTGTTTTTGAGGGTGAAATCACAGTTTGTTTTGCCAAAATTTCATTGCCTATGTTGTCTCAGACAAAAATGCCCCTATTCTGAACAAAATCGTGTAGTTTTTGTGCTTGCAACCACCATTTTTTTGCTGTTTTTGACCTCCATGGCTGCCAACCTGGTTTTTCGCTCAAAACCCTGATTTTTGGGTTCAAATTATTTTTTTGATATTCTTGGTGGATTTTTCGAGAGCTCAACTGGGTTGTCCGTTTTTTCTAGGTGCCTCGATTTTCATGCCTCAATTTTTGAGCTAGTGGATTCAGAAAATGACAGCATATTCCTTCTGGGTTTTTCAAGCTCTCTTTTGGGTTACTTTGATTTTTCTGGGTCTTCTGTATTTTTGCCTCGAAGAATGTGCCTTCACAGATTTTCATAGATTTTCATTGAAAAATGTGCCATGGCATCTCTGACAAACATTCTGCTCAAGCATAACTCAAAATTCAATGGTCAAAATTATGGCACTTGGAAGTAGTGGATCATTGCAATTTTTGAATATCGGAACACTGATCAACTTGTTTTGGGTGTTACGAAGCGTCCGACTTCACCGGGTCCTGATCAGAATACATGGGATCTGAATAATTGAGAGGTAGTGATGCTTCTCAAATTATCCATGGCTGATGATCAACTTTCTTAGATTCTATTCAGCAAGACAGCTACCGAGATCTCGACACATCTCAAAGGTCTTCATGAGACTTCTGACAAAAGCAGAGCCTTCTTTCTGAAAAAACACTATTTTCTATTGTCATGGATGAGCGCAACTCACTCTAGGCACACTTGAATCAGATTTAGGAAATCCATAATCAGTTACTTGCCATCGTTTGCAAGATGGAGGAAGAGAATATTGTGGTTATAACTCTTCGAAGTTTACCAAAATCCTATGATCATTTTATCAAGACTCCCAACATCACATCTTCTGGTGTTGATTTGAAATTCACTGATCTCTGCACCCTGTTGCTTCAGCAAGATCGGTGGAAACAACAATTCGATAACAGCTCGAGTTCCACCTCCACAGAGCAAGCCTTTGCTGCGAAATCCTTTTAGAAGGATAAAGGCAAGTTTCAACAGCCATCTCAACAGAAGTCTTTTGCTCCAGCATCAGATGGTTCTCGAAAGAACATTCAATGCAACTATTGCCACAAGTTTGGACACATGAAGGTTGAATGTTGGAAATGCTTAGCTGCACAGTCTAAGTAATCAGGTTCACAACCCAAAACGAATAGTGCAGAGCACACTGAGTAGGTGGAATTTGCCTTTTACGCCTTCATGGCTAAAAGACCTGTAGATCATGTGAAGTCGTCTGCCTAGTACATTGATTCAGGCGCCTCTCGTCATTTCAATCACCGCAGAGACTGGTTTACTAACTACCAACCTTATTCAGATTGTTATTTTTGGTGGCGGAGAAGAGTACACGGTTGTCGGTAAAGGCAACATTTAGATTCAGTCTGCTGGGAGGAATCTCATATTCCTTGATGTGTACTATGTTCTAGGTATGGAATTAAATCTACTCTCAGTCAGTCAATTGTTGTGACATTCTCTACACTTGGCAGTAACCTTTAGTTCACGTTAGTGCACCATCACTGGTCGAGCAACTAAGTCTATTGTTGCAGTGGGTCTTGAGGATCATGGTCTTTTCAAAGTTATTGATTCTGGTGATTCTCAGGCCTTAGCTATGGCTGCTCGGTGATCTTCTGTCAGCACACTTTGGCATCAGCGATATGGGCACTTAAATGTGCATTATCTCTCACAACTTGCTCGGGATGAGCTTGTTCTTGGATTGCTAGATATTCAGACTCAATAGCTTGGAGTTTGTGATACATGCAAGGCTGGGAAGCAACATTGCACACCTTTTACCAGTGGCGATTCATGGCGCGCTTCTCAGGTACTTTAGCTTGTACATGCCGATATTTGCGGTCCTATGGCCACTCCTTCTATTCTTAGGTCCAGGTATTTTCTATTGTTTGTTGATGATTTCAGTAGAAAAATGTGGGTGTATTTCTTAAAAAGAAATTAGATACATTTCCTTTACTGTAGAAGTTTAAACCTTTAGTTGGAAAAGAGTTTGGGAAATCTATTATTACTCTTAGATCAGACAATGGGGGTAATTTTTTTCTAATATTTTCTCCAGCTCCTTGGATACACATGGCATCAAACACCAATTAACCACACCCCACACACCACAACGAAACAATGTAGTTGAACGTCGGAACAAGACAATCACCGAGATGGCTTGATCTATGCTTGAACACAAACATGTTCCGAAGCAGTTTTGGGGAGAAGCAATTAATACTTTATCTGTTAAACCGGTGACCCATAATGGCAGTGAAAGGTAAAACTTTGGAAGAGGCCTGGTCATGTCGAAAGCCCAAAATTAGTCACCTAAAGGTTTTTGGCTCCCTTACTTTTGTTTGGATCCCTGATGCGTCACACACCAAGTTGGATGTCAAGATTCAGAAACTGATCCTTGTTGGATATAGCAATCTTCACAAAACCTACCGCCTAATTGATGTTGAGACATCTCGTCTCATCTACAGTTGAGATGTAGTCTTTGATGAGCAGCGAGGACCATTCATGCCTGTTTCTCCTATTCTTGATCCAACAGACTAGCCTATGATGGTTCATGATTTGGGAGTTCAGCTTCCATTAGGTCCACCTGATGGGAGGGCTCTAGTAGCTCTTGTAGCTCTAGTTATACTAATGATACCTGTACAGACACCTCCGGCTTCTCCTACAGGATCACCTTGCTTTGTAGATGCTTCACCTGAGTTTGATCCAAATTCTTCTGATGTGGATCCTACTGATCAAGCATGTCTTGGCACTAATGTTGGTCATTCTCGTATCCGGCCTAAGTGGTGGGTTAGGACACTTGCTGATCTTTGTGATGATGAGCTCATTGATGGGGGAGAATTGCTCGGAAAAAGAGTAAAACTATAGATACTGTTAACTTTGCTCTCATGGCCAACATTCACAGTGTGTTTGAACCTCAAACATATTCCGAGGCTAAAGGAATTCCAGAGTGGGAATAGACCATGACATCTGAACACCAGAGCCTGCTAAAGAACAACACCTGGGTCCTTTTTGATCTTCCACCAAGGAAGAAACCCATTGGCTGCAAATGGGTCTCCAAAATCAAGTACAAATCGGATGGTACTTTGGATAAATACAAAGCTCGTTTATTGGCAAAGGGCTTTTCTCAGCGTCTGGGCATTGATTATGAGGAGACCTTTGCTCCTACTGCAAAGATGAGCACCATCAGATTAGTCCTAGCAATGGCAGCATAGTTTGGCTAGAAGGTCCATTAGATGGACGTCAAGAGTGTTTTCTTGAATAGTGGTCTCCATGAAGAGGTCTACATGAAGCAGCCTCTTGGTTTCAACATTGCTGGTAAAGACCATCAGGTTCTCAGATTGGTAAAAGCCCTCTGTGCTTAAAATCACACCCCTTGGGCATGGTACATAAAAATTGATAAGTACCTCAATGATCAAGGCTTCAAGAGGAGTTCTTCAGACTCAAATCAGTACATCAAGACTACTAATAGTGACATCATTCTTCTAGTTATTTATGTGGATGATTTGATATCACTGGCAGCTTGGCATCTTTGATTAAGGGAATCAAACATAATTTATTCCATTCTTTTGATATGATTGACGTTGGGCTTATGCATTATTGCCTAGGTGTTGAAGTTTGGCAACAGTCTTCTATGATATTCATCTCTCAGTCCAAATATGCATGGGCCCTATTAGACAAATTCCATATGCAGGATTGCAAACCTGCATCTACACCTATGGAGAAAGGTCTCAAGTTATCAACAAAGTCTGATTCTCCTTCTGTTGATGATACTACATGCAGACAACTAGTAGACAACCTCATCTACCTCTTTGCTATTAGGCTTGATATCAACTTCGCAGTCAGCTATATTTCACGCTTTATGAGAGCTCCTAAGGTTGATCATTAGATGACAACAAAGCGTGTGCTTCGTTATGTGAAGGGCTTTTTAGATTATGGACTTTTGTACTCTTGAAGTTCTAATCCTAAATTTAGTGGGTTCATAGATTCAGAGTGGGTAGGCTCTGTTGATGATAAAAAGTCAACCTCTGGATATGTGTTCAGTTTGGGATCCAGTGAAGTCACATGGACTAGTAAGGAGCAACAGGTAGTTTCTCTCTCTTCTACAGAGGCCGAATACAGAGGGACTATTAAGGTAGGATGTGAAGCTATTTGGCTTTGTTGGATGCTTGGGGATATGCAGATGTCACCAACAAGACTTACTACTCTATTTGTTGATAACGAAGGTGATATGCAGATGTCACCAATAGGACTTACTACTCTATTTGTTGATAACGAAGGCGTAATCAAGTTAGCATGAAATCCAATCTTCCATGAACGAACCAAGCATGTGGATGTTTACTGTCATTACATACGATAGTTGGTTGAAGATGAGACTATAGATTTGCAGTATGTTCCTACCATAGATCAAATTGCAAACATTCTCACCAAGCCTCTTGGTCCTGATAAGTTTGTCAAATTCAGAGGACAGGTTGGAGTTTTAGATAGATTAACCATTAAGGGAGGGTATTATAATAATAGATAAGTCGTCTATTATTAGTTAATGGTTATCTGTTGTAAACATGTAGTTTGGTTTCATTTTTTGCTTTCTCTAGAATAGAATATTTCTATTCTGTACGATCGTTTCCTAACAAAACATCATTTCATTCTTTTGTATAAATTGACTGTCTAGTCTCTATTGATAACAAGCAATTTTTTACCAATTACTTCCATAATAGAGGATGTACTGTGAGCTTCAAAGGAACTATATTGGCAAAGAAGTTGCTGTTTAATCAGTTCATGTACTTGGATATTTTATCCTGAAGATTGCTTAGTGAAGACAGTCTTGAAGCAATTTGGATAGTTGGTTTAGTTGACTTCCTATCAACTCCTTGTAGGGTTGGAATCTCTTGATAGGTATTCTAGGTCGCCTAATAAGGACTCATATGTTTTGATTGCATTTCATTGGTCCTAACAGAGTCTATCCTTTCCCAAGCAACTTTTATATTAGTACATCATCTTGTGGGGATCATTCCCACTGGGGTTTTCCCTTTGATCAATGGTTTCCTTAGTTAAAAAATTTGGTGTTACTGCGTATGTTTACCTTTCTATGGTTGCATCTTTTCATTACATGTTTTAGATTTGATAAAGTTATTATAAGTTATTTCAAGCACATAACTAATTCATTCCCCCACATGTCAATTATATTGATGGACTTTCTAACAATTGGTATTAGAGCATCAGGTCGTTGAATGAAAAATTTAACAACTTAATGAGATCCATGACTTTATTCAGGAAACAAAGTCCGAAGTTTGATAGAGTGAATTATCATAATTTGAAGGAAAAGATGAAGACTCATTTGATGTGCATTGGTCCGGAATTGTGGCTGGTTACACTGAAGAAGAAGGATGTAATAGATGAAGATAAGCTTGATTCATGTGAACTAGAGGCTAGAGATCTATTCATGCAAACATGTTTGCTAAAGAAGCAATGTTGTCAACTCTTCTGTAATCTGAATATGTAGAGGTAAAAATTTCAAAGCTTGCACATGAAATTTGGATTAAATTGCAGAATATTTGAAGGTGATGAGTAGGCAAAGATATCTAGATTTGCAAAGTTGGATATTTATGTTTGAAAATGCTAAAATGCAGGAAGATGAAACTATAAGTGGATACTTTAGTAAAATATCTGAGATTGTTGTAAGAATTACAAGTTTTGGTGGAACGAAATTAGAAGATGAGATTGTACGGAAGATTCTGAAAACTTTGACACCTGCTAATCATCAGATGGCATAAATAACTAAAGAAGTTATTCCTTGAACAACTATCTTTTGCAGAGAAACTCTTCTTGGAAATTTGCAGGTATGTGAATTATGGATGAAACAGAATGAAGGAATACCTAGAGTTGAAATTGCTTTTAGTTTGCGGAGAGACAGACCTACACTAACTAGGAATGCAAGTACAAGTGGAGACTATGCTAGAGAATGGATAGTCAAACAAGAAGAAGACAAAAAGATTGATGGACTTGCATTGATTATGAAGAGAGAACCTAAAAAGGTAAGAATTTTTTCGCTTGTTGGACATGTAAGAAACTTGGGTCATTTTTCATCTAGTTGCCCTAAAAGAGAGAAGAAAGCAAGCTTACGAAGCCTTACAAATCTAGAATTCCAAAGGATTGCTTCTTTGTTAATGAAGATGACCTTGATTTGAAGATGGTAAGTTTCCCAGATAGTGATGATGAGATAGGGTTTGTTGCTATTAAGGAAGAAAGTCCTGAAAAAGAAGGGAAGAAAAAGCTTTAGTAACTCATGTTGAAAATAAAAAGTATGATTTGGATTATATATGGTGGATGCTCTCATCATATGACTGGAGATATGAACAAGTTTATTGAATTCAATAGTTATGATGGAGGGATAGTTAGAGTTGGAAATAATGCACCATGTCAGATTAAAAGAAAATGATCTATTACTCTTGATGGAAAGACTAACACTGAGGATGTTTGCTTTGTGGATGGATTGAAACATAATCTTTTAAGTATTGGACAACTTGTTGACAAGAGATATTGGTTGCAATTTACAAAAAAAACTTGCATAACCAAAGACAACGATGACACTTTATTTGGTATAGGTACAAGAATAAAGGTTATGTTTTTTTAGCTGAATCCAACGGAGATGAGATGTTTTGTTGCTAAAGTGGATGATAGTTGGTTATGGCATAAGAGATTTTGTCACTTTGACTTCAATAACATTGTGAAGATTAGTACAACACATGCAATAAGAGATTTTCCTAAGATTGTGAGACCTTCTAACATGATTTTCAAAGAATGTGTGATGGTAAAGGTGAAGAAAAGTTCATTTCTAAGCAAAATATTCACTACTACAACAAAGTTGGAGATTGTGCATGTAGATTTGAGTGGTCCTACAAGAACAAGGGCATGATTTTACTCGGATGATGTGGGTAACATTTTTTAGAGAGAAGTCTAAAGCTTTTGAGAAATTCAAGATATTTAAGAGTAGAGTTGGGAGTGAATCTGGTTTGAAGCTTAATTGTTTGAGATTAGATAGAGGAGGATAATTTATTTCAAATGAATTTAACATCTTTCGTGAGGATAATAGTATAAAGAGATAACTTTCAGCTCCGAAGACAACACAACAGAATGGGATAACAAAAAGAAGAAACATATTAGTAAGTGAAGCAGCTAGAGAAATGATGTTTGAGGACAATGTATCACATATCTTTTGGAGAGAAACAATAAACACCGCAATATATACAATGAATAAAGTGTAGGTTAGACAAGGCATTGGTAAGACACCTTATGAACTTGGGTTTGGAGATACACCTACTTTGAAATACTTTAGGATATTTGAAAGTAAGTGTTATATCAAAATAGATGATGATATTGGGAAGTTTGATTCTATAAGTGATGAAGGTATGTTTCTTGGCTATTCATTAAAGAGTAAAGCATATAGATGTTTAGATCAGAGATTGAAGACTATTGTCAAAAGTGCTAATGTGAGAGTTGACGAAAAGCTTAGAATTTGAGAGAGGATTCTTGATTATGATTCTGATGGAGAGACTAATTAGAGACGTAGTAACAATCAAAATGTTGAATTTGCAAACCAAATTACAAAAGGAAGAACATAGAGAAGAACCAAGAACTAAACCAAGATCAAAACTTAGAATTGCAGATAGAATAGAGCAAGGAACACCTAGATATGTTGCAAGAAATCACCCTATGAATCAAATTATTGGGATGCAAACAAAGGAGTTATGAGAAGAAACAAGGTGAGTGAAGAATTATGTTTAATCACAAGTTGAACCTAAGAATGTAGATGAAGCTTGTAAAGATGAATTTTGGATAAAGACTATGAAAAAAGAACTTGAGCAGATAGAAAAGAACAAAACTTGGGATTTAGTTTCTAGACCTAAAGCCAAGAATATAATTGGAACAAAGTAGGTACTCAAAAACAAGATGAATGAGCAAGGTGAATTAGTGAAAAAGACTATGAAAAAAGAACTTGAGCAGATAGAAAAGAACAAAACTTGGGATTTAGTTTCTAGACCTAAAGACAAGAATATAATTGGAACAAAGTAGGTACTCAAAAACAAGATGAATGAGCAAGGTGAATTAGTGAAAAAAGAAGAAGGTTAGTATGCAAACGGTTTTACAACATGAAGGAATTGATTTTGAGGAAACTTTTGCACTAGTTGCTAGATTAGAGGCTGTTAAAATGTTTTTGGCATTTGCATCGAACAAAAATTCCAAGGTTTATTAGATGGATGTTAAGTCAACTTTTCTCAATGAAGAACTTGAAGAAGAGATATACATTGAATAACTTGATGGCTTTCCTTTGATAGAAGAAGAGGATGTGGTTTGCAGATTGAAGAAAGCATGATATGGACTAAAGCAAGTACATAGAGCTTTGTATGCAAGGGTGGACAAACATTTGATCAGTTTGAGATTTGAGAAAGGTAAAGCAGACAATAAATTATATTTAAGAAAGAATGAAGATGGTTTACTAATTATTGTAGTGTTTGTTGATGACATCATTTTTGAAGATAATGATGAAGCTAGCAATACATTTTCAGAAGAGATGAAGAATGGATTTGAGATAAGTATGATTGGTGAGATGAAATATTTCTTGGAATTATAGTGTTCAAAATAAAGATGGCTTTTTCATATCACAAACTAAGTATCTTAACAACTTGTTGACAAGATTTGGATTGGAAAATTGTAAACCTATTGGAACACCTATATTGACAGGATGTAAGTTATCAAGAAAACATGAATAACCTAGTGCATTACAAACAAAGTACAAATCCTTGATAGGTGGATTGTAATATTTGAGACATACTAGACCTAATATAGCTAATATAGTATGATTTGTGCCAAGATTTCAAGCAAATCCTAAAGAGACACATCTTGTAGTAGTAAAAAGAATTTTTAGATACTCGAAAGGAACTTCAAATTATTGGCTATAGTATGACAAATCACATGATTTCACATTTTGTGCATACATTGATGTTGATTGGGCAGGAAATGTTGATGATAGAAATAGAACAAGTGATGGAGCATATTTCTTGGGAAGAAGATTGGTTTGTTGGCTAAGCTAAAAACAAGATTGCATTTCACAAAGTACAACAGAGGCAGAATATGTAGCAACAACAAACAATTGTAATCAGATAATTTAGATGAAGCAAATGTTGAAGGAAATTGGAATTGAGTTTATTGCACTTGTTATCATACATTGTGATAACACAAGTACAGTTAGCATGTCAAAGAATTTAGTGTTACATTCAAAGGCAAGACACATTTTAATTAAGCATCACTTTTTGAGAAAAAAGGGAGTAGAGAAAGAGATCATATTAGAGTATGTCAGTACAAAGGAGTAGATAACAGATATATTCATAAAACTTTTGGCTAGGGATACATTTGAATACTTGAGGGGTATGCTTGGGGTCATGCCCCAACCTTCCTTAGAGTAGTTGATGCGGAGATTGCATCAGTCTAATATGAAATAGAGAACTATTCTATTGTTTGTAGTGAATGCTTGATGCTTCTCCTATGGGGGAGTGTTTGTGCTTGAGCTGAATCATTAAGGACTCTTGGTAATGATATTCAATAGTCTTTGGACACTTAGTTGCAACTTTTTTTTCACAAACAGGATCAGAGATGATTTCGTGAATTGACATAATGACACCCTTTGTCATTGATGTCAATGGGGGAGAGATATACATGAAACACCTTTTTTTGGTATGGAGGAGAAATGTGGAGATGTGCATAAGGGATAAGTATACAAGTAAAACATTGTTGATCAATGGAGGAGATTAGGACATGAAAAACTCTTTACAACCTCTCTTTAAGAGAGTAATATGCTTACATTTAGAGGAAGCATGAATGGTGGAGCAAAAGTAAATGAGTAAGAAATATATTTTGGTATTCATGGTACTTGTTTCTGATTTATGTTGCCATTAATGCCAAAGTGGGAGATTGTTAGCATGAATGCTCGATGTTGCTAGAAATATGACTGTATGGGGGAGATTGTCAGTATGTGAGAGAGATGATTGAGTGCTTATGTGTTGCATTCATGAATTTGTTTGACATTGATGTCAACACATCAATTTTCTAGATGGTTTAGTTAGAGTTGCAGAGGAAGATTCGTTTGCTGAGGTTCGTGGGCAGCGAGTTATGTTCTATGCACTTAGAAGAGTATTCAGGAACATTTCCTGATGTTGTGTCTATGTTCGTGGAAAAAGATTTGCAGGTTTGCATGAGTTATAGAAGATTTTGTGGAGACTTCTCTTAGAGTGAGTTTTTGGAAAGTAAGTACTAGTAATTGTGCTGTATCTTTTTGGCGAGGCTGAAGATTGTTTAGTGGGCTGTATTATGATAGAAGACGTGGTTAGGATGCTATGATTAACGTGGTGAGATTAAATGTTCATTGCAAACATTTGTGCTGTCTGTTCAACGTATTGTTTGCAAGAAGCCGACTATTGTTAATATCTTTATGGAAAGTGTATATTGTAATGCAACGTGTAATGTAATATCTCAGTGTGGTCCTATACTATTCATTGTAAATTGAGAAAGCCTCAAGGTCGACTCGTTACTTGTTTTAGGACTTTGTATAAAGGAAGGATACTTTTCTTGTGGTTGAGTATCCAATGTGGATTTTTATTGTTTATGTGAGCTTGAATATGAAGTTGGTTATGATCAGAGCAGAGATTGATGTTGAGGATGTACTGTGAGCTTCAAAAGAACTGTATTGGCAAAGAAGTTGTTGTTTAGTAGAATTCATTTACTTGGATATGTTATCCTAAAGATTGTTTAGTGAAGACAGTCTTAGAAGCAATGTGAACAATGTGTTCAATTGACTTGCTATCAACTCTTAATAGGGTTGGTACAACTCCTACTAGGGTTGGAATCTCCGGATAGCGATTTGAAGTATCTTAACTGAGATTCATCTGTACTAATTATATTTCTTTGGCTCCTAACAGAGTCTATCCTTTCACAAGGACTTTTATATTATTTCATCATCTTGTGGGCATCATTCCCACCCAGGTTTTTCTTTTGATCAAGGGTTTCCCTAGTTAACAAATTTGGTGTTACTGTGTATGCTAATCTTTCTATGTTTGCTGCATCTTTTTTACATGTTTCAGATTTGATAAAGTTATTATAAGTTGTTTCAAGTACAGAACTTGGTATATGGGTCTTGGGGAGTCTTTTAGTCATTATGGAGTTGGGATAGAAGGAAGGATAGATGTGAATTTGAAGAGCTAGAGTTGCGGCTTAGGAGCTAGAGGATCTCTTGGTGGACCTGTGGGTACAAGTGTGGATTCTTCTTGGTGTTCTTATCTAGTTATGTATCTGGACTAGCTGAGATTGGTTGTAAGTTGGATCATGTTGGATCTTGCAAAACTGATTTTGTAATTTGCTAATTGTATCTGGCCCTAACCCAGAAGACCTTACAACCGAGCATATTACATGTAATCAGTTATATATCTATGAATCAAAAATTGTAATTTGGTATCAGATCTTGCATTATTATTTTTTGTTATTGTGTTTCCGTTGTGTGGTTGTATAGCTGGGGGCTAGGACATCTCCTCTAGAGATACTCTTGCCTTTCATTGCATCGGGTGGGATCAGAGTGAAGGTTGTTCCTGAGTGTGTAGACAAATCGTTGAAGTTGAGGCAGTTTGCACCAGGACTTGGGTTGAAGAAGATTGATCTTCTGAATTGGTGGATTTATTGCTTAGGGTTTGCTAAAATTTTGGAAGATGCCTCCAAGAAGATTGGACCCTAGGGCAATTGCTGATCTTATTGATATTGTAGAAGAACGGATCTCAGAAAAGATGAGAGCAGAGTTCAGATCTAAGATTGCATTGATGAAGAGTGACATGATTGTTGAAATTGTAAGTGCTTTAGGTGGTGTACCTAGACATGTGGGTACTGAAGATGGTTATGAGGAAGCTACTGAAGACTTTGAATTTGCTGAATCAAGTGGTGAGGCCAGAACTGATCATATGGAGAAACCTATTGGAACTAGGGCTGATCAGTTTGCTCGACCTGGATCTCAGTTGAAACTGAAGCATAAGAGGGAGGTTTCTAATTTTTCAGGTACTTTGAATCCTAAAGACTTGATTGATTGGATTGGTGAATTGGAAGACTACTTTGAGCTTGAGGATATTGAGGATCCACTCAAAGTAAGGTTGGCACAAACTAATTTGAAGGGACATGCTGCTCTTTGGTGGAAGGAACTGCAAAGAGATAGAGAAGAGGAAGGTGAAATGAAGATCACTAGATGGAAATTGATGGTGACTAAATTGAAGGCTAAGTTCATTCCTACTGATTATGAACTCGAGTTGTTTAAAAGGTTGCAGAATCTGAAGCAAAAGGATATGACTGTGAAAGATTATACAGAGGAGTTCTACAAGTTGACTATTCGGTCTGGTGTAATGTCCCCTTGTCTATCTCTTAGGATTTAGAGGATTATTTACTTTAACTTTAAGAAACTTCTTCCTTTAGAGTTCTGATATTAGTATTTTGATCATGTATATAGATACTCAATTATCTCTAAATCTCCTTTATTGATTTCCACAATGCATACTAGCCAGGTGTTCATTGTTGATTCTCAATGTAATGGAAAAAAATGATATGTGGATTTTTTTGTGCAATAAGTTGTTGTGTCTAATATAATAGATTAGTGTTTAGAACATTGAAGTTGCCTATGATCTTTCTTTGTATTGATATAACTGGTTAATACCAAATTATAAATATTGAGCAACAGATCAACGGAGATATTAAAAGAATAGATATGTTCCTTGACTGCAGATATCTTTATGACTGGACCTTATATGATGAAGATTGTCGAGAGTGGTTTGTATCTTTACTCTTATACCAGTGTTGAAGCTCCTCTCAATCCGCTCCTGTGTATCCCTTCCGTTGATGCTCGATTGGTTTAATGATTTGCTATGATTCTGTTTGTTAACTGAAGCGCAGTTACTTAATGGTTATGTTTGTATATTTGTGTGGAAGAATTTTTGCGTATACTTCTGTGTTGTGTTCGGTGAGATGTTGTTACTTAATGGTTATGTCTGTATATTCGTTTGGAAGAATTTCTGTGTATACTTCTTTGTTGTGTTCGAGGAGATGTTGGAGACTGTCCTTGGTGTATATCGCATGGAATGAACTCCCCTAGTTCCTTGCCTGTAGTGCTTCCGTCTTTCCTTCCCGTACTGTGATGTGTGTTTTTCTTCCCTTTAATATGCCGTCTGTTCTTCCAACGTCTGCCCTTTTAACGTTTTTTTTTTGCCACCCTTTCCTATGTTTGCTGCTTTATCTTATTTCCTTCCTTTTATGCAATGCCCAGTGTCTCTGACTCCAATGATGTTCCAGCCTTAGTTATTCTTTCTTGATCGCTACCTGTAGTCCTCTTGTGTGCTGAAGCTGTATATATATATTTCTTTCTGAAACTCCATCCCCTATCCTCTTTTAATAGATTCCACACGCGGCTTATATAGCTTGTGTGATTGGGAGGTCATGATCTTTGGTCGAGACCTAAGGTCGATGTCCATTATATTTAAATAATTTGTATTTTAGTTTAATTAGTTCATGTTTTGTATATTTAGTGTATAAAGTAAATGTAATTCATTTAGTAGATATATAATTAAGATATTTCATTATTATTATTATTATTATTTATTTAACTTTGTCAAATGCAATTCTAATTATATTATATTATATTTATTTGAATCTTTTATTAATAATATAATATTATAATATAATATATTATATTATATCATCATTTATTCCTATCACGTTCTCTTATTAACACTAAATTTAATAAATTATAATCTAATTTATTATTAGACTCCTTATATTGTTCTTTATTATTATTATTTTTAAATTCTAAGGGGCAAAAAATAGGGGACATGACATCTGGGCACAGAGAATTGTCAAAAGAGAAGGTAACTCGATATATTAATGGTTTGAGATTCAATATTCAAGATGAGGTTGGTATGCTGAATATTTGTTCAGTTGAGGATGCTTATCAGTATGTTTTGAGAGTAGAAGAGGAGCTAAAGAGGAAGAATCAAGGTATTTCCCGAGGGAAGGAGAAGTAGGATAGTTCAGCATGAGCTAAACCAAAAGAAGAAGGTGAACAAAAACCTGCTGATTAGAAAAAGAGGACATGTGGAGGTAGGTTCAAAGGCAATTGTTTCAAGTGTTGTTAAGAAGGGTATAGATCTTTTGAATGTCCGATTGGTAGGACAACTGCTGTTGTGAGTGAGGTTGAAGTCCAGGGCAGTCAGCTAGAGCAAAGAGAGAGTTTTCTGGCTCCACGAGTTTTGATTGGTGAGAGGACATTGGATTCTTGTCAGAGGACCAATTTATTCAAAACTCGTTGTAAGTCTGGTGGTAAAGTTTGCAAAGTGATTGTGGATGGTGGTAATACTGATAACCTTGTTGCTGAAGAGATGGTTCAGAAACTTGGTTTGAAGAGAATGAGACGTCCTTATCCTTATAGGATTGGTTGGTTGCAAGGTGAGCATGCTTTGGAAGTAAGGGAGCAATGCCTTGTTGATTTCCAGATAGGGTAGTATAAGGATCAAGTGTTGTGTGATTTTGTGGATATGAATAATTGTCATGTGTTACTTGGCAAACCTTGGCAGTATGATTGTAGGGTTGTGCATGATTGTGTTAGGAATGTATTTACTGTTGAGAAAGGTGGTAGGAAGTTTTCCCTGATTCCTTTGCAGAATGAAGAGCTCAGTAGGAGGAACCTGAGTATTGGCAGCCAAGTTGAGTTGGCAGATTCTGAGAAGGTTGGAGATTAGAATGAAAAGCAAACCTATGGAACACCTATGGTGGATGTGAAGAAGAAGAAGAAAAACAAGGGAAAGAGTATGTATGTTGAAGACTTGGAGGACGTGTATGTGAAGAACCAATTTGGGATTTATGTGTTGAATCCCAAAAGATGTTCTTCCAGTTACTAGAACATCTTTTCGAACTTGGGGTGTCTGATGTAGGAGCATCCTAGGCTTTCCTACAATCCTACATGTTTGGAGGAATTTTTGAGGAGCATCGATCTTAGATTTTGGTGGAGTTATGTTTTCATGGTTAGGGATGTGTTGGAGACACATTGGGGAACCTTTCCTCATGATTTCATAGAGATTGGATGGAGAGTTGAAGTTTGAACTATCTAAAACTTGCTACTGGAATTGTGTTTTTTCTTGTTTCTGGGTGCCTATTGCAGAGCGTATATCTAATTATCCTTAATGAATGAGAGGTTGCGCACTTTAGGGATTGAAGAGGGCCTAGAGTACTTGTGTCAAGAGCGCAAGTCCTAATTCATTATAGGTTAGGAGATATGGCAATTCTCCCGGAGTATTGATTTCTGGTAGTTTTGCGCGATAGTCTATTGTGGGTGCCTTTCAGGATGGATGCTAACTTTTCTTTGGGTAATAAGCCTTTGCGCATTTAAGGGGTTGTAGAGGACCTAGATTTCTACCTATGGTTTGAAGCACGAGTTCTAATTCAATTGGAGCTAGGAGATATCGCGATTTTACTTGGAAATTGATTTTTAGACACTTAATTGCTGTTGCAGGTCGACTTGTGGCATTTAATTTATGTATTTGTATTTAATTTGTGTTATGGGCTGACTTGTGGCTTAGATTAGTATAAGTAGGGGTCTTGGGGAGTCTTTTAGTCATTATGGAGTTGGGATAGAAGGAAGGATAGATGCGAATTTGAAGAGCTAGAGCTGCGGCTTAGGAACTAGAGGATCTCTTGGTGGCCTTGTGGGTACAAGTGTGGATTCTTCTTGGTGTTCTTATCCAGTTGTGTATCTGGACTAGCTGAGATTGGTTGTAAGTTGGATCATGTTGGATCTTGCAGAACTGATTTTGTAATTTGCTAATTGTATTTGGCCCTAACTCAGAAGGCCTTACAACCGGGCATATTACATGTAATCAGTTATATATCTATGAATCAAGAATTGTAATTTGGTATTAGATCTTGCATTATTATTTCTTGTTGTTGTGTTTCCGTTGTGTGGTTGTATAGTTGGGGGCTAGGACATCTCCTCTGGAGATACTCCTGCCTTGCACTGCATCACAAATAGTGGATTGTCATATGATAGGGTAATATCCATATTAAATAAGGGATTGTTGACAAAGGGAACTACACCCAGGTGCTGATTTGAACCAGGTAACTGTGAACTACGAGAAAGATGACTTGTAACCTGCTCCACTTGAACTATATCATGCCTTTGCAATTCCCTACTATGCATCGCATAAAGAGGCATGGTACATAAACTCCCGTCTAGGATACCCTGCAACACTTACCCCCTACCCTGGCACTTGAACTTCATCTCCATCGAGCGTAGATTAAGGAGAAACTCTTCAATATCCTGGATCCATCGCATTACGAGCACAACATCCATCCCTCTCATGTAAATCACATAGAAATCTAGTTGCATCTCATAATCATCGAGAAATAAAGAGAGATGTATGGGCCAGGTACACGGAAGGGCGTAGCTCTCTACCACCTTAACTCGAAACCCAACAAACTCCTCCACCTGAAGGCCACATCAACCAACAAACCTCTCATATATGAAATTATGGATGGCTCTAATGTCTAACATGTAGATGCAATGATGCCCCTCTATTAGTCCGCACATTATGAAAGCGGAGGGAAGTGGTACAACAATAGATAACACTATAGGGGATTGCCAAGCATCAGGACCAAACTTAATAGGGATCACTTGAGCATCATCATTTGAACCAACGAATTGCTGTGAAGATTCAGCCTTGAGCTCATCAGATAACACCCACATAGAGCAGTTTGCCCCTACTTTAGGCCTCAAAGAACAAGAGTGTCCTTTGTCACAAGGTCCTTTGCACAAATAGGAAATTTGTCTTCTGAAATCCTCATGCATTGCCTCATCATGCTTCACAACTGATTTTCTTTTTCCATCAATAGCTGATGGTTGTACCTCATCTATAGGTGGAGTGGTAAGTTTGAAAGCTCCATTTGCCTGGTCTTCTTGATGATCCGTTGTAGAAAAGGCGAATCAAATGCCTTAAGCCACCCTTTGAGTGTCTCTTGTAACCCCTTTGTAAATAACACAAGCAAGTGTTTCTCTGTCATACTAGGAGCCATGACAAAAAGTCTTAGAAACTCACTAATGAAAGACTCTAGGCTCCTTGTCTGCTTGAGTTGAGCAAGATCTCAGAAGTAAGTCTCGGGATCCTTCTGATCAAATCTCTTTACTAGTCTATCAACAAACTCCTGGTAGGATTTAATCTGGTTATGATGTAAAGTGACCAACCCATGGTACCACCAGTCATGGGCTATACCATCTAGACACAACACAACAAATTGTATAGCATCCTCCTCAATCATAAGATGTAATGAAAGATAAGTATCAAGCTTGTGAACCCAAGCTTTAGCTATTAGCTTCCCACATCCATCAAAATAGGGCATAGTCATCTTGTTGGTTGCCTGCTCCAAATCATTCTGTCTAGGCCTCTATCTCGTGTCAGGTCTAGGTCTAGGTCTAGAATGCTCTCTCTTTCTGAGTAAAAAAAAAGTTTGTCGAAGTTCAAATTTTGTTTTATTTCTTTGGTTATTGTATCCCACTCTGCAAAATGAGCTACTCCATCATCAACAAAAAGTGTTGCCTTAGTCTCAACATTAACCACATCCAACTTAAGCCCCAGGAAAGTAGGACATAAAGTCCTGTCATGTGTACTTGTAGGGTCTATCTTGTCATCTTCTCTAGACCTGTGATGACTAACTGATATACTCCTCATATCCCTGTCTTTGCTACAACCTCTAGGTAGAACTATGCGTTGCAAAGTATCAAAGAGTTGTTGCAGAACATCAATAACCTGATGCTGACCATGTGCAAGGTTCAGGATCATATTCCTAGCCTCTCCGTCAATATCATCACTTGTACTGACATCCCTGATATTACTTGAACTGCTAGCATCACTGTCACCCATAGTGCCAAATTGAATCTCCTATTCACCCTCACCTGGTGGTGAAGTCCCACCCCTGCGAGTGTAATGTACTCCTAGTATAAACCTCTGTGCCATAAACTAACCCAATTCCTTGCAGGTTGGTAGAATAATGCTCTGATACCAATGTAGTGAGACCTGCTGGCTCTCTCTCAATCTGTGTTGAAGAATTTGTCTTTTTTTCTCATTGTATGGACGTTTTGCAATTTTTTTTGAGTTTTTGCAATATATAATATTTTTGGGTTTTCCAAAGCTCATATGGCTGCTTGTTGTGTTTGGCTCTCAACAAGGTTCTGTTTTAAATGTACATAGCCGTATGAACAACTTCTCTCCAAAAAGTGTCACTTATTTTTCTTTCATTCATGAAGCAATGCACCATTTCTTGGACTGTTCTATTCTTCCTTTCCATAACACCATTTTGTTGTGGTGTTCTAGGAGCCAAAACTTGTCTCTTAATACTATGTTGTTCACAAAAGCTTACAAACTCTTTTGAAGCGAATATGCCACCAATATCAAAATGCAAACACTTGATCTTTAAATCCACCTTATTTTCAATGAAAGCTTTAAACACTCTAAACTTATATAGAACTTTTGTTTTTTATTTGAGCAATGCAACCTAAGTTGTGTGAAAAATCATCTATGAACAGCATGAAATACCGCTTGCCTTGTAGGCTTGCTGTTCTAGTTGGCCCACAAAGATCTGTATGGATAAGCTCTAGTGGCTTGCAGCGGGAATGGTCCTTCTGCTTGAAGGATGCTTTTGTTTGGTTCTCTACTTGACCATCTTTGCATGCGATATTTGCTTGTGTCTCTATCATAGGTATATCTCTAACTGCTTCCTTTTTGCTGATCTTAATTTGATTGTCAAAATTAATCTGACCAAGTCTTTTATGACAAAGCCTTGCATCTTCTATTTCACTTAAACAACAAGCTTCATCATTAGTACCATCAAGAATATAAGGATTATTTGCTGTTGTAGTAGCATTTGCAACAAATTCTTGTCCTTTACTAATGATACATGAATTGAAAGCTAAATCATATCCTTGGTCACGAAGCTGACTCACACTTTACAAGTTGTGTTTTAGACCTTTGACATTAAAAAAAATTTCAACTTTGGTTTCACCATTATTTATCATAAGAGTTTCTATACCTACAACTTCAGCAGATGAACTACCTCCAAATCTACCCTTTTCAATTTTCATTTTCTTGATAGAATGGAACTTATTGAAATCACATGTTTTAAACAACCACTATCTACATACCATATATCTTATTCATTTCTAGCAAGAAGAGAAGTTTAAACAACCTAAGCCTTAAGAGATACCTCTTGACTCTTCTTTCTCCAAACTTTTGTAATCTTCGGTTTTCCTTTGGCTTCAACATTGTTCGATAACCTTGCACTATTATTCTTGCAAAATTTGGCAGCATGACCAAAGTTGTTGCAAATGTAATGGATGATATCAGATTTACCAAAAGATCCAAAATAATTTCTGTCAAAGTTAGGTGTAATATCCCTAAACCCTCTCTGCTTAAATGTTGATGATGCAAGGATGATTTTTTTTTCTAATGTTTTTATTTGTATTTTTGGTATATATTCTTTATTTGAAGTTTTTTAAATTGAGGTAATAAGTGGAGAAATGCTAAAAGAAATGCTTGCAGAGAAGATAAGGTAAATTTATTACTGTTCAACAAGAGACCACTAAAAGTGTCCAAGGGACTAAAAGCTATAATTAGGGAGACTACTAGTAATAGGAACACCAAACAATGCCTAGGGAAAAGCAAAACAAGAAGCAGAGGAGAACAACAAGGGGAGGACTAAAAGTCCTTCCTCGATTGAAAGAAATTTGTAATCGAAGGGTATGTACTGTTGCAACCAATTCCGAGCAGTTTTTGAGTACCTCTGAAGGGTATGTACTATTGCAACCAATCCCTAGAATTCTTTGAGTACCGTTGGAGGTAGAGTGCTTCTGTCTAGTGAACCCCTCGCCGGGTCTCATGGATCTGGTATGCTCTGGGGTCTCACAAAGTGGTTGTTTCGTGCCTCTGGTGTGGGACACGGGTGAGTAGAAGTCGGTGATACACTGGTCCAAAACCCGGCTTTGGGGAAGAGCAGCTGCAAAGTGTGATCACAGAGCTGAGTAGTCTTGTGAAGGTAAATCGCCAGGCAACGCTGATTGATGTATTTGAAAAAGGTTGACAGGGACTTGTAGTCTCTAAAAAGACAGTGAATCCCCTGAGGCAGTGATTAAACCAGATCAAATCGAAGATGGCTCTGAGTTTGAAGGAATATACCCCAAACTTAGCCAAAGTGGCACTATGTGGGATGGGATCTGTGGCATAATTAGGTATCTCCATCCTGTGCAGAAGACTGAATAAATGACAACCTCCTGATAAGCATCAGTCTGAAAATTATATCAAGATTTCATTGATGTCACAATACAAGAACACTAGCAGACAATAGTCGTATGCATACCTGATAAAATACTCTAACTGTTAAAACCTCTGTGTTTAGTGACAAAGATTTTCCAGATTTGATACAATAACAACTTCCTCCAGATTTGGTTCCTGTCATGGCAATATTTGACTGAACTGTTATGATGTTTTTCACACGAAGCATTCATAGCAAGGTTTCTACATAATGATCAAGACGTTAGTAATATCCTATGCGAAAAATTTAAAAATAAAAATGATGGTATGTTTCTTATGCATATGAATGATGTCCGATAACGTAAAGCATAAGAAATATGTCTCAAGGGTTTGATTTTTGTTTTATATTTCTTGTGGTAATATACAATATTACTAAAAAATCTTTTAATGGTGAGTTGAATCAAGGATATTTTTGATGTGTCTAGTTGGGCTGATAGGCAAGGAGGAGAACTAACATCAGGCTAATTGACAAAGAACATGAGGTGAATAAAACCAAAATAAGGAAAAGACAATTGGAATTTAATAGGTGTTGTCTATGTGACAGTCTGATAAAACAATAAGACCATTAGTAAAGTTTCTGTTATTTACTAACTATGCGGATTCGGTGAAAGATGTCGGCTCATCCTTGTTAATGACCGCGGTTTATAAACAATTCTTGTTTAGTATCTAATATGATTAGAACGGTGGAAGTTGGAATGAATACTCAATTAACATGACGTCTTATATATACCTTGCTTTATTGTATCCATACACAGTGAATATGAATAGAAGATACTTTGAAGGAGTAAAATATAAAATTGAAAAATATTCTTATGAGGATGTCACTGTAGAAGGTGTAATGTGATTCTTTAAAATTCGATGACATAGATTGACAAAGCTTTTTCCGATATTTGAGACAAAAAGCAGCTAAGAGGATCTGTAATAGAGCAAGTATTACTGCTTTGATTTAAAAGTATTATATTAGATATGCTATCTCAGGTTTGATAGTTGACAAAAAAATTATTTACAGTGGATATGTCAAAAGAGACATTTTAAAGAGTGATATCAAATCTCTTTCAAATTAGTAACTCCAATTCAGTTTTGACCGTCTTGTGCAAAATTTCTCAGATACTTAGTGATATTAGAATATGATAAATCAAACTTAGTTGCATATCAAATTTTAAATTAGATTTGATGTAAATGTGTTTATACTCATACTGATTGAGTGGGTGTTTAGTTCAGAAAGAGTTGTAGCTCTAAGTGGAGGAGTTGGGGTTGAAGCCCTTAAAGTTGTAATTGAAAAAATTGGTGAGATTGGATTAGGACAGTTGATCCTAGCAGTCTTGAGTTGGTGGTTTTTCCGGCATTGGGTTTCCACGTTACATCTTGTGTATCATTTCTTGCATTGCCTTTATTTACTTCTATTTCTGTTTCAAATATAATCCAAATTATTCATTAAAAGAGCATTAATGGTTTAAATTGGTTTAAAGTTTATATACACTACTGATAAACCTTGGCCCCCCCTTGTCGTAGTGTTTGTGTTCTACACCTCCACTGTGTGGATTCTGCACTGCCAAAGATAAGAACTAGCTAAAATTCGACTTCCTATAAATAGCAAGTCTACAATTGAGACCCTCAAGTCCTATCAACTCACAAGGGTTGCGATGACGAGCTGACCAACCTTGGTTCCTGGAACTTGCTAAACTGGGGACATTACTGTCCTCCCTCCCCAAGATTGCTTGTCCCCAAGCAATTGAAGTCTGAGGTGCTTAGGAATATCCTTAGGCTTCCAAGTAACATCCTCATCCGGTAGACCCTGCCACTTGACTAGAAACTCTTTGATAGTCCTCCACACGTATCTCTCCTTGGTATGAAGAATCACATGAGGGATCAATTCAAGTCTCCCTTTATCATCTAACGGTAGTATTATAAGAGATGGGACTACATGTTTGCCTAATGCCTTCTTGAGGCGTAAAACATGAAATACATTATTTACCTTGTTGTCATATGATAGATACAATTCACAAGCCACCTTGCCAATATGCCTCACCACGCAGAAGGAACCATAATATCGAGGCTTAAGCTTCTCAGCTACACTCTTCCTGATGGAAGACTCTTCGTATGACTGCCACATCAAATAAACTATATCTTCCAACTAAAAGGAACGAGCCATCTTGTTCTAATCAACATACGATTCTGCTGATACTATGACCTCTAAATATTTTCTCTCAATGACCTTATAATGTCCAAACTATCTTGTAACATATCACCTACGCTGGGCACTCTGCTATCAATGCAAAGCAAATCCATGAAGCTCTAGTGGATCATATTCGTAAAGAGCTCTGAATGGTTACAATTTGTATAGTCATATGGTGAGTGGAATTATAACATTACTTGCACGAATGAATCCACTTCACCCAAGCCCTTTGCTGAGAAGAAATATAGTTATGCAGATAGCCTACCACCCATTTATTCACAATCTCAATCTAACCGTTAGTCTATGGATAGTAATTGGTTCTCGGAGTCAACACTGTCCCACGTTGTATGAAAACCTCTTGCTAGAAGTGACTCATAAATTTGCTATCATGGTCGCTCACTATTGTCCAAGGTAAACCGTGCAACCTGAACACCTCCCAGAAGAACAACTCAGCTAACTACACAATTGAATATGTAGCAGTGATAGGGAAAAAGTGAGCATACTTGGTGATTCAGTCTACTACCACATATATATTCCCTGCCTTGGGTTTTGATGCAGGAGCATCCAGAGGTATAAGGGCAATCTTGTGTCACCCAAAAAAATGTACTTAGACTTAGTTTCTGTTTTCATTTCTGGATATAGTTTCTGTTTTCATTTCTGGATACCCATTTGGGTCACATAAAGGTTTCAACTCTCACAGTTCCACTATCAGTGTTCTAGGTTAGAGTATTTGAGCACCTTAGGATACGTGAAAATGCCTAAAAAATAGGAGTATGTAATTGAGCCATAATTTTGGTGAACTAGAAGGTGTAAATTGGTCAGATGATTGTAATTGTAATTTAGAGCATTCCAGAAAAAGAATCAGGTCAAAAGTCTCCATGGTTTGAAAGTTATTGTAGTTTTTCGGTTTTTGGAGACCTCCTAAGAATGCTTCAAAGTCAGATTTCGGGCATTAAATGACCTTGTATAGGGCTGAAAAATGGGGGACGAGCGACGCTGGTCCATAGGGCTATAGAGCGCTTCGAGAGCTTTCCGAAAATGTAAACGATTCATCAATCCGAGCTACAGTTCAAAAGTTATGCCTCTCGGAAGTTCGATTACCATTTCTGGATTCTCCTAGTTTTGCGCCGACTTCTAATGCAGCTTTTGGAACCTTCTATTTGGTCGGTGGATGCCAACTAGCACTTTCTAGAATGTATTCCTAATTCTTAACCCTTTGGGGTCTATTTAAGGACATTTCTAGCATTGTAAAAGACAGTTCGGAGTGGAGTTTGAGAGAAGGTACTGGGAGAAGAATTTATCTCTAGATTTGTGCTATTGTAAGCCCATAGGGCATGTGTAGAAGTCTATTTCCTCTGTACTGAATGTATTAGCATATTTTCATAATTAATAAAATTTTCCTTTTCCTGTTGTGTCCATTCTGTGCTGGGTTGCGTCCCCATCAGGTTTGAAGGAAGCTCACAATGAAATCCATAGATATACTCAGGGAGTGGCAACAACAACCTGGTGGGGTAGCTATGCTCTTGTTTGTTAGTTGACAAATAGAGCACTCATGAACATAATATTGCACATCTCTCTTCAAGTAGATCTCTCCCAAATCTTCCTGTATGTCTTAAACAATCAAGGATGACCAGCCATAGGAGAATCATGAAAGGCTCGAAGAATGATTTCGTAGACACTTGATCTTGGGACAAAATAAATCTTCCCCTTGTAAATGATCAACTTGTTTGCAAGGGTATAGCTATAGCCTTGAATACTGCCATCAACAATACTAGCTGTCCACTGAGCCTTGACATACTCAACTATGATCAAGTGCCTCTAGTTTTCAACAATCTCAGTAACCAAGCATAAGTGGGCTCTCTAAGAAAGGGTGTTAGCAACAACATTCTGTATATCTAATATAGGAGATATCGAAATCATAAGATTGTAGCTTACTGACCCACTTCTGCTACCTATCATTTAGGTTTCATTGTCCTTGGAAGTGCTTCTTGTTATGATTTGTCTATAACAAAATTTGTTGCTCACGAAGTACTGCCTGAACTTGGCCAAAGCTTACATAATGACCAATGTATCCTTACCATAGACGCTAAATGATCTTTTAGGACCTCTTAGCATCTTGCTCTTGAAAGCTATGGAATGACAATCCTGGGACAATACTGCTCTAATACCCCCTCCCGAGGCATTACAATGCAAATCAAATGGCCTCAAAATTATTGGCAAAGCTAGAATAAAGCATGAAGTCATGATCACCTTGAACTTCTCAAAGCATTGTTGTGCCTAATGAGTCCATTGAAAAGCACCCTTATGAGTCACATCAATAAGGGGAGTTGCATTTCTCGAGAATCCCACCACAAATATGTGGTAGAAAGCACAAAGTCCAATGAACCTTCTCAATTGTCTTAGGTTCCAAGGTGTAAGCCAATCTAAAATAGCATGAATTTTATCGTGATCCATGTGAATGCCCTCTACACTAATAATGTAACCCAAATATAGAAACTCTATCATACCAAGTGCAAACTTGGACTCCTTGGCATACAACGAAGCCCTATCGAGAATATCTAGTGCTGTATCAGGATGTAAACATGACCGTCCCAGGACTTACTATAAATAGGGATGTTGTTGAAGAATACCAACACAAACCTTCGTAGCTTGACTGTGAAACACCCTGTTCATGGTAGATTGAAAGGTGGTTGGGGCATTTGACAAGCCAAATGGCATGACGAGAAACTCAAAGCAACCACAATAGCATCTGAATGTTGTCTTCTCCACATCCTACTCTCTAACCCAGATCTGATGGTACCTTCGGTAGGTTCTGAAAACCACAGATTGGAAATTGAAGAGCTTTGCCAATTTTCCAATAAGATTACTCAATTAGTTTTGGCCAACAAACATGAATGATCTCCTAATTCAATTCCCCTGCACTTTAGGCTTCGCTAAACCTTGTTGTCGGTAAAATCTATATTGTAGTCGATAGGTAGAATAGTATCCGAATGGGCGCGTGACGGTTGAGTCACCCCTTCGGGAAGGTATATGTACACCGTTCGGAATGGACTTTGTAATGATCATTGGAAGGAATCGTATCAAATATTATAGTATCTTTTGTATACATGCGAATAATAAAAGGAATACTTCTGTTTTACATGTTCTTGTTTATTGTCTGAATGCATTAATAAACCGTTTACCCTGTACGGCAAACAAACCTAGCTGGGAGTACCTTCACCTTAAACCTTGATCACTTGGTTCAAAGCTTTGCTATAGTGAATTTAATCTGTGAGTTTTTAGGTTGGAAAAATATATAAACTTGA
This sequence comes from Cupressus sempervirens, assembly GCA_028749045.1. Classification (NCBI taxonomy): domain Eukaryota; kingdom Viridiplantae; phylum Streptophyta; class Pinopsida; order Cupressales; family Cupressaceae; genus Cupressus; species Cupressus sempervirens. The sequence continues at coordinate 155,289,586 of CM053786.1, forward strand.
TCAAAATAAAATTGAATGCTTGAAATGATTAAATGTCTATATAAAATTTTAATAATTGAGTTGATGTTTGCAAGAAGGAAATACAAAACAAATCCGTGTATTTCCATGATTCCGAAGACTAGCGCCTTGTTTATTTGGGCAATAGAGTTCACCACAATGAAGATTCTTATGTACAAGTTTATGAGACAATATACTTTAAAATATCATCAATTATTCATGTGCTCCAAATGCAAAAGATAAATCACCTATGCAATTCAATGTTAGTCCAAAAGGATTCTAACTTCTTTGGTGGAAGCCCAATTAGACATGGATGAGGAAACACAGATATATTTCACACTATCCTTGATTATCAAACGAAGAATGCTATGACAAATCCAATACATAAGCATTGTTAGAAATAATCCAATAATCGCCTTACTGATCATAAAGGACAATCCAAATTGTAGTTGTATTTGCCAATTCGGATTCGTGGGTTTGAGCAATCTTCTTTTCCCATTTGGGTTCGTGGGTGGGTTCGTGAGTATATATATATATATATATATATATATATATATATATATATATAAATATATATGTATATGTATTATATATATATATTAAAAAATAAGAGAAACCTGTGGGTCCTTTTTTGTTTATCGTGGGTCCTCATGGGTTGGCTATGGGTCCTCCTAGATTCGCCACGGGTCCTCTCGAATTCGCCGTGGGTCTATCAGAGTTTGCTGCAGGTCCGGGTAGTGTCCTTATTTTGGATTGTGGGTCCGATTGGGTTTGCGCCAGATATGCTCAAATATGCTCAATCCCTCTTTTAGGTGGCCTGCTAGGGGAGAAATCACGAAACACTTTGAGTGTTTAGTCCTTAATTGCTGAATATGTAATAACCCCAATAGCTTATAACTTCTTCAAACACAAAAAATCTTTATAGTTCAGTGGTTTGACATTTCGTCAAACACTTTGCAAGCCAGGGTCCTCTGACTGATATAACTTTTCAGATTGCTGCAGTGATTCTTGTTTGGATTTGCCTCAAAGAGAATGCTTACAAAAGACTCCAAATTGTCTAAACAATGACCTAACATAAATATGCAACTAATTTTGGCAATAGTGAATGCATATATGAGTTCTAATCATGAAAATGATCACCTCCAGCCAATTGGTATTTTAACAAACAGATGGTATGCAAGCTAACTGGCTGATAAAAAATGATATATTAATGCTCAAAGACAACTATTAATGACCAGCAATTGTATCTCCTTGATTGAGAATGAGTGTCCAATACAATATTCATACTAAGTTAGCCAAGACTCTTGGCATTTACAAAGATATCAAAATATCATGATTGCTGGTAAAGTAATATGCACCTACAGCTGCCAATGAAAACTAATGCAACACTAAATATCTAACTTCAATACTCCCCTACAGCAGTACGCTAATCACATGCATGATTAAATACAACTAAAGCCATGGATTGCTGATACCATTACGAGGAATGTAAAAATGAATGATGTATCTATTAATGAATGATAGGTCTGATACGAAATGACAATTCAACAACACTCTATAGTGAAAGGAAACTATGAAAATACACATTAGACCTGGCATATGAAGTTGCCTTAGAGAATAGATGTATTGCAAAACCACTGAACAGAAAATAAACTCCTCAAGTGCCCAAGTCGTGCCTCTCTAGTTGCTGCCCCTGATTGTAAATGGCTGTAATAATTTTTTTTGCTTTTTCGAATTTGCTTTTTCGGATTGCTTTTTCCGTTCTGCTTTTTCGGCCTGCTTTTTTCGGACTGCTTTTTCAGCCTGCTTTTTTCGAACTGCTTTTTCGGCCTACTTTTTGTACTCAAATATTTTTTCTCAATGTAGTACAAATAGAAGACTGAAGTATCTTCCTCCTAGCTGCAATAATTCAAGTGATATTTCACACGCTCAAAATTGCGTACCAATTGAGAGTTTTCGTTCTCAATGGCCAGAAATATTTTTTCTCAATGTAGCACAAATAGAAGACTGAAGTATCTTCCTCCCAGCTGCAATAATTCAAGTGATATTTCACACCCTCAAAATTGCGTACCAATTGAGAGTTTTCGTTCTCAATGGCTAGTTGTGACTATTGCAGAAATCCTAGGCTCCACAATGCACATCAACAAACATCAACATCAATAACAACAAATCTGGATGATTAGAATGAAGCCTCGGGGTGCCTATTTATTCTTTTTTCTCCACTTTCTCCAGAAGGTTCTAGAACATTATTTTATTTTATCTATTAGTGACTTTATAAAATATTTTATAATTCAAGTCATTTTATTAAATTAATTAAATATAAAGTTACCTTTTAATATTTATTTATTTGATAACTTTATAAATAATTAACTTAATACCACTTATTTATTTAATTAAAATAATTAATTAGTCATCCTCATAAAATATTCATTATTTTGGACAACCTAATTAATTAAATTAATTAAATCAAATTGCCTCCAAAATGGGGACATGACAATCCGCCCTTCCTGAAATTGCTTGTCCCCAAGCAATGGTTGAACAATAAACCAATCAATCCGCTTGGATCCCAAATGTAGTCATGAACTATACTACTATCAATTAACACAGGCTTCTGCAATATATCCAAGAGGAGTCCATAATCAAACTGACAATTACAGCTCAACAAAACTCCAAAATCACATCTGCCATAGTCAGAAACCCAGGATACACAAACTCTTAGAAAATCAAAACCCAAGTAAAGTGGACGAATCAAACTGCCAACACAGTAAATACCATCAATACATCCCACTGGCCTATACGGAATGTACAATGCAATTCCGCAACAATGGTGAACGCTCCCGAATGAAACTGTACCAAGTATGGAAAATCCACACACTGTACAACTCCTACAGTCAACACAACTCTGCAGATCACCGGCCACTATCTCATAACTATAACTCCCATGCATCGTTGATGGTGAAAAGACATCACAAGATAAACAGCAAGAAATGGAACCCAAACCAAATTTGCCTGCCATCAACTCTTCAGCACAAGGATCAAATGCTATCTGATGCACATACCCTGCAGTATAATGCTGATAAAAAAAACTAACCTCAGTCAACAGCTCACCATGAACAAGTGATACAACCCACTGTGACTGATCACCAGCTAAGTCAGGAGATGTCATAGCCAAAGGAGTAGAATCAATAACAACAACTGCTGAAGCATCACTCCCAAACTCCTGCTCTAAGTCGTGTATTATCAAGCTGTCAACCGCAAAACCTATCGCCATGTCATGCTCATCACAACTCTCATCCCGAGGTGTCAAACCATCCCATAATTGATGATAAGTAGTAGGAACCAAAGTACATCTCTGTATCATCATCCCATCAACATGGTCATCAAGGGTAAATTGATGAGCATACATTACAGTGTAATGCCGATAGAATGCGCCAATCTCAGTTAGTGGCTCAGACTGCAATCCAGATGTAACTAACTGCAATCGATCACTAACCAAGTTGGAACTGACAACTACCTCCGAAGACATCGCCGAGGGAGTAGTATTACTAGCAGGAACCATGCCAACTGTCAGCTCACCAACATCACACATGATCTTTGATACAACATCTCTAGTTTACGTGCCATCAGTACTAGAGGCCACCACCATGTTAGGCATACCACATTAATCTGCTGCAGCACCCAACTCAACTGAACCTTACTCTAGTGGGAACGAACCCGATATACCAATGTTAGTATCAAGGATGGATGAATCCCCATCTCCACTGTCTTTGACAATCTCGACCATGGACATCCTCAGATCACCAGACACCACAGCTTGTGACTGCACAGAATCAGGTAAAAATTTTAGTCGCTCTAACTCCATGGTCACCTTAGCCAAATGAAAGTGTGACTCCTCGAAAGCCAACTGTGCACTCTCAAGAATCTCAGAAGTCACTTCGAGCTGCTGAGTAAGCTCACTCACCTCATCTTCCTTGGCCAATAATGCATCGTATGCTGTACTCCCCCACTCCATAAGATAATCTCTATCGGCTACCAACTGCATATAATTCTGTCTCAGGATCCGAATAGCCTCCCATAAAGAGTGAATCTCTGTCAAGGAAAGATAACTGCCTCCCTACTCATCACTAGTAGGAGAACCCCATCCATAAACTGCTAACAACTGACGAGCAGCATCGAAATGCTGGCAAGTGATAGCAATGTCTCGCTCACTAACTCTCAACTGACTAGACACATGATGGCACTGGCTAGATTGTCTCCTACAAACCTCTTCTGATGCACTGTCTAAAGGAGTATCCTCAAAGTGACTGGTCTCTAGAGTATTACCAACCATATTCTGCGAATCAACTCCAAAGCTCATGTCAACATGTGGAGTATCAAAATCTGTAGCACTGCTGTCCAACTGCTCTGTACCAAAAGGAACTGCCAAGGAAACTAAGTCTTCAAAACTGCCCACTGCATCCTCCTGGATATCATCAATGCCAATATGAACTTGGGACTCATCTGTACACACTGCAAAATATGAAAGATTATCAACACATTCCAGCAATAATGGTCGACTGGATATATGAACAATGCCCAACACCGGTGAATTAAAACTAATACCAACATCAGACAAGTTGCTGGCACAAGGAAAGACAACACCGTGCAATCTGCTAATCAAATCCATGATAGCATCCAAACAATCACTGCTACCAAAAAGTGATAATGATCTCCAGTCAACTGAATCCCAAACGCCAATATAACAATCTCGAGTCCATATCCATAAACTAGAATCAGCTGGTAACTCAAGCAAACTCCTCACCTTAGTAATATGACTAGTACCAACTAACTCCACATACTTCTCTGATATTGTCCATGTATCCTGGATGTGAATGGAAGATGAACTCACAACACTATCAACGACCACATATGATCCGCCTACTGCAAAAAGCTAAGTATCAGGAGTGCAAGATGAAACTAAACGCAACTCCATGCCATGCTTATCCCCATGTCTCTCCCAGTCTTGTAATGCCAATGGAGTATTCACCAAAGAAGCTCGAGTGTCCTCAAGCTTGCGAGAAAGCCTGTCAACTTCCTCCTCCTTCCTCCTCAAGGCATGAGAATAGTCTCCGACAAGGCTAAGAAGATGGTCACGATCTGATAGAAGATGTAAATAACTCAACTTCATCGTTTCCATTCCTTCCCTAATCACCTGTAAGTCAACACAAGAAGACTTTCCCTGAACTCCCTTATGTCTACCTTGTAACTGAATCATCCGAATGTGTCCTCTATCGTACCCCGCATTCTGTCATGCTGAGATAATGAAGTCACAATACTATCTTCGCTCACCTTCAGCTGGCTGGACAAATCATGTGAAGTACTACCAGCCTCAACCTCATGTGACGAAGCATCTATCTGTGCTTGGTACTCTCTCTCAGCAAAGTCATGAATGCTCAATGTCTGCTCATCTCTACCAAGTATCTCACCATCATGCACAACAACATCCTCATAATCATCATCTGAACCCACTACCTTGTAGTCACTGCCTATTGGAACTAAACCATCCCGAGTACCCGTGACATCACCCTCTGACGACCTGTATACAATTGTCTCAACTTGAGTATCAAGTTGACTGTTACTATCAATCTGCGTAATATCCATTCCCACTACCTTTTTAAGTATTATGTGCCCAACATCTTCCTCCAAGCTAGTTTGATTTTTGTCCTCCCTAGATTTGGCTATATGCTGGTCACCAACTGCTACAAACTGCTTGTAGAGGTTTCTAGATACCTCACTTGTAGAGACCTCTTGTTCCTCTTTGTCTTTGTTCTGTGATGTAGTCCTCTTAAACATGGAAACCATTAATTCATTCATCCTTTTCTGACTTTCATCCAACCTTTTCAAATTTTGTTTAAGCTTGTTCATATCCTTGTCCCACTGCTTCTGGGCACTTGAAGTAAACATGATTAACTAACTGATTCAATGTCCAATCTACCCAACAGGATGGCAGGTCAATAGCTCTGATACCACTGTAATAACCCCAATAGGTTATAACTTCTTCAAACACAAAAAATCTTTATAGTTCAGTGGTTTGACATTTCGTCAAACACTTTGCAAGCAAGGGTCCTCTGACTGATATAACTTTTCAGATTGCTGCAGTGATTCTTGTTTGGATATGCCTCAAAGAGAATGCTTACAAAAGATTCCAAATTGTCTAAACAATGACCTAACATAAATATGCAACTAATTTTGGCAATAGTGAATGCATATATGAGTTCTAATCATGAAAATGATCACCTACAGCCAACTGGTATTTTAACAAACAGTTGGTATGCAAGCTAACTGGCGGATAAAAAATGATATATTAATGCTCAAAGACAACTATTAATGACCAGCAATTGTATCTCCTTGATTGAGAATGAGTGTCCAATACAATATTCATACTAAGTTAGCCAAGACTCTTGGCATTTACAAAGATATCAAAATATGATGATTGCTGGTAAAGTAATATGCACCTACAGCTGCCAATGAAAACTAATGCAACACTAAATATCTAACTTCAATACTCCCCTACAGCAGTACGCTAATCACATGCATGATTAAATCAAAGTAACGAGAATCGGAATCGTATATGAATTGGCACGGCCGAATCGAATCGTGAATCGGGGGTGAATCGCCGGTGAATCGGCGATGAATCAGCAAATTTGAAAAAACCCTTTAAATGTAGAGATTTTAACAATTTAAGACTTATTTCATGCACCCTTTATTGAATATAACTTAAACACACTATAACATCATCAAATAGAAGTTGAAACTTAACATATATAAACATGGAAGTTTGTGTTTACCACATGGGGTAAAGAGTTTTTATAAGACAACTTCACATCCAACACCTACTCCAAGTGCTTCAAAGCATATCACCCCTCTCGAAAGGCTTGCTCTATTGTTCTCTCCACCACAAACACTCCATGCCTGCAACAGCTTCAGGTCTCATCAGCTGGTGAGACTTCCCACGACTGATAACCGCAACGACTGGGGGTCTACGGGAACACAAAACTATATGGAACACAGTGTTTTTGTGATTTTCTTCTGATCCCACACTCTTTCTGGGAATCGCTGATGTTTTACTACCTGATTATGTCTTTCCCTTCCCTTGGGCATCATCCGTTATGCATTCTAAACATTATTTATTTGTCGTCGTTTTTTTTATTTTTATAACCTATGGTTCTTCTTTTCTCTTCTCCTCTCTTCTAGTCATGCTTAACAATTAGAAGGCCCTTTAGGGTTATAACAAAAAGGAAAGGTAAAAAAGAAAGCAAAAAACATAAGTGATTTTTTTATTATTTCCAACTAAACATGCATGCTGTTGCCAGCCGATTTTTGGCGATTTCTAATGGCGATTCAGGTGATTTTTTGAGTGAATCGCCGATACATGTGATTCAGGCGATTCACCCGATGAAATCGCCGATCACGATTTTCGACTCCAAAAAAATCGGGGTGCATGAATCTGATCGCTAAATCGGCGATTCACGCGATTTCAGCGCGATTCTCGTTACTCTGGATTAAATACAACTAAAGCCATGGATTGCTGATAGCATTATGAGGAATGTAAAAATGAATGATGTATCTATTAATGAATGATAGGTCTGATACGAAATGACAATTACAACAGCACTCTATAGTGAAAGGCAACTATGAAAATACACATCAGACCTGGCATATGAAGTCGCCTTAGAGAATAGATGTATTGCAATACCACTGAACAGAAAATAACCTCCTCAAGTGCCCAAGTCGTGCCTCTTTAGTTGCCGCCCTTGATTGTAAATGGCTGTAATAATTTTTTTTGCTTTTTCGAATTTGCTTTTTCGGATTGCCTTTTCAGTTCTGCTTTTTCGGCCTGCTTTTTTCGGACTGCTTTTTCGGCTTGCTTTTTTTGAACTGCTTTTTCGACCTGCTTTTTCGAATTGCTTTTTCGGCCTGCTTTTTCGAACTGCTTTTTCAGCCTGCTTTTTGTACTCAAATATTTTTTCTCAATGTAGCACAAATAGAAGACTGAAGTAGCTTCCTCCCAGCTGCAATAATTCAAGTGATATTTCACACCCTCAAAATTGCGTACCAATTGAGAGTTTTCGTTCTCAATGGCCAGAAATATTTTTTCTCAATGTAGCACAAATAGAAGACCGAAGTATCTTCCTCCCAGCTGCAATAATTCAAGTGATATTTCACACCCTCAAAATTGTGTACCAATTGAGAGTTTTCGTTCTTAATGGCCAGTTGTGACTATTGCAGAAACCCTAGGCTCCACAATGCACATCAACAAACATCAACATCAACAACAACAAATCTGGATGATTAGAATGAAGCCCCGGGGTGCCTATTTATTCTTTTTTCTCCACTTTCTCTAGAAGCTTCAAGAACATTATTTTATTTTATCTATTAGTGACTTTATACAATATTTTATAATTCAAGTCACTTTATTAAATTAATTAAATATAAAGTTACCTTTTAATATTTATTTATTTGATAACTTTAGAAATAATTAACTTAATACCACTTATTTATTTAATTAAAATAATTAATTAGTCATCCTCATAAAATATTCATTATTTTGGACAACCTAATTAATTAAATTAATTAAATCAAATTGCCTCCAAAATGGGGACATGATAGAATATCCGGATGATATTCTAGCTTATCTATATTATCTAAAGTAGGCATCATTCTGCACTTAATTGTCTGATCAATCACATCCTCATAGCGTATCAAGTATTTCATACGTCTAAGAGAAATCTGCTTAAGATCATCATTCTTGCTAGCCTTAAGTACATGTGGCTTACCATCTTCGATGAATCTCATCTCCATCCTCTTTGTTGATATAAATGGTATGCTCCATAGAGTTTTCGGGACAGGATGTCCTTCTCGTATGGGTACAGGTCAAAGCCAAAATTTAGGGGATGGGACCTCGGGGGATGACGATTATAAACATAGGGAATTTTGTTATATAGAGAGACAAAATTCAAACATGCATACCATAACATTGATAAACCATTCAACATAGAGTCATTGACATTGAAGAAGCTGAATACATGGAAATTGAAAACTATCAAGATTCAAGTGACAATATATCTGAATATTGCATTCATATAACAAAAATGCCCAAAGGTTGCAAGTATCAATGTATCATGCATGAATTTAAAATGACATAAAGTAAATACTAGAAGTCTAAGTGAGGTATCCAACTCCATAATAATCAAAAGCAATAATGTATCTCAGTATCTGCAAAGCAGAAAGCCAAATATATGGCTGTCCTCTAGGATTCTAAATCTATATCTAAATCAAAATACAATCAACCTCTCCCTTTGAATCATTGGGAGGGGTAGGCAAAGGGTCCTCAACCAATGAAACACCAAGCAGCCTTGGAGGCATGTCATCCTCGTCAATTTGCAATGAATCCTTAGGATTAACGTCCCAATGTCGTGCTGGAGTAGTGTTGGAGTCTGCTGATACACAAGACTTTGCCGCTCCTATAGTCGCAATACACTGTGAACAGCCACAAGCTTCTCCGATCATTTAGAGGTAAAGTTGTTCCTCTTGAGTGATTGGATCAAGCTATATGTAGACCAATTCCTCTTTGCAGAAGAGGAACTCATAACCAGCGAAAGAAGACAAATGGAAAGAACTTTCAGCTCAGGTGCATCTTTGCCATGCCATGTCCACCATCAAATTAGGTCTCTTTGAGCTAATGTAGCTCTATTAGTCCTTGCCTCCGGTCTATCAAAAGTTGGACCACGAAGATTGACAAAGTCAAGCCATTGCCCTTGAAGTTTTGCAACATTCTCTCCATTATACATTTTTGAAAGGGCCCTTGAAGAAGCCCGCCTTCACCTATATTGAACAAACAAAAATTTAGAAGTTAGAATTAAGAAATTTTAAAAATAAAATTAAAATTTTAAAAATAAAATTAAAATTTTAAAAATAAAATTAAAATTTTAAAAACATATTAAAAAATCACAAATTGAAATCTGAAACTGTTAAACATAAATTAGACTCACCTCCTCATCAGCAAATGGAGACACTCTCCTAGGCCTTGGTGCATAACATTTAAGATTGGTTGCATAGGCTGCCATATGAAGTGGGGTGTTCATAGTGTTCCACCTTTTCATAACAATAGGTTTAAGATGCTGCTCATAGAACTCCAAAGTAGGTTCCTTGTTTTTAATAGCTTGGTTGACCGGCCCAAGCATGCTATCAAAGGTGTCATAAATCTCGCCAAGGGTAGGAGAGTCAGTATTAACATATCTAATGACCAGCACAATAGGGTCAATTAAGGGGCAAATGTATCTACAAATGCAAGCAAATTACAAGTGAGAAACATCATAATTTTAAAAAATCAGTAAATGCTAAATTCTGAAATACTTTTATTAAATCAGCAATAACAATTCTTTGAGTTTCTTACTTTATTGTGGTCCACCGGTTATCATCTAGGATTCTTTGTTCCACACTTCTTCCATTCGGGGTGCTTGATTCAAGCCATCCATTCCACTTTGCATTGGCCATTATGGATTGTAAGGCCTCTTGGACCTCAAGCATCCCTCCAACAAAATGAAGTAGCTAGCATATCTAGTGTGTACGAGCTTGAGTAATTCTTTCTTGGGAAATGTCCTAAATAATGCAAGAGATGTGTGATGATTGTAAATAAATATTTGCACATAAGCCTTTATCTAATCAGTTGTCCCAATGTCCTTCAAGTTGTTATTCAATGCATGTACATAATATGGGGTCCAAAAAATATGTCTATAGATACTCTCTACTATGAATCTAGCTGATTTACATACCTGGGCTGAATCAATGATTACTTGCACAACATTTGAAGGCCCTAACTCTTCTATAGCATCCTTCAAAATCTGAAATTGGAAGGATGTAAGAAAATAGGCCCCTCCTGTACTAGTGACAGTAAGCTTGATTAGTGGTCGATGTTTGATATTGATCCACCCACCCATGATGATGGAACATCCATCACTCATCCATGTTTGACTCGTATCCTTCATCAAAATGGTTACTTTGGAGTAAGTGCATAATTTAGTCTCTCCTGGTGGTATAAATGAGGGACAAAGGGCATATATATCTTTGTGCATTTGTTTATAGAATGAGGAACAAGAAACAAGAAATGGTATACCATGAGCAAAAAGAAATCTGTCAATGGACTCTTCAATTTTATCTTTTGCTTGTAAGTTAAATAATTCAGCCACGTTGTATCTCTCTTGGTTTTTCCCTTCCCTTTACTAGTAGTGCTTGTGGGAGTGGGTGTGGATGTGGTTGTGGTACCTATTGGACCCCCTTGCTTTTAATGCTCCCCCCTCCACATGCCACCTATTCGCCTCAAGTTTTCTTCAGCTGTAATTTTTTTGCAACTTTTCACCCCTTGTCCGCCTATCCATAAAAGATGACTATATACTCTTGTGTAGCTTCCAAAATAATGTTTCTTACATATATGACACTCCTATTCCCTACTAACTCCCGAATTGTTTTAAATTTTTTTTGTCTACTTTTATGGCAAATTGTAGGAGAGGTTTCTTAGAGTTGTATGTGCCTTTGGCATATTTTTGAGGACTTTGGAAGGGCACTCAAATGGATTAGATATTATTGCATCTTCCATAGAGACATCTGCATTAATTGAAGAATCATCCATGGCTGCCCTAGGTCTTTTTCTTTGTCTTTGTAAATGTGACATTTGAGTTTCTTGCATGGCAACATTCTAGCTATCACTATTTCCCTCACCCTCATTGCTGCTCATGTTTTAGGATTCTGTAATGTATTATATTGGTGCAAGTTATGGAAGAAATAAATATGTCAATGTCTCATTTAAAATGCCCTCTTTATGTGGTGAAAAAAAATGAAAAATGATAGCAAACAGCAATAAAGTTTGAATCAAACATAAAGAAAATAAAATACATAAAGTTTGAATCAAACATAAAGCAAATAAAATACATAAAGAAAAATGATAGCAAATAGCAATAAAGTTTGAATCAAACATAAAGAAAATAAAATACTTACTTGGAATGAAGAAGAAATGAAGGCAAAACCTCCTCTTGCACCTCCAAAATGCACTTTTCTCTTGCTGCTGTTGTTTTTCTCTTCCTCTTTAGAACTTGCAAAGAACTCTTAATGAACAAAAGACTTCAGCCTTTTGTTTTTTAAAGCCAAAATAGGGTTTGAATATTTATTATACCTCAATGTCAATGTGGGGCCCATGTGGAGGTGAAAAGAAAAGAAAACATTATTTTTGCTTTTATACATGCTATTGCCATTTTGGAAAATTGAGGACGAGATTCTTTACCGGGTACGGTCAAGGGACGAATTTGTCATCCCCAGTACAAAATTCCGTACTTGTGTTTCCGTCCTGTTTGAAACATCATTTTGGGGACTGTATCAGATTTTTGCAAAATGGAATGACATAGGGGATGGGAAAAATTGGTACCCCCTTTCCTCTTTGTACTCAGTACGGGTACAAGGCAAAAAACTAGGGGACATGCTCTCGTGGAACACAGTATAAATGTCCTTAAGGGTATGCAACCATGCCATGCCAAGTACTATATTAGTGCTGCCCATATCCACCACATAAAATCTTGCCTTAAAAGCATAGGTATACAACTTAACTGGAAGATCTGAAATCATCTTGTTACAGTTATAGGTGTAACCATACTTGATGAAATAACCCCAACAGGTTATAACTTCTTCAAGCACCAAATATCTTTATAGTTCAATTGTTTGACATTTCGTCAAACACTTTGCAAGCAAGGGTCATCTGACTGATATAACTTTTCAGATTGCTGCAGTGATTCTTGTTTGGATTTGCCTAAAAAAGAATGCTTACAAAAGACTCCAAATTGTCCTAACATAAATATGCAACTAATTTTGGCAATACTGAATGCATATATGAGTTCTAATCATGAAAATGATCACCTACAGCCAACTGGTATTTTAACAAACAGTTGGTATGCAAGCTAACTGGCTGATAAGAAATGATATATTAATGCTCAAAGACAACTATTAATGACCAGCAATTGTATCTCCTTGATTGAGAATGAGTATCCAATATAATATTCATACTAAGTTAGCCAAGACTCTTGGCATTTACAAAGATATCAAAATATGATGATTGCTGGTAAAATAATATGCACCTACAGCTGCCAATGAAAACTAATGCAATACTAAATATCTAACTTCAATACTCCCCTACAGCAGTACGTTAATCACATGCATGATTAAATACAACTAAAGCCATGGATTGCTGATACCATTATGAGGAATGTAAAAATGAATGATGTATCTATTAATGAATGATAGGTCTGATACGAAATGACAATTACAACAGCACTCTATAGTGAAAGGCAACTATGAAAATACACATCAGACCTGGCATATGAAGTCGCCTTAGAGAATAGATGTATTGCAATACCATTGAACAGTAAATAACCTCCTCAAATGCCCAAGTCGTGCCTCTCTAGCTGCTGCCCCTGATTGTAGATGGCTGTAATAATTTTCTTTGCTTTTTCGAATTTCCTTTTTCAGATTGTTTTTTTTTAAAAATTTTTAAAAAATTTTTTTGGATTGCTTTTCCGGACCTGCTTTTTCGGCCTGCTTTTTTTCGGTTCTGCTTTTTCGGCCTAGTTTTTTCGGACTGCTTTTTCGGCCTGCTTTTTTCGAATTGCTTTTTCGGCCTGCTTTTTTGAACTGCTTTTTCGGCCTGCTTTTTGTACTCAAATATTTTTTCTCAATGTAGCACAAATAGAAGACTGAAGTATCTTCCTCCCAGCTGTAATAATTCAAGTGACATTTCACACCCTCAAAATTGCGTACCAATTGAGAGTTTTCGTTCTCAATGGCCAGTTGTGACTACTGCAGAAACCCTAGGCTCCACAATGCACATCAACATCAACAACAACAAATCTGGATGATTAGAATGAAGCCCGGGGTGCCTATTTATTCTTTTTTCTCCACTTCCTCCAGAAGCTTCTAGAACATTATTTTGTTTTATCTATTAAGTGACTTTATAAAATATTTTATAATTCAAGTCACTTTATTAAATTAATTAAATATAAAGTTACCTTTTAATATCTATTTATTTGATAACTTTATAAATAATTAACTTAATACCACTTATTTATTTAATTAAAATAATTAATTAGTCATCCTCATAAAATATTCATTATTTTGGATAACGTAATTAATTAAATTAATTAAATCAAATTGCCTCCAAAATGGGGACATGACACTTGAACTCGTAGTCCCTTAGATTCTTCAATCTGAATCCCTCATTTAGTGACTAGGTGGACATCAATAAAATTATGTGTGGCATCTGTATCAAATAAAGCAATCACTTACTGCCCCGCCAAAAAACCATGCATCCTAAATGCTCTCTCCTTCCGCATGCTAGATAAATAAGCAACCTTGACGTTGAAATCATCCACCTTGTCATCATCATCACGTATAGCTCTATGAGCATCATGATTATAGTCAGTTAGCTGCTCTATAGGATCAGAATTATCCTCATCATCATAAAACCACTCGATCTTATTCTTTCCCTTAAGCTTCATAGGACAATCATGAGCGGCATCATTCAGAACCCTATAATCGAAACATAACTTCTTTCTCCTCGAATCGTGAATAGTATCTTGATTCCAAGGTGTTGGCATAGCCGTAGGACCCTTAGAATCTGATTTTTCCTCTATCTTAGGAGTAATCCTATCATAAGAGCAACTAGCAGGTTTCGAGGCAAACTTGCATCTAAGTGTAGAGGACTCCAAATTCCTAGCCTTCTTCATAGGCTTGAGTAATGAGGTGGGTCTATGGACTTGACCCATCCTCTAAGTGGCTTAGCTAGGCCCTCGATAAATAACATGTTTCTCGTCCTCTCAGAAAGGTCATACACCATCATTGATAGTCTCTGAAACTCACTAATGGAAGCCTCCAAAGTAGCCGTCTACTGTAGGTGATCCAACTCCCTGAAATAAACCTCAAGATCCTTCCTATCAAAATGCTCTATTAGTTTGTCCACAAAATCCTAGTAGGAAGTGATCTGATCATGATGGAGAGATGCCAATTCGTAATACCACCAATCATGTGCCACTCCATCAAGGTGCAATACTGCAAATCTTATAGCATCCTCCTCAGTCATAGGATGCAAAGCAAGATAAGTGTCGAGCTTGTGTACCAAAGCTCTATCAATCACTCTCTTGCTACCATAAAAATGCACTAGTTACATCTTACTGGTACCCTCTCGTAAGTCTGATTGTCTATGCCTCTGTCTTTTAGGTGCATGCCTACCTCTGGAATGCTCACGCTTCTGGGTCAAATATCTGTCAAAACTCAAATTCTGCTTCATAGCTTGTGGTAGAGCATCCCACTCAAATGAAATGTGCAACTACATCATCTACAAATGGTACGACCTTAGTCTCAGTATTGAATGGATCCAAGTTGGGCCTGGAGAAGGTGGGTCTCTGTGGCCTATCATAGGCTCCAATGTATCTAATCTTGTCCATCTGATCCTCTGCTCTATATCTGTCACCAACTTGGGACTTATTATCAACTCAAGATCCATGAGAACTAACAAAAACATCTCGAGCCCTCTCCCTACTGCATCCCCGGGGGAGCACTATCCGCTGCAATGTCTGAAAGTTGTTGCAGCACATCTACCACATGGTGACGTGCCTCTGCCAAGGCCTTGAATGTCTCTCTAGCCTCTTTGTTAATCTCAAAACTTGTGTCTACATCTTTGAATCGTGTACCGACTGATCCCACCCGGACTACCGACACCATTGTCACCTATAGAACCAAATTGAATATCAGGCATTCCATCTCCAAGTGGAGAAGCATGATCTATAATGGTATAATGCCTACTCAGAATAAACCTCCTGTCACCATTCATCACACAAGCCCAAATTGTGATGTCGCAGGCTTTAACCTAAGAAATGCATGACTTATAACTAAGTTGGAGGCCTAAAAAAGGGTTCGTAGGACTTTGTTAAAAGATGACAGATTTCAATGACACCAAACGCTACCATAGGGTAACTGACAACCTCCCAATGTGCACAATAGACTCCCAAACCAAACAACAGGTTTGCAAATTCTAATCACTATCTCCAACCTCATTAGAATTAGGCAAATTCACTTGCATAGATTTACTTCTTGCACACAGTTAATACAATTGAGAAGACAAGACAAATTGCTATATCTCAACAACAATTTTGCCATACAAACTTCAGACAATCTTCAGAACTCGAGCCCTCACCAACCACACAAGCATATAATATTCATTGGATACCAATTCGCAAAATGAGAGTCATATTTATAATATCATTTTTGTGACTTAACTTCAGCATTACAGCTTTCACTAAAGAGGCTTTGACAATTTAACTACACAACATCATTTTTTAACATGTAATAAGATAAAACACATTAATAATTATAAAGCCTCATAACTAATGCAATAAATATGACTCCATCATTATGTAGCTCCATCTTGTTTAAAAGATTGAATAAATGATAACCTACACTATGCTGGCTTTGCATTACCAAAAATAGCAACTACTATAAATAGCAACTGGCCAAAATTAGACTTACTATAAATAGCAACTCTACAACTGAGACCCTCAAAGCCTATTGTCACCTCACAAGGGTTGTGGTTGACTTGACCAACCTTGGGTCCTAGAACTTGCTAGACAGGGGACATTTTAGTCCTCCGTCCCCAAGATTGCTTGTCCCCAAGCAATCGTACTTTGGGGTGTTGAAGAATATCCTCAAGCTCACAAGTGGCATTCTCATCTTGTAGACTAAGCCACTTGACTAGAAACCCCTTGATAGACCTTTGCAACTGTCTCTCCTTGGTATCAAGAATTGCTTTAGGGGTCAACTCAAGTCTACCCTCATATTCTACCGATGGTAATACAAGTGATAGGACCACATGTTTGCCTAACGCCTTCTTGATGCGTGAAAAATGAAACACATTATTTACCTTGCTATCATCCAACAAATCCAACTCATAAGCCGCCTTACCAACAAGCCTCACCAAGCGGAAGGGACCAAATATTGAGGCTCAAGCTTCTCATCTCCACTCTTCCCAATGGAAGAATCTTTGTATGGTTGCAACATCAAATAAACCGTATCACCCATCTGAAAGGAATGAGTTGTCCTCTTCTAATCAACATATTGCTTATGCTGATTATGTGCCCTCTAAATATTATCTCTCAATGAACTCATAATGTCTTGACTATCTTGTAAAATATCACCAGTGCTAGGCTCTTTGTTATCACTGCAAAGAAAATCAATGAAGCTTGGATATATGTACAGAGCTCTGAATGGTGACCTCTAAGTAGTCATATGGTGAGTGAAATTATAATAGTACTTGCACAAATGAATGCAGTTCACCCAAGCTCTTTGTTGAGAATAAACAAAGTTCTACAGATAGCCCTCCACCCATTTATTCACAATCTTAGTCTGGTTGTCAATCTGTGGATGGTAATTGGTGCTCGGAGTTAACTCTCTCCCGCATAATTTGAAAACCTCCTCCGAGAAGTGACTCCTAAATTTGCTATCGCGGTCCCTCACTAGAGTTTGGGGTAAACCATGCAACTTGAACACCTCTCGGAAGAACAACTTAGCTAACTGCAGGTTTGAATATGTATTAGTGGTAGGGGAAAAGTGAGCATCCTTGGTGAGTCAGTCTACTACCACATATATGCAATTCCTACCCTAGGCTTTAGGCAAGCCCACAATCAAATCCGTATATATACTCTCCCACTGCTATAGCAACTTTGCAAGGTAAGTATGCTCTCTGTACATTTGTAGTTAAGCCTTTCCAAGTATATCTCTCCCAAATCTGCCTATATGTCTTAAAGAATCTAGGATGACCAGCCATAGGAGAATCATGAAAGGCTCGAAGAATGATCTCACAAACACTTGATCCTGGGGCAAGATAAATCCTCCCCTTGTAAATGATCAACTCATCTGCAAGGGTATAGCCGCTGTTGTAATCTCCCCATTTTTAGTAGGTTCATGTAGTTGGCATGGTGAATTCACCATCGCGACCCTCATGAGCTGATAGTGGGATTTGAGGGTCTCAGTTGTGGGATTATAGGCTTTTCAGTAGCCCATGTTGTGTTTTGGCTCCACTTGAGGGACTTACTATTTACAGTAAGTCAAACTGTTGGTTCCGATGAGCTCAGCTAAGTTAGAGGAGTTGGGCGATTCTCTTAGTGTTTATTTCAGGCTTCCGATTTGGGCTCCAAAAATCTTGGAGGGAGCGTCTATTATTAGTAAGTCACCCCGTCAGGTTCATTCATCATCTTTCATCATCAGGATCATTTTGGTGTTGTCAGATTTTGATTTTGATGCTTCTTCAGTTGTTTTGACAAGACAAGTGAGTTATTATTATTCATCTAAATATGTTGAAGTTGCTATTTTTGTTTGTATTGTTGGTCGGTCACCTCAGTATCATAGCTCATTGGAATTGGGACGAAAAATTTTAAATCTTGGGAACAAGAAACAATGACCTTGCGTGCCAAAATATTAAGTTATGGTGGAAGAGGTCATTTTTGGAGCCAAAAGCAATTAATAAATTATATTAATGACAATTTATTATATTCAAATGTTATATAGAGGAAATTTCTTAAGTGGAGTTCTTTTGGGAAATTGGTGCCATTTGGAGATTATAAATATGAGGACATTTGATGAGAAAAAATCCAATTATTTGATTATCTTATCTTTCTTTGTTGTCTTTGTGACACTTTTGAAGTTCTGATTTTTGTGCCCTTATTGAAGTATAAGGGTTTGGTATCTATAGTTGAAGTATTGTAGATTCAATTCTGAGATTGCTTGGCAAATTGTGCTAAGGTATACGATTTGCCATTTTTCCTACTGTATTAACTGTTGCTAAGGAGAAGTTTAAATTTTCTTGCCGCTGGAGGTTGCTCTAGAATTTGTGAAGGGATTCATTGGAATTGTTATATCAAATTGTGTGCTGGTTAATTTGGAGTTGGTTGAGGGCTAATTTATATCTGTTGCGCGGTGTTATTTTCTATCTGCACTTTGGGAGCAAGATTTTCCAAATCTGTAGTTGCATTTGTTGGTCAAAGAATTTTTGTTGCTACTACTCTTCATTTCAGAGGGTTTCAAAGCATGTCTTACCTGTAAGTTCATGGATTGTAACTCTTAATTTTTCTGGGTATTGTTGATTTAGATAATAGGGGATATTTTATCAATAGGGTTGTTGGTATTTTGTGAAAATACTCAATATCTAAGTTGATATTGAAATCTGAAAATTTTCAGCTGTATATTCCCTATGTAATATCTAAATATTTGAGTTGAAATTATTATTGCAAAATCGTCTAGTTCGCTGCTATATTCTTGTATCAAAATTGCAAAACTCAAGAACAAAAAAAAGAAAATCAATTCTTCAGCACAGATTTTTTGAGAGCCAATAGGGTTTATTTCAATGGTATCAGAGCTTGCTTGCAAAGTGTTTGACGAAATGTCAAACAACTGAATTATAAAAGAATTTGGTGTTTGACGAAGTTATAACATGTTGGGGTTATTACAGCTGATAGAAACTACCATCAACAATACTAGCTATGCACTGATCCCTGACATACCTAGCTTTGATGAAGTGCCTTTAGTCCTCAACAATCTCAGTAACCAAGCATAAGTGGGGCCTTTGAGAAAGGGCGCCAACAACGACATTTTGTGTACCCTTGATATAGGAGATCTCGAAATCATAAGACTGTAGCGTACTGACCCACTTCTGCCACCTCTCATTTAGGTCTCGCCGTCCTAGGAAATGCTTCAGGCTGTTATGATCTATCTTAATACAAAATTTGCTGCCTACTAAGTAATGCCTTAACTTGGCCAAAGCATTTCCGGATTTTTCAGGGGCACTGCATACTTATTTTGGGTCATCTTGATACCTTCTTTTGCCATGTTCTTGCAAGGTGTTGCTCCTTCGGTTTCCATACTTTCTTTGCCACTTGTTCGAGTCCATCCCCTCCTCCATAGGTTTCCTATATCCATTTCCATTGTTGAACAAGTCTCTACCTCTCTCCACCCCGTCGGTGATGAACCTGTCCTAATGGTGAAACCCAAATCATAGCCTTCTGTTGTCATAAATGGAAACCATAACCTGGGTCCTTCAAGGTGGACTCATGGGGAAATAGGCTGGTAAGGGCGATGTCATGATAGTTCCCAGTCTTCACATGTACACTGATCTGCTCTCCTTACTGCAACCTCCTTTTAACAGCTTCTTCCTCCTATTGATCCCCCATATTTTATATTACAGTTAGTGTGTTGAATTTCAATGTGAATGCAAAGATAGGGTGCTTGCAATCTTTGTTGCATAAGGAATATGATATACTTTGTTGAAGGGATTTGATAATTATTACCAATGATAGTATTCAGCATTCCCATATACGGCAATAACCTGTGGACAGCAGTGTCTCTCTATAATCACAGCTTAGACAGATTGGTGAAGAGTCATATTTGCAAACAAGATTACCATTACAACTATATTATATTTGACTCATATCAGCATATTCCCTATTGAACTTGCATCCCACCATTCTGCATTAGTTAAGGGGTATATATAATTATGACTGGTTGATCATTATCTTGAATTAATCTGATCCTTATATTTATGTAACCTGCAATCACCACTTCCCAAATTCATTTTGAGTATAAGCTAAAAGGAAGAAACCTTTGTGATTTGGATTTTAAGGAAGTTATCCCTGTCTCCTGACCGTACATGGAAGGGGGACATTACAGAAAACTCAAGAACCTTACAACTATATGCAGAAATAATTAACTGAGAAAATGGTAAATGACAACTAATATGCCTAGTTGGAACTTAACCATAGAGTAATTAAGAATTTAGTCTAACAATCTCCATGGTTTCAAAATATGGTATGTGACATGCATACAACTTGTCACATTCACCTTACCTAACATTCTCGAAAATATTCTCTGGTAGGCTCTCTTAAGGTGTGCTCACAATAAGTGAGAACTGCATTGACAAACTACTCGAGGCAAGGACTAAAAAATGGCAAACCATTAAAGACAACTTTTTGGCTTGAATTTTAACTCAAAAACAAAAATTTCCTATGGGAACATCACTAAGCTCATTAAATAATATACATAGGACCCAAAGAAGATGAATATAATCCAAAGATATACCACAAACATTCGTAAGTTGATGGAGTTGACACAATGCATTTTACATTCCAACTTTAGAAACAATGACATAAATTATGATGTGCTCTGTAGTATTGGCACTTGTGTGTTATACAAGATCTAGTGTTTAATTAGAAAGAATTAAAACCCTTAATATGAAAGAATCACATGGTTCCTGCAAGATGAATAATGTTTAAAAAATTCAATCAGATGTCAAATGTGATATATTATTTCTTTAATTATTTAGGGAATTGATGAAGCTACTATTTCATTTCACTCTGGTCTGTGTGGAAGATAATTGGTGCAAATCTTTGACTTATATCTTCATTATTCAATATTGTGAAGAAACATTGTTATAAATTATTACTCTAGATATTGTTTGGGCTAGTTTTGAATTGACATCTTTTGTGACTTCTGAGCTGTTAATATTTTTTCATGCCGTTGATGTGATTTTTTCTCTTCAGTGAAGTAATGCTTGATCCAGCTGCAGTCTTTGGCATGCTTTTTGGTAGTGATTACTTTGAAGATTATATTGGGCAACTTGCATTGTCTTCATTGGCATCGGTTGAAATAGAAGAGTCCGGGCAAAGGCATGATGTCCAAAAAATTCAGAACAAGATGAAGGTAGGTTGGTTTCAGTTGAATTAAAGCTTTCTCAAAGGTTTAAATTCAGGACGGTGATGCTTTTAAATAAATGATATGATTATTTGTTAGAATGTTGATATCAGTTGGAAGCTTCAGCAATATCTTAGCAATGAAGCAGCTTGTTGCCTGTGCTTGATTGATGGCTGTCTGATGTAAATGATTTATTTGTAAGCTCTCTATATGCAGATAGATTTATGTAATCATATCAACAAAGTTGTAAAAGATAAATTGAAGATGCCCTTATACAGCAGATAAGACGAGATAGTGACTGGTTTTTGGCGTCTTGTTATCCTTTGATTAAGTTAACAATTGACTAATGTAAGTACATCCTGGTAATATATAATAATCATTGTTTACAGACTCGGACTTGGAGAGTACTCGGCAAGCCCAAAATTTTCAACTCGGAAAAAACTCGGCATATACTTGACAAAAACTCGGGGAAAACTCGGCAACTCAAAAAGTACTAAAATATAAAATCTCTTAAAGAAACATATATTTTTTCTAGAATACAATTACAAAATGTATTAAATTAGTAATTGACATTTCAATAGAGAAAATGTGTAGTTTTATAGCACTAAAATGATGTGAAAAGAGCATCTAATCCAATGTTTTACCTGCATCAACATTTTTACCTACATATATAAATAACTTATATAAATACATATATAAATACATATACCTATCTGAGATTGGATAGCCACACAATATAGAAGAATTTGAATTTTATGTGAACTAGATGTAAGAACCCTCAATTGAGTATTAGCAAACATCAATTTTACTTTATAAACATTTGCTTGTTTTGTCAAACTTTCACATGTAAGCCTCAAAACATACATTGAGTATTAGAACTTAGAAATAAATCTCCTCGACCCAAGTAAATCTTCTAACGAAAAGATAATCAGACTTATTGAGCAAACAAAAGATTTCACAGTTTATTGCTTGTAACTGAAAATGAGATTTTGGATGCTCAATGTCATATTGTTTTTTCTCAAACAATGAAATATTGGATTTACAATTCTGAACAATAGCCAATACTGGAAGAAGGGCAATTGCAATATTTTATTAATTCAGACCAATACTTCCGCAATACATAAACTAAGCAAGTATGAAGAACCTGGAAATAGAATTGCAGTATTCCTCTTTCAACCAGATGGAAGTGTCAAATGTTGCTATAATTCACAGGTAATGTGGGTCCTTGAACAACAATGCTGGTCCTGGCAATTGCCACTTAACCTGCACGTCAGCTTGAACTGTAGCCGCAGGCCTCAAATTCATTAATGTAGGCACAAGGTCCCTTATACCTGAACAAGGGCACATTATTCGTCAAACTCAGAAACTCTTCATAAGCAACAAAAACAAATAATTAATCAGATGCTTTTCCATCAAAATTAGCTCATATTTATCACCCATTGGCACAAAGTTTCCCAAATGCAACTTCACTTAAGAAGCTTCCTCAACACAACATCATTTTATAACGGTCCATATAATATAATTTATTAATTTCTTTTGGCTGCGAAAAACAACCTTTTCAACCATATCATAACATTATGACACACAAGGCCACCGTTTCTTGTGCAGATTTGAAACTTTCCAAATTGGTTCCAACGAGCTATGACACTAAGTTAGCCAAAGTACAACAACAAAAATAACGTCAACATATTTAGAGGAATAATAATAGTAATTCACGCATCTTGTGAAAATGACTGAAGAAGCATAAAAATTGAAATAGGTTAACATTGGAGTGATCTTGATGAAGAAAGACAACGAATGAACCATACGGGGCAACTTATTACAAATAAACTCTCCCTCCAAGATTCGTGGAGCCCAATCAGAAGCTCAAAAAAAAAACTGAGAGCATCACTCAACTCCTCTAGGTCAATTGAGCTCATCGGAACCAATTGTTGACTTATTATAAATAGTAAGTTCTCAACACTGAGCCAAAATTTACCATAGGTTGCGGGAAAATCTATAATCCCACAGCTGAGACCCTCAAATCGCATTGTCAGCTCATAATGTTTGCTATGATGAACTGACCAAGCCAACTGCAGGAACCTGCTAAAAATGGGCACATTACAATAGAGGAGAATAAACAACAAGAATATTTTGCATGGTCTAAGGACTACTGCTTTGCTGCCTGGTAAAATGAGTCAGTACTACATAATCTAATTGCAAATCATCTAGAATACTCACTAGTCCCCAGGGTTGGTTTGTTTGACAATCAAGCAGTTTTCCAGTACACTACAAGTCTATAATGGCTTCACTGTCACTATAGTTGCCAACTCAATATTTTGAAAACATCTTCCCTTTTTAACTTCTGATGTGGATAGGAGTGCATCTACATCGTACTGCCTCTTCTTTCACAAGAATACCTTTTATTAGTGTATTAAGTTTGTAGATACAGTCAAATGGTCCTCTAATAAAATTAAATTTAGTGACCTTTGATATAAATACTTCGTAGTTTCCTGTGCATTCAATTTTTCAATTAAAAGTGCTGTGTAATTATTATCTAATCTCAAGGATACCATTATTTCATAGAAGCAAGTTTTGAAATTTGTAAATATTAGGATCAGTAAGACTTTAATCTCAAACTATAATTATTTCCCAGTAAGTTTCCATTTTCTTTTATATGGGTTGTATTACTGACAGACCATTATATGTTTTTGAGTCTTGTTAGTTTTATTAGCATAGCTATTTAAGAATTAATTATACAGTTTGGAATATCCTTCACTGCTCATAGTTGATAATATAAGTGGCTTTTATATATACTTTATGCAGGCCTTCCAAAAAGAAAGGGAGGAAAAACTTATACAATTATTGAAAGATCGGCTGCAACCATATGTTAATGGTCAAAAACAAGAGTTTGTTGATTGGGCCAATTCTGAAGCTCATCGTCTATCAACTGCATGTAGGTTTTTTTTGTTATTTTCTGCATCAGAGAACATTTTAAGTGAAATTAGCTATGGAAAGTTAAAAGTCCATTGGTTACTTATGTATTTTTATAATTAAGGGGACTCTTTATTCAAAATTAAAAAAATAAGTGATTATCAATTTAAATTTTATATACCTACAAAATTATTTGATTAGTTTAGTTGATTTTTTTCCGATACTGTTAGAGAGGGATCTGTTGGGTTTCTCATTCATTTAATATAAAAGATCGGACTATACTGGACTGAATTAGTCAACTATAACTATATAAAGCCCACAAGGGGCAAAAATGACAGAACAAAAGTATGCAAACTCGTCACTATCCACAAGAGTCCTGCCAACATAGAATATAATTCTACTAACAGAAAAGAAAGAAAAGTATAGTTACTAATATTTACACACACCTCAGCTACCCACCCAACCAACAGCACGTTTAGGGCTTCTGGAAAATGCAACATCACATCAATACCTGCAGTGCCACTACGACCTGCTTTTAGAGTAGGATTGCTATTACCACCAATGTTTGGCAGTGACAGACCTTGTAGATTAACTTCCTGCCTCTTACTACCAGGAGCCTATTTATCCAGAGAGAGAAGGGCGCTCAAGTATCCTTGCCTCTTCTAAGGTTCTAGTTTTATGACGTTTTGACAACCATGTGAAGATGCACCTAGAAAGAGATTAGAATCTGGAACTCATGTTTGACAGCCTATAGTTAATTATATAGAGCCTGAACATACTACTACTAATAAGGGCCTATAATTCATTATATAGAGCCTGAACATCCTACTACAAATAAGGGACCCGAAGATTCTTAATGTAAATAAAACAGGCAAACCTTCAGCCATTAACATAATGTCTTTATCCCTATCTGCTAGAAACCCTTCTGTTGACCTGATTTAACTAACTGAATAAGACCCCAGTTCAATACAGTGGAGCAGTGGATCAGATATTTAGTTGCTTATATTTTCAGAAACCACTATTTTATCTAATTTTGACCTGAAATTTGCCAGAATTATAGGCCCTGGAACAAAAATTACCATTGTTAACCAGACATTATGGCCAGGGACTAGATTAGCCTGTCTCAACATACTGGAATCAGGGCAATGAAAGTAGCATGGAAGTGGTGATTAGAGAGTTTCCAGTGCAATGCGCACGGATAAAGCCCTTGGGGCCCAAAATTATTGCTCAAGTGCTAGAGAGAAGACATACATGGACACATGTCAATGCCATCTAGTCAATGTGTAAGACTAAGCTCCCTCTCCAGATGGATTCATATGAATACAAAATTTCTGGTTTCTTTCATACGAATACAAAATTTCTGCTTTCTTTGTGTTTGTTTTGATGAATGAATATGGTATATTTGTTATGTTTGATATGACAATATAATGAGTGAATAAAAGATATTGCAATAATAAATTTTTACAACTCAAAACTGAATAACATTGAAAATACACAACTCAAAATTCCAGATATTTTTCCCAGCTTGATTGCTCAGTATCTTCACAATATAATGACAGCCAGTTCATTAAATAACCCCTATTATATAAAACAACTATAGCTAAAAAATCGAGGAGTTACAATTAATGAACTCACAGGTAATACTAGCCTTGAAACCCTCTAAAAGAATGAATATCAGCAGCAGATGTATTTAAAAAAAATTAATCCTTGAACTTTTGATCAACAATTAAATATTCTTAAAAACCCTTGATATAATCTCCAGTGAAACACAACGTTGACTTCTAGATGAAGCCAATCTCACAGAAAAATTTCAGCTGATATTTGACAACCTCAGAATGCTAACACAATGAAGAATCTCCATCCTCCGATATGAATACCAGAAAATCGTAGTTTCTACTTCTCCATGAGAAGAGTACAAACACAGACTAATATAGTATATTTGTTATGTTTGATACGACAATATAATGCAGCCAAAAAAAGATGTTGCAATAATAACTTTTACGGCTCAAAACTGAAATTGCTTTGAAAATAGACAACTGAAAATTCCAGATTTTTATACCAGATTGAACACTCGGAACATTTACAATATAATGACAACCAGTTCATTAAATAACCCTTATTATCTAAAACAACAATACCTAAAAGATCTAGGAGTTAGACTTAATGAACTCACAGGTAATACTTGTCTGAATATGGTATGTTTGTTATGTTTGATATGACAATATAATGCAGAAAATAAATGATATTGTCATAATAATTTTAACAACTTAAAACTGAAATTGCATTGAAAGTACACAACTGAAAATTCCATAATTTTATACTAGCTTGAATACTCCAAATGTCTATAATATAATGACAACCAGTTCATTAAAGAACTCCTATTATCCAAAATAACAGTGCTTCAAAAATATGGGAGTTACAAATAATGAACTCACAGGTAATACTTGCCTTGAAACTCTATGAAAGAATGAATATCACTAGCAGATGATTGTTTCAAAAATTAACCCTCGAATTTTTGATCAGCAATTAAATATTCTTTAAAACCTTAATATAATTTCTAGTGAAACACAATGTTGACTTCTAGATGAAGCCAATCTCATAGACAAACTTCAACTAATATTTCACAACCTTAGAATGCTAAAATAATGGAGAATCTGTTAGCATGAATGCTGATGGTATTTCTGTGGGGGAGTATCATAGCAATGCTGGAGAATAATTCAGAGCTTATGTGTTGCATTCATGATAGTGTTTGTCATTGATATCGATATATACCTTATTCTGTGAAGAGTTTCAGAGTTACAAAGGAAGATTTTTTTGGTGCGGTCAACGGTTAATGAGTTGAGATATGCGGTCTTAGATATGTTCAGAGATGCTTATAGATGCTACAACTAACTGCACAGATAGAAGTATGGAGGTATGACAGAGTTATGCAATGACTTTGAAGGTAGCTTTTAGAGAAAGTTTCTGGAAAGCGGTTATTGGTAAATTGATAATATATTTAACAGAGATGTAATTTGGTTAAGCAAGGTTAGAGGCAGGTCAGAGACACGTTGAAGATGCTATGCTCCAGATGGTGAAAATAGATGTTCACTTTGTGAGGTTTGGCGAAGACTGTTTGGAAGATGTTCTCTGTGAGACGACCATTACAAATATCTTTGAGAAAGAATGTAATTGTAATGTAATATGTAAATGTAATATTTTAAGGATGTCCTATATTATTATTGTAAATTAAGAAAGCCTCAAGGTTGACTCAGTACTTGGTATAAAGGAAAGGTCATTTCCTTGTGATTAAGTGTGAACTTTGTGGTTTTGATTAGTGAGATTGTTATGCAAACTCATATGAGAATTCAGCTAAGTCAGAGAAGAGATTGATGTGGATTGATATACTGTGAGCTTCAAAGGAACTGTATTGGCAAAGGAGAAGTTGTTCTGTCAATTTAGAAATCTTGGATATACTTCTTTGGAAGATTGTTAAGTGGAGACTGTTTTTGATGCTATTTGGACAATGGGTTTAGTTGTCCTCCTTTTAACTCCTAACAGGGTTGGCACAACTCTTAACAGAGTTGGTATCTTCTACCAAGGATTCAAAGTCTTCTAATAGGGACTCATTTTTAGTGATTGTATTTCATGGGCTCCTAACAGAGTCTACCCTTTGACAAGGAACTTTTATATTAGTACATCATCTTGTGGGCATCATTCCCACTAGGGTTTTCCCTTTGATCAAGAGCTTCTCCAGTTAAAATATCTGGAGTTATTGTGCATGGTTATCTTTCTATGGTTGCATCTAATGTTTACATGTTTCAGAATAAATAGAGATATTGAGAGTTGTTTTATGCATATAATTAGTTCACAACCCCCCGCCCAGATAACTTGGTGGACTTTACATTCTAAGAATTGGTATTAGAGCATCAGGTCCTTGAAAGAAAAGCTTAACAGCTTAAGGAAATCCATGTTATTTTAGAAAAGAAAGTTTGAAGTTTGATGGAGTTAACTATGATAGATGGAGAGAAAAGATGAAGAGATGTCTGCTATGCTTGGTTCCAAAATTTTGGCTTGTTACAGTAGAAAAGAAAAATGTGATTGAAGAAGACAAGCTTGATTCTTGTGAAGACATAGTGAAAGATCTTTTCATGTAGAATATGCTTGCTAGAGAAGCACTGTTAATAGTTTTTCTTGAGATAGAATATGGAGAGGTAAACTCCTTAAGACTTGCTAATGAGATTTGGAATAGTTTGCAAAGAATATTTGAAGGTGATGATTGTGCTAAGAAGGCTAGATTACGAAGTTGGATATGCTTGTTTCAAGATGATAAGATGTTGGAAGAGGAAACTATAAGAGGTTACTTTGGTAGAATATCGGAAATTGTCAGAGGAATTAAAAGTTGTGGTGGAAACAAGGCAGAGGATGAAGTTGTGTGGAAAAGCTTGAAGACCTTGACACTTGCTTATCATTAGAGAGCACAAATGATTGAACGAGTTATTCCCCTACTCCAAATTTTACAAGAGAGATTCTTCTTGCGAGATTGCAGATATCTGAGATGTGGATGAAATAGAATGGAGAATCATCTAGAATAGAAACAACTTTTAGCATATAAATAGACAAACCTACTTTGACAAGAAGTGCAAGTACAAGTGGAGATTATGCTAGTAGTAGCTGAGCATCTAAAGAGGAAGAAGGCAAGAAGATTGATTAACTTACCTTGCTTATGAAGAGAGAACCTAAAGGTAACAAAATTCTTGCTTGTTGGACATGTAAAGATCTTGGTCATTATTCTTCTAAATGTCCTAAATGAGTAAAGAAGTTTAAGCCTAGGAAACCTTACAAATCAACAGTACCTAAGGATCGCTTCTATGTTGATGAGAATGGTGAAGTTCATTTTAAGATGATAAATTTCCTAGATGATAGTGATGATTAAATAGGATTTGTTGCTATTAAGGAAGAAAGCCCTGAAAAACAAATAAAAGAAGTAAAAGAAGAAAAAGTACTAGTTTCATAGATTGGGAAGAAAAAGTCTGATTGGATTATAGATAGTGGTTGTTCACATCACATGAATGGAAATATGAACAAATTTGTTGAGTTCAATAGTTGTGATGGAGGGATAGTTAAGAGTTGGAAATAATGCAAAATGTTACGTAAAAGGAAAATGATCAATTACTCTTGATGGAAATATTTAATTCGTGGATGGATTGAAACTTAGTCTTTTGAGTGTTGGAGAGCTTGTTGACAAAGGATATTAGTTGTAGTTTAAATAAAAGACTTGCATTATCAAGGATAAAGATGGTAAATTGATTGGTATTGGTACAAGGACAAGAGGTATTGTATTTTAGATGAACCCTACTAAATGACATGTTTATTTGCTAAAGTGGATGCTAGTTGGTTATGGCATAAGAGATCATGTCATATCAACTATGATTAAATTGTAAAGGTCAGTACTACATTTGTAGTTAGAGATTTGCCTAAGATTGTGAAATCTACTAACATGACTTGCAAATAATGTGTTTTCGCAAGGCAGGAGAAAAGTTAATTTCCAAGCATGACATTTACTACTGTAGCGAAGTTGGAGATTGTACATACAAATCTGAGTAGTCCTACAAGAACAAGACCTTTTTATGGCAAAAGGTATTTCATGCTACTTATTGATGATTTCACTAGAATGATGTGGGTTGCATTTTTGTAATATACCATTTTTCATATACTTGGAAAAGAAATTAATTCTAAAGATAAATCTATCTTTCATAACTAAATGACATTAAGGCAATTTCATTTGTTACGACTGATTTCAATGTACAAGAAAAGTAATTAGCAATTAAGAAACAATACTTTTCAAGTTACATGAAAGGAAACTAATATAGCTTCCATAACTACTTCTAGTGTAATCATTTTTAGTACATTGATCATAATTAAATACACTTCAAGGAATAACATGGAAGTATAATAAGAAAATATACACAAGTGTTGGTATCTGATAATGTGTTATACAAGCCACGACATCTGGTGAAGAGGAGAAGCATTAGCATAAGCTTAACCTCCCAACCACAGACTTTAACTTATCCCCACACAATCTCTAATAAGAAAGACCCTCCATACCTTGGGGTTAGGCTTAGGACACCATGGTCCTGCCATCCGAGCATCCTGATGTTAGATTCTTAGCTAAGCAGTAGACAAGGCAGTGGAAATCCTCCATCAACCTCTTCTTTGTCAGCTAGCACCCAAACCTCTGGTGATCAAATACGGCAAGCATGCCTCTAACCTACCTTGGCCAAGGATTTAGATGGGTAGCGGATAAGCCTGATTACCCACTGCTCGACTTGACAACTGGAACATACATACTTTTGGACAATCATGAGCTGATCCAACATGTACAGTTTTGGTTTGTTAATTGTTCTTGATCTGACATTTGATTTGTTCTTGCAGGAGTAACTCTCCTCCTCACCCATTCATAATTGAGCACCTAGGTCAAGTGTGTATCCTGGGAGGTTTCAGTATATATATATTTGCATCTCTGTTATTGTAACCAGAAATTCTCTTCTTGAGACTGTTTCTAATCTCAATGGTATATCGACTATACCACTGAATAAGGCTGACCTCCTAAGTAATATTAGGACAATCTCTATCTACATATATATTTATTACACACCATACACACTTGGCGGTTATTGTTAAGCAAAAAAAAAGGATAGTTGACTGGGTTTGTATGACATCCATCACTCGATATGTAAAATAGAGCGTGAAAAGAAATAGCATAGCTCACTCAATCTCATTAATCATGCCTTCAAATAATACTGGTGTTCTAAATCCATGGGTTGTGAATTCATGATATCAATATGAGCATTCATAACATTCATAAGTCTAAAAAGGAAAAAATGGACATAATGCATATAAAAACAGAGCATTGGTAGAGGGTAGCATGACCTAAAATTTGATTCTCGCATGGTGATTTGAGCAACGTCACCTAGGACTTAGTCTTAAGCTTGCTTGCTTACGGAACATGAGCAAACGTTGATTTCCTTGCAATTTGATAGTGCGAAAATGCAAAAGAATGATGGCTTATCAGTGTCACATAAGCAACAAGAAGAATGGTAAAAATAAATGCAGCGTATGTAGTTCTGCCCAAATTCAGAGTTACTGAGATTATGAAAAGACAAGTGCGGAATATATGAAAACCATTGGTAGTGGAATGCTTCCATATAAACTATATGCTCTGTAAAGATTCTGCAAATTCCTTATCTCTGAATCAGACTTTTAATCCAGTCTTTAAATGCTGAGAATGTTCTTCTAAGAATTCTGAATATTGATGGAGTTAATTCCTAATTTTATGTAGATCCAATAATGAATATTTGACTCTTGATTGTGAGGAAGTATCTTTGATATTATTTGCAGGATATAGCTACTTAGAGGACAGACTTTGTTGTAGCTGTGTGTCCTTAATCTGCATCTATAACCTCCCTATATATCCTTCCTAAGGGTATGTCCCTCAAAGGGACATAACCCTTCCTAAACTAGCACTAACTAAACTCCCTCTAAGTCGGCGATTAGAGAAGACAAATTAATAACACCTAACTAACTATGTGTTAGTTTAGTTAAGCATCATACTATTGCTTCCTGAAAAGTCGCTGGCTCCTAGGAAGAGTTATATATATAATATACTGCTAGTTTAGAGATATATAATAAGAAGAGGAAGTACGGTTTGTACTATCAAACCTATAGGTTATCTAGTTAATATTCTTAACACTCCCTATTAACCTGATAATCCTACAGAGAGATATTATATTTAGCAACACCAATACAGATGAATAAGCAAGAATTAATACTCTATATCTGTCTGTTTCTTCTTAGTATGTGTTATCATACAACACATGATACAAAGTCATATTACTAAACCTGTAATATGATAGATCACTGCTACTATTGATATTATATAGAATAAATCTGAAGAGTAATCTCTTCATTTATCCAAGGTGTGATTTCATAGAAACTGGTATTTCTATATCACAACAAGATCCTAAGATTTAAGATCTACCAGAATATAGGATAAACTCGGAGAATACTAAGATTCTTGCTTTATCCATTTTGTGACTCATGAACATAGCAATGTCAATATCACAATATGATCTAAAACTTATCTAGATCTTACAGTAAAATCTACTGTTTAGAACATTATCTAAGAGATCACCATCTCTCATAATGCTTTTTCTACAAGTGTTCATTATTTCAGAGATCGTCACCTCTTTAAATAACAAATACATATGGTGGAGCCCATAATAGTCAATAGCTTGACAAAATAAAATAATTTTATTAATAATCAAAAGAGTACAAATAGATTACAACTCAACCATACCAAGTCTCCTCCTGAAATGTTCTACCTTCACTCTAGATAGAGGTTTGGTGAGTATGTTTGTTGTTTGATCTGCAGTGCAAATGTATTCCAATTTTACAAAATTCCTATCTACCATATCTCTTACATAATGGTAAAGAATTTCAATATGCTTGAACCTGTAATGGAAAACCGGATTCACTGAGAGCTTGATGCAACTTTGATTATCACAATGAATAATCGTAGGATTCATGGCTTGCCCAAATAATTTCACAAGTAACTTCCTCAGCCAGATTGCTTCTCGAGGGGCCATTGTTGCTGCAATGTATTCGGCTTCTATGGAGCTTTAAGCCACTGAAGACTGCTTTCTGCAAATCCAAGATATCATAGCTGATCCTAAGTTGAAACAACATCTTGAAGTACTTTTTCTGTCTTCAACACTTCCACCCCAATCTGAGTCGGTAAATCCATGCAAGTCTAAAGCAACTTTATCATATTTGAGTCCAAAATTAAGAGTGCCTTGTAAGTATCTCATTATGTCCTTAACTGCAACTAGGTGAATCTCCTTCGGCTCACACATAAACTGACTTAGGCATTAATTACATAGCAAATATCTAGCCTTGTATTTACTAAGTACATAAGGGACCCAATCATCTGTCTGTAGAGAGTAGAATCTGTGGAAGGTGATTCTGTTGCTGCTTCCTTAAGTTTATGTAGATTAGTTTCCATTGGAGAAGACATAGGTTTGCAATTCCACATTCCAAATCTCTTCAAAATGTCTGATGTATACTTTCCTTGATTAAGTATGATATTGTTAGAATTTTGTCATACTTCCAGTCCTAGGAAGTAATGAAGGAGCCCCAAATCTTTCATTTCAAATTCTCTAGTTAGATCTTTCTTGCACTGATCTATGAGATGATCATCACCTGTTATTAGTAAATCATTGACATACAGTATCAGAATTACCATATCATCTTTATCTCTTTTATAATATAAATTTGGATCAGCTTCATCCTTGGAGAATCCTAAGTTGGTGAGATACTTGATTTCTTTCCTACCAGGTCCTGGGAGCCTGTTTAAACCCATAGAGAGCTTTCTTGAGCATGCAAACAAACGTGTTAGGATCATGAGTGTAATGTCCCCTTTTTGACAAGCACCTGCTACTTATTTTATTTTAGCCTTTATCTTCCCCGGAGGCTAAAAAGGAAGAAATAAGGGGGAAAAGATTATATTAAATTAATTACTTATAAGGTTACTTAACAATTAAATATTAAAAAGTAACTTTATATTTAGTTGATTTAATATTAAAGTGACTAACATAATAAAATATCAAAAAGTCACTTAAAAGAATAAAGTGCTGGATTCCTCTAGAAGCTTCTTGGAGTTGCTTGTGAAATCCTTATATGGAGCCTTTGGGGGGTCATTTTACACATCTTGAGTTGCATATTCATCTATTGTGTTGAGAGCCTTAGTGCTTGTAGAATTGCCTGAGGGTTTGAAGACTCTAAGGTGCCAATTTCGGTTTTGAGGTATCAACCCTAGTTGGGAGTGGAGGAATTGGTATTCAGCCAATTCATTTGTGATTAATTGGGAGATAATATTTAGTGATTTTTGTTCAGCCCGTGCATCTAATTTTTGACATCAGTTGGCAAGGAGAAAGGTTTCAGTTTTCATAGCGGATCCGAAAAAGCAAAGCGGAAAAGTAGAGCTGAAAAAGCAGTATGAAAAAGTAGATCCAAAAAAGCAAAGCGAAAAAGCAAAGCTGAAAAAACAGTCTGAAAAAGCAGTCCAAAAAAGCAAATCCGAAAAAAGCAAAGCCAAAAAGCATATCATCTCAGCTACTTAGTCCAGGTTTTTTGGGTATTTACATTTGGCAATTGTAGATGGATACATTTGACAAGTAATATATGTCTTTTTGTTACCAAAGTATTTAGTCATTGTAAACATTGAAGTATTGAAGGGAAATCAACTTAATTCAGCTGTTCAGTTTGTATGCCAAATGTTTGTAAAAACGTCTCATTGCATAGTCATTCATAGGATGTATGCCAAGTGTTTGTGAAAATACCTCTTGGTTGTAGGTGTGCATTTTACATCAGAATTTCATGTAGTTGCATTTGGAAAGTAATAAAAAAGAAGTTGCATATCACTTTGATTTCCAATTAGTTATTTTGCAATCATTTATATTCATCAATATCATTGGCATTCAAAAATCATAGTAAAACAACAAACATCAGCAAACTGAGGCTGCAAGGGAAGTGTTTGACAAAATTCCTAAGGCAAAAAAAAGGGATAAAACTTCAAAAATTGTCAAGGCACTTTACAATGGTATTAGAGCTAAAGTTCTTGCCATCCTGTACGGGTTATGAGTGAAGAGTTTCCAAATGTTCCATTCATAAATCCTTTGGATAAATTCTATAACAAGGCAAGAAAGGGCTTAAGTCCTTTAGAACTCATGGAAGAAAGCAGTACCCAGCAAATGCTTAATGCTCTTGCAAGAGGGCAACAAGAGTTGAGAGATGAAATGGCAAAAGGAAGAGAAGAACTATCACTTATCCTTGGACAGCTGGTAGATAACAGAAACAATGGAAATGATAGGAACCATAACAGGACTAATGGGCAGAATGGACACAATGGGGGTCAAGAAAACAATGACACAGCTCAAAGCAGTGCTAGAACAGCAAGTAGAGCTACTCCTAGGCCTCTTATGCCTACATTTTTGAGAGAACGGGGTGGTGCAAATCACGACCAACAAGTAAGAGAAGAGGGATATGGTGATTATTTGAGGGAGTACAACTCTCTAGGTGATGATTTCAAGGCTGCCATGTCACTAGTAGACTTTTGTGGTCTTAAATTGAGAAATAGACCAAGAAACAATCAATGGGGAGTGCAAAATCAAGACTTGTAGTGTAAGGTGGGAAAATTAACCTTACCATCATTTGATGGAAGTAACAAAGGTACAGCTAGAGCTTGGGTTCAGAAGGGAGAGCTGGGTGGGTCCGACTACAAGCAGGAGGTGCGCCTCTTCCCGGCTCTCTGTTCGAAGTTGCCTAAATAAACTAGAGGGCGTGCCTGGTTGGGGCGAAACTATCTTCTAGTCAGAATTATTCATCTAGAAAGCTTAACCGATGAACCACCCCTTGCCAGTGACCCATTCATTATTGGGGTGGATAGATGTGCCAAAATAGATCTCCTTCTCCCAACCGAACCTTCCTTCCCGACTCCCTCTATTCCAATTATTCATCCCGAGGAACATTTATTTATTTCTTGTTCCATTCATTCAAGCTTCGCTTTCATTCATTCTAAAGAACATGAATTCCTTCCTTTCCTATAACTCCCAATCGAACCTTCCTCGCCGCCATAGAATTGTAGGGCAGCATCCCGATGAAGGGACTCGGGGCCCTGAAGAAGGGATAGTGGAACCAACCCTCCCTCTCTCCATCCATCCGGACAATCAATACAATCCAGAGGGCTTGATTGATTTCTTTCGGTTGGGGAATGCCTAAAATTTATAGGGGGCAACTTGGTTGGGGAATGCCTAAAATTTCTAGGGGGCCCGAAGCGACGAGATCCGTTCGCTTTAGAATAGTAGGGCGGGTCAGTAGCGAGACGTTCTGTGAATCGGAGAAGGGGCAACAACGTAGTTCGCTGGCGCTCACTGTGCTTGCGCTCCTGGAGATATCAGAAGTGAGAATGCTGACATGAGTAACGAGAATCATGTGAAAAACACGATCGCCTGCCAGTTCCAGGGTTTCTGCGTTCAGTCAATCTACGCAGAGTGAATCGGTCCCTAAGGAACCCCCGAGCCCATAGAATTGTAGGCACTGGTAGGGATGATCGACGACGCAACGTGTAGGGGTGGTAGGGTGAACCCCCTTTCTCGGGGCCTTCGGCGGAAAGGAATCTACCGTGCCCCTTCAAGTGCATGCAGATGCAGGGTGATAGGCACGTCTTATTGGGTAGAGGAGGCGTCCACCCGGATCCATCCATCCGCAACAGAGAACCAATTTGGTATAGGGAGCACTACTGTATTGACTATTCTATGGCAAACTTTAAAAGGTGGCTAGAACTAGATAGAAGATATAGCCCTTTCTATTTGTATATGGCGACCCTCCCTTCACTATTTTCTCTATATGGCGAGGGAGACTAGGCTATACTCTCTATAGTTGGTAATCGACACATAGATAGATACCTATCGCCCCTAGATATATAGGCCAGCGGTACATAGGGCCCTTAAAATTCTATAGGGGCCGATCGCCCAGAGAATTTTAGGGGCGGGTCGCCTGCGAGAGTTGGGGCGAAGCAGGAGCATTACTCGGTTGAGTCCCCGAGAACTTAAACTGCCAAATATCCATACTTGTAGTCACAGAACTGGAGCCCACTATTTTAAGGGTCGCCCTTCAGTCCAGTGAGTACCCGGATGCAGAGGAGCTATATGCAGAGGAGCTATAGTCGAGTCGTGCAGGTCCGCGCACCAATTTTCACTGAGCGATGGCGAGGATTATTATAAGCGACTCTATACCAGGATGATCGGGTCCCATCAACAGTATACTGTCATCGGTCTACGTATAGTGAAGCGTTGCCTATATGGAAAACCGATATCCCATATAGGAGGCCGACATAGAACTATCTTCAGGTCCGACGGACGGGGTCTTATCCTTACCGCCGGATTATCCGTTGAGTCGGCAGCGTTCGCTCTATGCCTAGGCCCACATACCTATTCATATTCGATCAGGTTTACTGCCCTAACCGATGGAGAGAATCGGAGAGAATGAAGCCCTATAGAATTTTAAGGCGTTAGGAGCCTCACTAGTTGAGCCCTCTAGTCGTTGGATGGAAGCTCGCTCTAGTCGTTGGAACTCCCCATTAGTGCTACCATCACATCCTGCTCTCAATAATCCCGCCGACATGAAATGTAGTTGTGCTTATTGGGCGCCCTATTGGCCCATTAGAATAGTAGGGCCCTGGCCCCCTTTTGTCCTCCCACCCACCCCTACGGGGCCCACCCTGCTTCAACAACAACTATATACCGACTACCTAACCCTATATCCTCCTAAATTCTGCCATTAATCAGTCAATTAATACGACAAATTAATAAGTTCATAATTATGCCCCCCGGGAACCTTCTATGCCCACCCAGCCTTTCCACCCTTATTGCCACCCACCCGACAGCATGGGAAGCCCCACAGTCGTATAGAATCAACTATCTTTCCCCCCCATAGAATAGTAGGGCAAAGGTAGCATACTACCTAAGAGTTTGAAGGCCCGTCGTGATCATAGCGAGGGGCATAACAGATGCTCTGTTCGGCGTTCATTTGTACACGTAAGCCAACCGTTAGGATAAGCCCTCCTTAGTGTGCTTGGTTCGCCATTATACACTCCACCAGAAGGAAGGGGGAAGCACAGACATTTGCAGCTCAATCCTATGTTGGAAACAGAGGCTATCCAATACGCCACCCTCCATTTGGAAGGTGAAACACATGAATGGTGGTACCATGGACTTGTCACCTTGGGGCATGCCAACATTACTTCATATTTGGAATTCACCTAGAAGCTCATTGACAGGTTTGATTGTAACGATCCTGAACTCCACTTTAGGGAGTTAGCACAACTCAGGCAAACTAATTCAGTGGATGCTTACATCACAGAGTTCCAACGGTTGGCAGTTATGGTGACAAATATTTCAGAACAGCGGTTGGTTATGCTCTTCATTGAGGGATTGACAGAGCCTCTTTGTGGTTGGGTTAAGGCCTTCAAACCAGATTCTCTCCAGGATGCTATCATGAAGACTAGAGACATGGAATATTCTACATCTAGCATTAGGGCTCCTAGCAAGCCTTTCATATCGTATAAGGATAAGGGGAAGAAGCCATTCTAGGAAAAAAGTAATAAGGAGAACTTTGATGAAGCCTATAGACAGGAGTGTCGGCCTAAGGGGATTTGCTATCATTGCAAGGAGAAATGGTCTAGTGGACACTGTTGCCTAGGGAAAGGCAAGGCTCACTTAATTGAGGTGATATCAGATGATGAGAGCAGTTTTGAGGAAGAGGAACCTCAAAAGGAAGACAATAATGGTTCAGATGGGGAAAATCATGATGAGATCATTACTTCTATCTCCAGTGCTCCTAAGTTCAACTCTTTCAAAGTTCGTGGGGTCCTACAAGGTCATCAGATAGCAGTATTGATTGATAGTGGAGCTACTCATAACTTCATTGATGCATCATTGGTGAACAAGTAACAAATTCCTCTAGAGGATTTTGAGGGATTCAGTGTGATGGTGGCTGATGGGCATAAGATAGCTTGTACTCAGTGGATTCCACAGTTGTCTATTATGATGGGCAACCACACAGTTACAGATGATTTCTATGTGGTTGACTTGGGTGATATCCATGCCATACTTGGGGTCCAATGGTTGCAATCATTAGGGAAGTACTCACAGAACTTCCAAACCATGGAACTCAAGTTCAGAGATGTTGATGGGAGTAGAGTGGTGCTTAGAGGTATGGCATCTAAAGCACCTAAGATTGTTTCAGCTACACATATGGAGAGTATTTTTAGGTATGATGACATAGTTTGGGCAGCAGAGTGTGTGATCACTCCTAAGGAATCTACAGATTCAGGACAGCCAGTCCACATTGACATCAAGGAGCTATTGGGCAAACATGACAAGGTTTTTGGTGAGATACCCCTAGGGAGGCCATCGGACAGAGGCTTCGAGCATACTATTGAGTTGGAAGAAGGGGCCAAGCCAATGATTACTACCCCTTATCGACATCCTAAGAAATTTAAGGATGAGATCGAGAAAGCAATCAAGGAATTGCTTGGTATGGGACACATTCGTCCTATCTCCAGCCCTTTTGCTTCTTCAGTGGTCCTGGTGAAGAAGAAAGATTGGACCATGAGAATGTGTATAGATTATTGAGCCCTCAATAAGAAAGCAATCAAGAATAGGTACCCGATGCTCTGGATCGATTAGTTATTGGATGAGTTACATGGGGCAGTATATTTTTCAAAGATTGATCTTGGATCGGGTTACCATCAGATTAGAGTAAGGGAACAAGATGTGCACAAGACTGCTTTTCGATGCCACTATGGGCACTATGAGTTCTTGGTGATGCCATTTGGATTAACTAACACACCTGCCACATTCCAGTCTTAGATGAATCATATCTTCAACAAACAGTTGCGTAAGTTCCTCTTGGTATTCTTTGATGATTTGCTCATATACAGTAAAATTTGGGAAGAACACTTGCAACAGCTTGATGAGATCCTTACCAGCATGGAGGAGCAGTCCTTGTACGCTAAGGCTTCGAAATGTGAGATTGGCCTTAGAGATTCTGTATTTGGGACACGTGATCGGTGCAAAGGGTGTCCAAGTGCACCAAGAGAAAATACAGGCTATTCTAGATTGGGCCACACCACGGTCACTTATAGAGCTACGGGGCTTCTTCGGACTGTGCAGTTGCTACAGGCGTTTTGTTAAGGGGTTCTCACAGTTGGGGGCACCTTTGACAGATTTGAGCAAGAAGGGTGCATTTTGTTGGACAACAGAGGCGCAACGAGTTTTTGATAAGCTCAAGGAGGTGATGAGTAGTTGTCCAGTGTTGGCACTTCCTGATTTCATGCAGCCTTTCATTCTAGAGTGTGATGCTTCAGGGGAAGGTATTGGTGCAGTATTGATGCAGAATCAACACCCTATTGCCTTTGAGAGCCGTAAGTTGAGGGGAGCTGAGAGACTATACTCCATCTATGATAAGGAGATGCTCGCCATTATGCATGCCTTGGCGAAGTTCAGATAGTATCTAGTTGGGGGAAAATTTGTGGTGAGGACAGATCATAACAGTCTCAATTGCTTTTTAGAGTAGAAGGAATTGAACGAGAGACAACAGAAGTGGGTTAGCAGGATACAGGCATATGATTTCGACATAGAGTATGTTAAGGGGAAGAAGAACATTGTTGCAGATGCCCTCTCCTGCTTGCTCACTCTCTGAGATTTCGGTTGATTTGAAATCCATCTTACTAGTGGAGTACTTCAAGAATACATTTTCTTGTGAGTTGATGGATGGATTGATTCGGGATGACAGGTATAGGATAGTTGATGATGTGATTTACTACAAGGATAGGATCTACCTGGTATCGGAATCAAAATTGAAGGAGAAAATACTACAATCTTGCCATGATACACCCCTAGCAGGCCATCAGGGCTACTTCAAAACTTATAGACAGATTAGAGAGAGGTTTTCATGGAAAGGCCTCAAGGATGATGTGTTGAAGCATGTGAAGGAGTGCGTGACTTGCTAGTAGAATAAGTCCGAGCATACACATCCAGTTTGGTTACTTCAGCCTTTGCCCATTCCTGAGCGGAAGTGGGAGAGCATTTCGATGGACTTCATCATAGGCTTACCCAAGGTACAGGGGAGAGACAACATCTTTGTTGTGGTAGACCGGCTCACAAAATACACACATTTCTTTGCTATTCCGACAGAGTACAGGGCTTCATAGGTGGCTGAGCTATTATTCAGGGAGATCTTTAGATTGCATGGGCTACCTAAGAACATAGTCAGTGACAGGGATATCAGGTTTATGAGTGCTTTTTAGTAGGAGCTGTTTAGACTGATAGGTACTGAGTTGACACCCAGTACCAGTTATCACCCTCAAATTGATGGGCAAACAGAAATTGTTAATAAGTGGGTTGAGGGGTACTTGCATAATTATGTGGCAGGACAACAGCGAGCTTGGATCAGGTGGTTGCATTTAGGAGAGTATTCTTACAATACCACACACCATATGTCCATTGGAATGAGTCCTTTCAGAGCCTTGTACGGGTATGATGTACCTTCATTCGTGGAGATGGCTTTTGGTGAGAGTAGGGCACCTAAAGCAAAAGATTGGATTTAGGAAAGCCAAGATATATTGAAGGCACTAAAGGATAATTTGGTAATGACACAGAATCAGCAAAAGGATTATGCAGATAAACACAGGGTTGAGCGTAGCTTTGAGATTGGTGATATGGTATATCTACGATTGCAACCCTATAGACAGTCCTCTCTTAAAAAGAGTGGAGCAGGGAAACTAAGACCAAGGTTCTACGGTCCATACAGGGTTACCAGGAGGATTGGGAAGGTAGCATATAAGTTAGAGCTGCCTGCGAGCAGCAAGATTCATAATGTATTTCATGTTTCATGCCTCAAGAAGGCATTAGGTCAGCAAGTTATCTCTTCCACGAATCTTCCACCACTTGATGAGGAGGAACATTTGGTCTTGGTGCCTAAAGAGATCATTGATGTCAGAGAGAGGAAATTGCGGAACAGAGTGATTAAGGAGTACTTGGTGAGATGGAAGGATCTGCCTGCAGAGGATGCCACATGGGAGAATGAGCAGATTTTACAGCACCCAAGTTTGCAATTGCTTGAGGACAAGCAATTTCGAGAAGGGAGGATTGTAATGTCCCCTTTTTGACAGGCACTAGCTACTTATTTAATTTTAGCCTTTATTTTCCCCGGAGGCTAAAAAAGAAGAAATAAGGGGAAAAGATTATATTAAATTAATTATTTATAAGGTTATTAAACAGTGAAATATTAAAAAGTAACTTCATATTTAATTGATTTAATATTAAAGTGACTAACATAATAAAATATAAAAAAGTCACTTAAAAGAATAAAGTGCTGGGTTCCTCTAGAAGCTTCTTGGAGTTGCTTGTGAAATTTTTATATGGAGCCTTTGGGGGGTCATTTTACACATCTTGAGTTGCATATTCATCTATTGTGCTGAGAGCCTTAGTGCTTGCATACTTGCCTGAGGGTTTGAAGACTCTAAGGTGCCAATTTCGGTTGTGAGATATCAACCCTAGTTGGGAGTGGAGGAATTGGTATTCAGCCAATTCATTTGTGATTAATTGGGAGATAATATTCAGTGGTTTTTGTTCAGCCCGTGCATCTAATTTTTGACATCAGTTGGCAAGGAGAAAGGTTTTAGTTTTCGCAGCAGAGCCAAAAAAGCAAAGGGAAAAAGAAGAGCCGAAAAAGTAGTCCGTAAAAGAAGATCCGAAAAAATAATCTGAAAAAGCAAAGTGAAAAAGCAGAGCTGAAAAAGCATTCCGGAAAAGCAAATCTGAAAAAAGCAAAGCCAAAAAGCATATCATCTCAAATACTTATTCCAGGTTTTTTTGGTATCTACATTTGGCAATTGTAGATGGATACATTT
Organism: Cupressus sempervirens; assembly: GCA_028749045.1. Taxonomy (NCBI): domain Eukaryota; kingdom Viridiplantae; phylum Streptophyta; class Pinopsida; order Cupressales; family Cupressaceae; genus Cupressus; species Cupressus sempervirens. Next base: position 155,332,820 of record CM053786.1, read on the forward strand.
GACAAGTAATATATGTCTTTTTGTTACCAAAATATTCAGTCATTGTAAACATTGAAGTATTGAAGGGAAATCAACTTAATTCAGCTGTTCAGTTTGTATGCCAAATGTTTGTAAAAACGTCTCATTGCATAGTCATTCATAGGATGCATGCCAAGTGTTTGTGAAAATACCTCTTGGCTGTAGGTGTGCATTTTACATTAGAATTTCATGTACTTGCATTTGGAAAATAATAAAAAAGAAGTTGCATATCACTTTGATTTCCAATTAGTTATTTTGCAATTATTTGTATTCATCAATATCATTAGCAAACTGAGGCTGCAAGGGAATTGTTTGACAAAATTCCTAAGGCAGAAAAACAAGGATAAAACTTAAAAAATTGTCAAGGCACTTTACAATGAGTTTCAAATCTTTTATGTTGCTCTTAATATACTTCTTCTGAAATCTTTCCATTTAGGAATGCTGTTTTTACATCCATTTGCACCTTCCATCCCTTTGACGCGACAATTGCTAAGACTGCTCTTACAGAGGTATATCTGGCAACAGGAGCAAAGGTTTCTTCATAATCAATCCCTTCTTCCTGAGAAAATCCTCTGGCTACAAATCTGGCTTTATACTTCTCAATACTACCGTCAACAACATGATTTATTTTAAATACCCATTTGGAAGAAACAACAGATTTTCCTTTAGGTCTTGGAACAATTTTCCAAACATCATTTTTCATAATAGATTGGTATTCTTCTGTCATAGTTTCTTTCCAAGCTGTATGTTTAATAGCATTAGAAGGATTGGTTGGCTCTGTTTTGGATAAATCACTGATGTTTGTTGTATAACTAGAGAATATTTTAGGTCTTTTTCTTTCTCTGACTCTTTCAGAAGGTGCACCAAAGTCTTGAGCCGCTTCAATTGTTTTAATGGCCCAAAGTGATCTTTTCTCTGAATTTTCTTAAAGGTTCATATTTTGAATTTCATCTTCGATTTCTTCTAAGTTCTCCCTCTGGGACCTAGATTCACTATTTCTTACAAAAATAGATAAAGGAGAAGGTTCATCAGAACTTATGGCTCTTTTGAATACAAGATCTTCTTCAAAAATTACATTTCTGCTAAGTTCAATATTTTTCTGTCTAGGTATGAAAATCCTATATGCCCTAGATGTTTTAGTATACCCTACAAAAATACCTTTCCTCCCAAAGGGTTCTAACTTGGTTCTCTTTTCTTTTGGAACATGGATATATACAGGACACCCAAAAATTCTAAGATGACTTATACTGGGTTTTACTTTAGTAAATACTTCTTTAGGGGTTTTATCTTTAAGATAGGAGTGAGGACTTCTGTTTTGAATATATACAATAGTACAAGAGGCTTCTACTCAAAGATAATATTCTAGATTTTGATAAAAAATCATAGCTTTAGTAGCTTCTATAATTGTTCTATTCTTTCTTTTTGCTACCCTGTTTTGCTCTGGATTATGAGGAACAGTATACTCCTTAATCCCTAATTCTTTACAAAACCTTTTAAACAAATCTGAGGTATATTCTCCTTTGTTATTAGTTTTGAGGGTTTTAATTTTATGTGTTGAAAGGTTTTTAGTTAATGTTTTCAATTCTTTAAACCTTTGTAGGATTTCTTCTGATTCCTTGCATTTTAAAAAATGAATCCATGTTTTCCTAGAGAAGTCATCTATGAACAAGATATAATATCAGAATCCTCCAAGAGAAGGAACATACATGGGTCCACATAAATCAGAATGAATTAATTCTAGTACATTATTTGTTTTCCTAGTACTGTCATGAAAGGGACTTTTGGTGTTCTTACGCAGAGCACACCCTTTGCAAATACTTGGGTGGTCTTTATTTAGTTTAGGTAATCCAGTAACCATCTTCTCCATAGTTGATAAAGTTTTGAAATTTAGATGCCCTAATCTTCTATGCCATATTTCATTTGTATCTGCAGCTTCGTGAACTAGGGCCATAATAGAACGACTAGGTTCTGTATTCAATTCATACAAATATCCTTTTCTGTAACCAATTAACTTTGCTTTCTTGATAGAGGAGTTCTTAGCCCAAGTTAATGCTTTTCCATCTACGTATGCAACATTGTGCCCATGATCTTCAAGTGCTGTAATTGAGATTAGGTTTCTTTTAATTCTTGGTACATAGAGTACACCTTTAAGAAGGAAAGTATTTCTTGATTTTAGTTTCAAAGTACAATTTCCAATTCCTTCAACGGAGTGTGTTGAGTTATTACCAATGGTAACTTCACCATTAACCTTCTCTGATAAGGAATCTATAGTTTTTTTGTATCCCGTTATATGTCTAGAAGATCCACTATCAATTACCCATGTTTTATTTGAAATTTCATTTGATAGAGAGGAATACAAAACACGGTTCTCAGGATCATAAGTATCTTCTTCTCTAATGACATTTGTACAATTTATTTGTTGTTTGGAATTTTCAGGACAATTAGATTTATAGTGTCCAAGTTTTTCACATTTGAAACACTTTATTTTAGATAGATCTTTTTTGGGTTTTCCATTCTTTTGATTTCCCTTTTTCTTCTTGAAATGCTTGTTCTTGCCTTTATAGGAGTATGTATTAAGAACGTGAAGTTCTTCATCTTCTACTTCTAGTTTCCCTCCTTTCTTTAGTTTTTTGGATTCCTCTTGAAGACAATTATTCATAAGTTTGTCAAAGTCTGGAAGCTTATCTTTGGCACTTATTCCTTGTGCAAATCTCGTCCATGAATCTGGCAATCCATCAATAGCCATAAGTGTTAATTCAGTGTCACTAATGATGGTTCCTATGCTTGATAGTTCATCTCTAATGCCGGCAACTCTTAGGAAGTAAAAATTTATCGATTCTCCTTTCTTTATTTGGATGTGATTCAGTTGCCTTTTTAGTGCAAGAATCCTAGTTGCATTGTTTACTTCATAGGCATTTCGTAATGCATTCATCATATCAAAGGCGGTTTGATGTTTTGTAAGCATAGGTACAATATCATTTTTTACTCCATCCAAGATGATTTGAATAGCTTTTCTATTTCCTCTGCTCTAGATAGATTTGTGAGGTTCAACTGAGGGTTGTTTGGATGCTCCATGAACGAATTGTTTTGCATTGTTCTCTTCAAGAATCATCACGATTCTGAATTTCCAGTCTTCAAAGTGCTCTTTCCCATCAGACTTGTCCTCGAGTCTGATTGTGTATGCCATTGAAGATAGAAGATAGTTGCTAGATATATAGAGTCTGATGATTGAATTTTGCAGAGCCTAGGTTTGACTACCAGAGCTTTGATACCATGTAAAGATTCTGCAAATGCCTTATTTCTGAATCAGACTTTTAATCCAGTCTTTAAATGCTGACAATGGTCTTCTAAGAATTCTGAATATTGATGGAGTTAATTCCTAATTTTATGTAGACTCAATAATGAATATTTGACTTTTGATTGTGAGGAAGTATCTTTGATATTATTTGCAAGATATAGATACTTAGAGGGCAGACTTTGTTGTAGCTGTGTGTCATTAATCTGCATCTATAACCTCCCTATATATCCTTCCTAAAGTGTATGTCCGTCAACGGGACATAACCCTTCCTAAACTAGCACTAACTAAACTCCCTCTAAGGCGGCGATTAGAGAAGACAAATTAATAACACCTAACTATGTGTTAGTTTAACTTTAGATAAGCATCATACTATTGCTTCTTGAAATGTCGCTGGCTCCTAGGAAGAGTTATATATATAATATACTGCCAATTTAGAGATATATAATAAGAAGAGGAAGTATGGTTTGTACTATCAGACCTGTAGGTTATCTGGTTAATATTCTTAACATGCTCCCTCTATTACAAGAAAGGGAAGTCGTGAGGCATGATTGAGCAGAAGTAACTCAACATGCATCTTTAAAATAAATTTATAAAGGAAAATTGTAAGCTGTCATGTCCCCAAATTTTAATATAATAATTAAATTAAATTAATTAATTGATTAGTCCCAAAATCTAAGTAATAATAAAAAGACCTTTAATTAGTTACTTAATAAGACGGGGCCCAAGTTAATAATGTGTATTTGTGGTTCCAATTGATTTAGTATATCTGGGACCCATTTTTATTTAATTGTTTCCGTAGGTGTAGCCGTTGGCTATCTTTTTAAACCCTCAGGAAGTTCCTTCGAAGGGTATTTAAGCATGGCACGTAGGTAGTAGTTGGTATGCGATTTGGATTATTTCTTTCAATTATGAATTCTTGTTGGAGTTCTGGATTGTTCACCATTTTGGAAGTGAAAGATCTTCCCTACTTGGCTTTTCGGTTTTGGTGGGATTTAACCATACCCTATTCCGTCTGTATTGTTTGGCTCGGATCTGGCAAATCGAAGTGCTACCGTTATTTGCAACTATATTATAGAATTGATTCCAAATAGATGTTTTGTGCGTATTAAATCTTTGTTGTGTATCTCCTTTGGTAGGTTGAAGCTAATTATCAATCTTGGCATCCATTCGTACACCTTCCTTCATATTCTACTCACCATACACTACCCATCATCATTGCCTCCACCGTACCCTCCACATCCCCCTTATTGCATTTCGTACGGTTGTCTCCTGCATTGTATGACCTTTTCTTCCCAACTGTACAACTCTACACTCTCATTATGTATTCTTCCCTTCTGACTCTACTTTTTGCACCGTACCGATCCATCCAAAACACTATATAGTCCACCCTTCATTGCCACCAAATACCGTATGACACCTTAAAGACATCCAGTCACCTAGCTTGCGTACGACCTCCTTTTGTGTAGACATTCTTGGTATTGTACAAACACCCTCTGAAACCATACAAACACCCTCCGCAACTGTACAGACTTGTTTGAAATTGTTTCGAGAAGGCTGAAATTGTCGAGAACATTACAGTGGTATCAGAGCAATTGCCTTCGGGTTGAGATCCCCTTCAGATTTATTTTCCCCTTCAAGTCGAGATTCCTTCGGACCGAGTTCCCCTTTAGGTCGAGTTCCCCTTCGGATCGAGATTCCCTTAGGATCGAGTTTCCCTTTGGATCAAATTCCCCTTCGGGTTGAGTTCCCCTTTAAGTCAAGATTCCCTTCGAACTGAGTTTCGCTTCAGATCAAGCTCCCCTTTAGACTGTGATTCCTTTCGGATCAAGATCTCCTTCGGGCCGATATTGCATTTGGGTAGAGATCGCCCTCAAGTTGAGTTTGCCTTCGGAATATTACAGTGGTATCAGAGCTGGTGATTCTATTAGCCTGTTGGGAGAATGGAGAGCCTTGAGTTGGATTACACTATGGCTCAGTTTCCAGCCGATTGGAGGGCACATCTGTTAGTTGAATACTCTAAGAATACTTTTGCGTGCCAACTATTGGATGGTCAAGTACAGGATGAAAGATACAAGGTCGTTGGCAAAATCATTTACGACAAAGACAAAATCTGCTTGGTACCTGAGACCAAGATGAAGGAAATTTTGGAAGAAGGTACTTGCACAAATATCTTTGAACCAACGCCTGACGACCAACTTGATGGAATTTTGGGTTCTACCAACAACCCTTCGAATAAGCAAGCTCTACCGGTCGTTGTTCAGCCCCTTGGAGATGCGGATTCGATCGAGGATTATTTATAGGAGCAATCTTTACAATTGCTTGATTATGAAGTCTACTCCCTGATTATGATGCAGAGTGGTTAGCAGAAGTGGTGGTTTACTACAAATGCTTCTTCAATCTTAAAGGTTTCCCACTAGTCCTTAAGACACACCAAAGGACAAATACCCTCAAATCACTCAATCTTGCCTCCAAACCTCTAAAGTGAATGCTAATGGTGTAAACAAAGTGTTTCAAACAAGTTTCAATCACTTTCAACCTCTTATGCAACTCTCTTCAATCAATTTCTTCAAAACTGCCTATTAGGTCTATTAGCCCCAATTAGCCCTACAGTGGCTGTTTTTTCAACTTTTCTTCAAACTTCACCAAAAGACCCAACAAACAAATTACCTTTTCAGATACCCTTTTTAGTGTTGTACAACATACTCAAATCTCAATAATGACTTCCTTGGGAAATGTGCCTACAAACTTGACTGTCTCAATTTTTGAAGGGCAAATTAGATGGTTTTACAAAGCAACTCTACTCCAAACATCTCCAAACTCCATGAAATTACAGGATCATCATTATTTATGCCCAATTAGAGAAATCACTGATCAATTTCAATATATGAGGTGTTTAGCTACAAAACCCCCAATTTCATGCTTCAAAACCCTCAAATCCTAGGGTATCACCAATCTAGGTCAATCTCTCACTTCCAAGACTCCAAATTCAGGATTCACCATGCATTCAACATGTCTTCAAAGAATATCAAATAAAAAGTATACCTCATTAAGCCAGATGTGCAGCTGTGTAACAGTTAGCATCATTTTGGGTACCCAAAATCATACTTCCAACCCTCAAACTTGCATGGTCTTCACATTCTCTTGCAAAACTTCACTTTTCTTGCATATTTAGGTTTAACAGAACATAGTGCTTGTAGGGTCCATCCTATAGATCAGTTGTACAAAATAGGATGACACCCTCATTCATCCATTTAAAACAATGCAAAAACTGTGAGATTTGGCATGACAGCAGCAATAAAAGTTGGAACTTGTTAAGAAATGTACTAAAATTGATTCAAAACCTCACAATAACACCTTACCAACATAAATGAAAGGTTACGTCATCAATTGGACTTCAAAATTAGCAAGAAAAACTCAGAATTTTATTCAATGTATGCCTGTTCCATACAGATTCTGTGTTCTGCCATACAGAACAATGGTTTCTCTCCTTGCATAACGTTATAACATCTTAAATAGGCTTATAAACAACTGCCTAACCGACCAAGTTGGTTACAAAGGTTTATTTAATCAACAAAGACCAAATTACTACTTTCCCTCCAAAACTAATATGACCGTTTGAACTTGAAATTCAAATTTCAAACTATAGTTTTTATGCATTCCCTAACTTTCTAAACTATTCCATTGACTCAAAATTGGTCATATGGATTTATTAAATGCAACTAAGTATGAAACTACCCTAAGACTACCCCATATGGCTCTTTTGGCCATTTTTTACATCATGTTGCCATTAGGTCCATACTAGGACTTCTATGACCTTTGTCTTTCAAAGCACATTGCTCATTACATAATGCCATGATTGGCTTCAAAATGTCCCAATTAACACTCAAAGATGCCTTTGATCCTCTGGTTCCATCTTGTTCTAAGGTATTCTTAGTTAACTTGATAGGTGCCCCTGCACCAAACACCCCACCTTCAAAGCAACTCTTGTCCCAAGAGTTAAGGGGTATGATCTTCTTTCCTCCCATCCTTGTAGATGGTTGACTGCTACTCTTCACCTGCATTGTAGCACCCTGCACATGTATATGACCTGCATGACAATCATTAGAAACAAAAACATATGAATGTTTGTTACCCTCCACAGTAACCTTACTGTCTGCTGATTGTGGACAGTCATGTTTCATCCTTGACAAAGACTTTTATGTTGCTGTCTGAGGTCATACTGACCCTGTCCCTGATCCTTCATGAATATACTCATATCTTTGTTGAATTTTACCACCATAGGAGACCAGATGGTACCTATCATCACTCCTTTTCTTGTCACTGTTCTATTTGCTGTCACTGTCTGATTACAATCAGAAATCTGAGTTCTGTCATGAACAATCTCATCCTTTATAACCTTAAGAGAATGCTTATATGGCAGTCTTGTTACAACATGTTCACTTTTCTTCTGCTCCTGTAAATTCACAAACTCTTTCTTGCCAAAACAAATAACCCTTTCCTCATCATGACCAGGCAAAGTATTTAGCTTAAACTTCACACCATCTTTGTGTACTATATAAACATTTGATGAGCCAAAATGAATAGTGTTCCTTGAGGCTTGCCAAGGCCTTCCAAGGATGACATGACAGCATGTCATTGGAATGACATCACATATAATTTGGTACTTATATTCTCCTATAGAGAATTCCACTACTGCCTGCTCTCTTACAACAATATTTTGTGTATCACTGACCCAAGATGCCCTATAGGGTCTATCAATAGGAAATCTTTTCAATCCAAGTTTAGTAACCATCTCAGAAGATACTAAATTATCAATAGAACCAGAGTCAATTATGATTTTGCAAATCTTACCATTGTTAAGGCAATTTGTCCTGAAAATGGACGGTCTGCTCCCTTGTTGCTGCTGCATTGGTTGTCCTCTTCTCATCATCAGGGATTCTCCTTCAAGTTCAGGATCTGCTGGCCTTTATTCTACTTTCTGCTCTTCTTGGTGAACCATGTGCACTCTTCTATCTCTGCCTTGATCTGATTCATGCCACTTTGGAAATCTGAATGACTGGTGCCCAATCTCATTGCAATGGAAACATTTACCTGTAAATACTCCATGTCGTCTTCCTCCAAATCTTCCTCCTCTATTACTATATCCACCCCTAGGTTCTGATGTAGACCCCTTGTCTTTATCCTTCTCTTCCCAAGTCTGATTTGTTCTTCCTCCTCTTCCTCTCATTGATCCACCTCCTCTTGTATTTCCTTGTCTTTCATTCTTTCTCTTTAACTTCTCTTCTGCTCTGATTGCCAACTGAAAACATTCCCCAAGGTTCCTAGGGACGTTCAAACCAATTTCATCTTGAATACTGTACTTTAGCCCACCTATGTACCTTGCAACCTTTTCTTCATCATCTTCTACCCCTCCTCTGATGCTTAGGGTATGAAATTGCTCAGTATAAGTTATGACATCCATATCCCTCTGTTTCAAATTATTCCTTCTCATCTTCATCTGTATAGCAAAATCTGATGGCAAAAATTGACTCCTTATCATTGTCTTCATTCTATCCCAATTTGAAATCTTGTTGAGGCTTCTAGCCATCCTCTCATTTTGCAAACTTGTCCACCATGTAAGTGCTGTTCCCCTTAACCTCGCCTTTGCCACTTTCACTTTCTTCTCCTCTTCTATGTCTTCTAAATCAAAGAAATTTTCAAGTGCCTCTATCCATCCAAGCACCTTTTCACTTTCCATCTTGCCTTGGTAAATAGGCAAATCCATCCTTGTCTTTAGACCAGTACCTTGTGCTGCCTTTAGTATTCTCAGAAACCTTCTTTCCTCAAGATCATCTGCTACTCCATGCTGCTGTCTTGTACCATTATCCTCTTCTCTTTCATTGTCCTCTTCATGCTCTTCTTCTTGTACTACTTCCCTTCTAGGTTGTTCTTGTCTTTCTTTTTCTAAAGCTTCTATCCTTGCAATCAACTGTAACCTCTCTCTTCTCATCTGCCTTTCTTCCCTTTCTTTGGATGCTTCAAGATCCCTTCTTTCTCTTCTCTCCTTTTCCAACTCTTGTCTCAATTCCTCTAACTCCCTAGCCATTTGTCCTTTAGGAGACATATTTGCAAACTAGTTTTGTTCTCCCAACTCAAGAACCTTATAACTGATACTCTCCTCTCACCAAGAAATCTTCTGACTCCTTTGGTATACCTTTCAACTCTGGGACACACAAGGAGGGATTAGACACTCCAAGGCTTCAACAAAGGGACCAGTATACAAAAGATGACAAAAGATTCCTATGATGATGAAATCTACAACTTCCAATTCTCCAAAAGACCTTGTTGATGCTCTGATACCACTTGATGTAAGGTGGTTAGCAGAAGTGGTGGTTTACTACAAATGCATCTTCAATCTTAAAGGTTTCCCACTAGTCCGTAAGACAGACCAAAGGACAAATAACCTCAAATCACTCAATCTTGCCTCCAAACCTCTAAAGTGAATGTTAATGGTGTAAACAAAGTGTTTCAAACAAGTTTCAATCACTTTCAACCTCTTATGCAACTCTCTTCAATCAATTTCTTCAAAACCGCCTATTAGGTCGATTAGCCCTAATTAGCTCTACAGTGGCTGTTTTTTCAACTTTTCTCCAAACTTCACCAAAAGACCCAACAAACAAATTACCTTTTCAGATACCCTTTTCAGTGTTGTACAACATACTCAAATCTCAATAATGACTTCCTTGGGAAATGTGCCTACAAACTTGACTGTCTCAATTTTTGAAGGGCAAATTAGATGGTTTTACAAAGCAACTCTACTCCAAACATCTCCAAAGTCCATGAAATTCATAGGATCATCATTATTTATGCCCAATTAGAGAAATCACTGATCAATTTCAATATATGAGGTGTTTAGCTACAAAACCCCCAATTTCATGCTTCAAAACCCTCAAATCCTAGGGTATCACCAATCTAGGTCAATCTTTCACTTCCAAGACTCCAAATTCAGGATTCACCATGCATTCAACATGTCTTCAAAGAATATCAAATAAAAAGTATACCTCATTAAGCTAGATGTGCGGCTGTGTAATAGTTAGCATCAATTTGGGTACCCAAAATCATACTTCCAACACTCAAACTTGCATAGTCTTCACATTCTCTTGCAAAACTTCACTTTTCTTGCATATTTAGGGTTAATAGAACATGTTAGTGCTTGTAGGGCCCATCCTATAGATCAGTCGTACAAAATAGGATGGCACCCTCATTCATCCATTTAAAACAATGCAAAAGCTGTGAGATTTGGCGTGACAGCAGCAATAAAAGTTGGAACTTGTTAACAAATGTACTAAAATTGATTCAAAACCTCACAATAACACCTTACCAACATAAATGAAAGGTTACTTGATCAATTGGACTTCAAAATTAGCAAGAAAAACTCAGAATTTTATTCAATATATGCCTGTTCCATACAGATTCTGTGTTCTGCCGTACATAACAATGGTTTCTCTCCTTGCATAACATTCTAACATCTTAATAGGCTTATAAACAATTGCCTAACTGACCAAATTGGTTACAAAGGTTTATTTAATCAACAAATACCAAATTACTACTTTCCCTTCAAAATTAATATGACCGTTTGAACTTGAAATTCAAATTTCAAACTATAGTTTTTATGCATTCCCTAACTTTCTAAACTATTCCATTGACTCAAAATTGGTCATATGGATTTATTAAATGCAACTAAGTATGAAACTACCCTAAGACTACCCCATATGGCTCTTTTGGCTATTTTTTACATCATGTTGCCATTAGGTCCATACTAGGACTTCTATGACCTTTGTCTTCCAAAGCACATTGCTCGTTACATAATGCCATGATTGGCTTCAAAATGTCCCAATTAACACTCAGATGCCTTTGATCCTCTGGTTCCATCTTGTTCTAAGGTGTTCTGAGTTGACTTGATAGGTGCCCCTGCACCAATTATACAGATTAATTTCAAGTTTGGGATCCTGGTGACTTAGGACACGACAATATTCATATTAGGATGGTGCAGCAAAAGTTTGATGGCAATGTGGTGCTGCAGAGGATTGATGTCATTTCACTCGTCTTGCTTGCATGTTTGATTTGGAACCTTGGAGTTGTTGGTGTTTCATCTGATGATGGATTGCTTGAGGGCATGCTATCTTTGGGTAGTGAGGATTTATCATGTCCCCACATTTTAATGTAATAATTAAATTAAATTAATTAATTAATTGGTCCCAATATTTAAATAATATAATAAAAGGACATTTAATTAACTACTTTAATTAATTAAGTTGGGGCCCAAGTTAATAATATGTGTATTTGTGATTTCGATTGATTTAGTATATCTTGGACCCATTTTTATTTATTTGTTTCCGTAGGTGTGGTCGTCGGCTATCTTTGTAAACTGTTGAGAAGTTCGTCCAAAGGGTATTTAAGCACGACATTTAGGTAGTAGTTGGTATGTGATTTGGATTATTTCTTTGTATTGCAAATTCCTGTTGGAGTTCTGGATTGTTTGGCATATTCGAAAGTGAAAGATCTTCCCTACTTGGATTTCTAGTTTCGATGGGATTTAACCCTTAGCCTATTACGTTTGTATTGTTTGGCTCGGATCTGGCAAATTGGAGTGCTATCGTTATTTGCAACTATATGACAGACTTCATTTTGAATAGATGTTTTGTTCATACTAAATCTTTGTTGTGTATCTCCTTTGGCAGGTTGAAGGTAATTATCAATCTTGGCATCCATTCATACAGCTTCCTTCATATTTTGCTCACTATACACTACTCATCATCATTCCCTCCATCGTCGCCTCCACATCCCTCTTGTTGCATTCCGTACAATTGTCTTTTGCACAGTATGACCTTTTCTTCACTGTACGATTCTACACTCTCACCGTACGGTCTCCCCTTTCCATCCGTATGGCTCTACTTCTTGCACCGTACAAATCCATTCAAAACACCATATGGCCCACCCTTTATTGCCACCAAATATTGTATGACACCTTGAAGACATACAATCACCTAGCCACCGTATGACCTCCTTCTGTGCGAACATTCTTGCTATCGTACAGACACCCTCTGCAACTGTACGAACTCAGTCTAAAACTGTTTTGAGAAGGCTGAACTCGTCGAGAACATTACAATTGTATCAGAGCAATTTCCTTTGGGTCAAGATCCCCTTCGGATTGATTTTTTCCTTCAAGTTGAGATTCCTTCGGACTAAGTTCCCCTTCGGATCAAGATTCCATTCGGATAGAGTTTCCCTTCGGATCAAGTTCCTCTTCGGGTTGAGTTCCCCTTTAGGTCAAGATTCCCTTCGAACTGAGTTTCCTTCAGATCAAGTCCCCTTGGGACCGAGATTTCTTTTGGATCAAGATCCTCTTCAGGACGAAATCCCCTTTAGACCAATATTGCATTCAGGTCGAGATATGCCCTCAAGCCAAGTTCGGCTTCAGAACATCACATAACAGATAAGGTGGTGGCAATATCTCCACGTTATGAACTTGATGAGAGACAAATAATTGTAATAACTCAAGGTTGATGTATATACAAGACATATTTATATATTGAAATCATGTTATTTGATGTCACCTATCATTGTACATACACCTATGCCTATGTATATATACATATGCATGTGTAATTTAAATCATGTGGTTCATTATATATTACTTATACACACACATGTGTATGTGCATATAGCCATACATATAGCCATAGATGTAGTTGCAATTCTAAGTGTTAAAATACCACGGTGTCAATATAGTGTAATCCGTACAGACACATGCGGAAAGGAGGGGCAAACCAAAGGTTTTTTGGAATTGTACGGTGACAAAATAGGGTTGTACGGTGAGTAGAGCAATATGGCCATATGGATTAGACAAATTCCAGGGCCGTACGGTGGGTATGAAGGATGTTGTATGGTGGCCACAAGTAGGAGTCCGTACTATGGAAGTAGACCATACAGTGTCTTTTCCAGTCCGTATGGTGATAGTTTGGGAGCTGTACGGTATGAGTTGTGGTGTTCGAATGGTGCCTAGGATGCACAACAGGCTATAATATATGTGAGCCGTACAGTGATGTCTGCTGTCAATCTTGAGATCGTTCGATGGTGCAGATGTATGGACATAATAATGTAGTGGAAAAATGCAAACAATACAACCATGAATGGGCAAAAATGGAGAAGTAAACACAAAGATAATCGATTAATTATTTGCCAGGAGATGGTGGTCTGATTTGCCAGATCTGAGTAAAGTATTACATGCGATAGTGGAATAGGGTGAGGGTTGAATCCCACTGAAACCACATGAGCCAAATAGGGAAGATCTTTCACTTCCGAAATGGAGAACAATCCAGAACTCCAACAGGAATTTCCAGTACATAGAAATAATCCAGAAAACATACCTAATGCAACCTATAAGCCATGCTTAAATGCCCTTTGGGTAAAACTTTCCGAGGGTGTACAAAGATAGCCGATAGTGACACAAACTTCAGAATTCAAAACAAAAATGGGTCCGAGATATAATAAATCAATCGGCCTATTAACAATAGTTTGATTAATAATTTATTTTATAATGGGAACATTACATATAGATTCACACACTATCGAAAACTTAATGTCACAACAAAATCAAAAGAAGGTAATATCTCTCTCCCCCATAGTTATTTAAAAGTATACTTGTTTTAAAAATTGATTGGGTAGTTGATAATCTGTTGATGGACCTTTTTGTTTTGGTGCCCCATTTCTTGAATCCCATTTAGCAATGCTTCCTCCCCTTCGTTTTCTCTTGCAACCAAAATGCATATTTCCACAATAATAACATGTTCTTCCATTTTAAATCAAAATATCAAAAAATCAACAATAATTGATAAGAGTCACAATGGGTAACCCCCACTAACATTTTTCTTAAAATATAAACATTCATTTTCAGTTGAAATAACAATGAACAACTAACAAGTCGTTTTTACATGAATGAAAAACGGTTAACCACACTTCCATTTCACAAGATCATGACATCCGAGAGTTTTAACTAACCATTGTAATGGCTATAAGATTATTTAAAAGAAAATCAAATTTTTGGGACAATTTCTAAGAGATAAATCTGAAGCTTTTGAGAAATTCAAGATATTTAAGAGTAGAGTTGAGAATGAATCGGGTTTGAAGATTAAATTCTTGAGATCTGATAGAGGAGGAAAATTCATTTCAAATTAGTTTAACAACTTTTGTGAGGATAATGGTATAAAGGGACAGCTTTCAGCCTCTAAAACAGCGCAACATAATGGATTAGCAAAAAGAAATAACAGATCGGGGACAAAAGCAGCTAGAGCAATGATGTTTGAGAACAATGTAGCACCTATATTTTGGAGAGAAGCAATGAACACAACAATATACTCTATGAACAAACTGCAAATTAGACAAGGTATTGGTAAGAGACCTTATGACTTTGGTTTGGACATACACCTTTAGTGAAATACTTTAGAATCTTTGGAAGTGAATGCTATATTAAGAAGGATGATGATATTAGAAAGTTTGGTTCTAGAAGTGATGAAGTAATGTTTCTGGGTTATTCATTGAAAAACAAAGCGTATAGATGTTTTAATCAGATATTGATGCCTATTGTTGAATGTGCTAATATGAGAGTTGAAAAGTTCAGAATTCAAGAAAGAATACTTGATTATAATTTTGATGAAGAAACTAATCAGGGGACTAACTATCAGAATGTTGAAGAGGAATTGTTTTATGAAACTAACACTGATTTGCAAACATAGTTACAAGGAGAAGTTTAGAGAGAAGAACCTAGATCCGAACCTAGAGTAGAAATTAGTGTTGAACGAGTGACACGTAACATAAATTTGACAAAGAATCACCTTGTTGAACAAATAATTGGAAGTATGAACAAAGGAGTTATGACAAGAAAAATGTAAGTGAAGAATTTTGTTTGATTTCTCAAGTTTAGCCTCAAAATGCCGATAAAGCTTGTAAAGATGATTATTGGATTAAAGCTATGAAAGAGGAATTAGAACATATTGAAAAGAATAAGACTTGGGAATTGGTTCCTAAGCCTAAAGATAAGAATGTTATTGGAACTAAATGGGTGTTTAGAAAAAAGATGAATGAACAAGGTGAAGTTGTGAGAAACAAAGCAAGACTGGTTTGTAAATTTTATTCACAACAAGAAAGAATTTATTTTGAAGAAACTTTTGCACGTGTTGCTAGATTATAAGTGGGGATGTTTCTGGCATATACAACTAACAAGAACTTTAAAGTATATCAAATGGATGTTCAATTAACTTTTCTAAATGCAGAAGTTGAAGACGAGGTATACATTGAACAACTTGATGGTTTTCCTTTGACATATGAGAAGGATAATGTTTGTAGATTGAAGAAAGTATTGTATGGATTGAAACAAGCACTGAGAGCTTGGTATACAAGATTGGATAAGCACCTAACAAATTTGGGTTTTATAAAAGGTAATGCTGATAGTAATTTGTACCTAAGAAAGAATGATGATGGCTTGCTAATTGTTGTAGTATTTGTGGATGACATTATTTGTGGAGGTAATGAGGAAGCTAGTAAGACATTTTCAGAAGAAATGAAGAAGGAATTTGAGATGCGTATGATTGGACAAATGAAATACTTCTTGAGATTGCAGATTGTGTAGAACAAAGATGGAATATTCATATCCCAAGCTAAGTATCTTAAAGATTTGTTAAGGAGATTTGGATTGGAAAATTGCTTAGTAACACGGGGAGGCATCCCCTCCTTTTTTCCCTAGTCTCAGAGATGGGAACACACCTAGGACTTGGGGACTTCGTTCCCTCATCCCCAGCAGCACCACCAACTTCCACCACCTCCGTTGAGGATGGGGGGACATCCCAGTGTCGACTATTTGCCGATTTGACTATTTATGTTCAATGTTTGATGTTCCAATCAATGCAATGTTCAAGTATTTATTCTTTTACATCTTTATATCTTATATTGCAATACATCTTTTCATAAAAAGCATTTTAAGTACTATATGTATAGTATATACAACTTTTCCTGTCCCAGTCACCGTCCCTTGCCGTCACCCCACCGTCCCCCCACCATCCCCAAATTAAGGCCCCTTTGTCCCCTCATCCCAAAAAACTTGTCCCCTCGTTCCACCATCCTCCAGTCCCCTAGGGTAGTATAACTATGGAAAATTGTAAACCTGTTCGAACAACTATGATAACTAGATGAAAGTTATCTAGCAAAGATGAATCCTCTATTGCAGAACAAGCAATGTACAGATCAATGATTCGTGGATTGTAGTATGTGACACATACAAGACTTGATATAGCAAATGCAATTGGAATTGTGGCAAGATTCCAAGTAGATCCTAACGAGACACAACTTGCAGCAGTAAAATGAATTTTCAGATACTTAAAAGACACACCTGACTATGGTGTTTACCGTACTGGTAAAGGAATCAACGCACATAGACAATGGAACAGAATAGCAGAATTATATTCGCATATGCCAGACATACATAAGATTAATGATAGAAGATGCTTTACAATGATCCCCGACGGGATATAAATACTACCGCTGAACCTTCTCGAAGGAGTCCGTCGGCCACAACATTACATCCGCTACAAACTATTTACCTGTCGGCTACAAAAACATCGCCAGAACCATCGAGTCGGCTGACACCATCCCCCCAAAAAAAACAGTCGTCTCCTGACGACTAACAAAATTAGGAGACATCTTACAGACCATGAAAGAAATACTAGAGAGAAGGGGGCGTCCCAGGTGAGTATTCCCGCCTGTCACACGGGTGACCCGGGTTCGATCCTCGGCAACGGCGCCAAATGTTTACCGTACTGGTAAAGGAATCAACGCACACAGACAAGGGAACAGAATAGCAGAATTATATTCGCATATGCCAGACATACATAAGATTAATGATAGAAGATGCTTTACAATGTTCCTCGACGCGATATAAATACTACTGCCGAACCTTTCCGAAGGAGTCTGTCGGCCACAACATTACATCCGCTACAAACTATTTACCCGTTGGCTACAAAAACACCACCAGAACCATCCAATCGGCTGACATATGGTTTATGGTATGACAGATCACATGATTTCACATTATGTGCATACATTGATGTTGATTGGTTAAGAAGTGTAGATGATAGAAAGAGCACTAGTGGTGGAGCATTTTTCTTGGAAGGAAGATTGGTTTCTTGGTTGAGCAAGAAATAGGGCTGCATTTCATAGAGTACAACAAAAGAAGAATATGTAGAAGCAACAAATAATTGTTATCAAATTATTTGGATGAAGCAGATGTTGAAAGACATTGGAATAGAGTTTACTGAGCCTGTTGTTATACATTGTGATAACACAAGTACAATAAGAATGTAATGTCCCCACCTGAGACTTACCCTTAAGTTCACTTCTAATTTTGAACTTGAATTTTTATTTACTTCACTTGTAAAGACAATTTTATAAATAATTATCTGATGTTATTACTAACTACTTAGTAGCTTTATTATTTTCTATGCTTTAATTTCCCCTTTTTAACCTTCTCAGTCCCTTAAAACAATTCCCTACCTTATTACCTTAATCCCCCTCCTTACCCATAGCCTTTTTACCTTTTAATATTAGTGCCCTTCTCTCTTAAAAAACTCTCCGCCTATAATTTCGGGTTTATTATCATGTGTTTGACTTTTCAACTTATGGGATTTGATACTAAAAACAAGTTCTCCCTTCTATTAAATTTGTCCAAGCTTATTATGGTTCACGTGAATCTCCTTAATAATATGCAGGCTCTCTTTTATGTTTTTCTGATTTTCCTACCTTGTTATGTATATTCCGTTGTTGTTGTATATGCTTAGTGACTGGATGTCCAATAAGATCAATTCCACTGAAACCTTCAATATTACTGCACAGAGATTCCAATCTTCTACCATCCTGTGAAGCTCCTTAGTCCGTCTAGTATTAATGTCAGAATTTCCAATCTAAGATTGCCAGATTATAATTTTTTTAGTATCAAAAATATTCTTCCCCCCTGTTCCGAGATCCCTCCCCTTCCTTTTTATATGCCTGTTGGTCAAAGTATCAAGTGTGATCCTCTTGTTCCTCCAAAAGTCATAATATTCTGAATACTTCATTCTTTAGGAGACGTGCCCTTTGGTTGTTGTTTGATTATCTCCTTAATTTATATTAGTTACTTCGCTAATACTCCTGTGCAATGGATTTCTGGGGCCATATTTTCTTTGTAAGGAAATATTCCTTGCAATGTTGAGTGTTTAAGTTTTGGTCAAACACGAAATGTATGGCTATATATCACAGACCATGTAGTTGTGGTACCTGTGATTTCTTGATGATAATTATCAGATCTGTAAACACTAATGTATGAAGTTTAAGAGATATCGATTCTCGGTCAAGCTCCATATTCGTGCCCTTGAATCAATTTAGATGTTCACCTTTAGTGATATATTTAAGACATTCTTTGCCCAGGTTCCTAATTTGAAGTTTTGATATTTTCTGAGCCAGCAATAATATTTCATTTAGTATATACTTGATAGATATTCTATAATACCATGTCACATCATATGGTAGTTGTAGAAATATAAGGATGTTAAACAGTTTCTTTCTTAGAAGAGATAAAGGTTCAATATAATATAATATTAATAATAGATTGTATTGTATTGTATTTAACAACATATTATATTATATAATTATGTAGCAATATTATTATTTATTTATTTGACAATTATATTTATTTATTAAGATTTAAATATTATAGTAATAATTGGTTATATTGTATTCTTTTCTTATTTAAATATTATATTGATCATCGTGTCATTGTTTTAATTAATTTGACCTTTGAGATTGGGGTATCACAAAGAATGCCAAAGAATACAACTTTACATTCAAAGACAAAGTAAAGATAGATGAAGAAGATATATATTTGGTATCCTTATGGAACTTAGATGTTTTTCGTCTATGTTTCCATCAATGCCAAAGGGGGAGATTGTTAGTATGACTGTTGATGGTATTTCTGTGGGGGAGTATCATAGCAATGCTGCAGACATAATTCAAAGCTTATGTGTTCCATTCATTATAGTGGTTGTCATTAATGTCAACATATACCTTATTCTATGAAGAGTTTTAGAGTTACAGAGGAAGAATTGTTTGGTGTGGTCAACAGTCAACTAGTTTGGATATGAGCTCTTAGGCATATGTTTACCAATGTTGATAGATGCTACAGCTAGCAAAACAAACATAAATATGGAGATATGACAGTGTTATGAGATGACTTTCGAAGGTAGCTTTCAGAGAGAGTTTATGGAAAGTGTTTACTAGTAAATTGATTATATCTTTTAGCAGAGATGTAATTTGGTTAAGTGAGCTTAGAGGCAGGTCAGAGACATGTTGAAGATGTTCTGTTCCAGATGGCAAGAAAAGATGTTCATTCTGTGAGGTTTGGTGAAGATTGTTTGGAAGATGTTTCTGTGAGCTGACCATTGTAAATATCTTTGAGAAAGAATGACATTGTAATGAAACGTATAAATGTAATATCTTAAGCATGGCCTATATTATTATTGTAAATTGAGAAAGCCTCAAGGCCGACTCAATACTTGGTTTTAGGACTTGGTATTAAGAAAAGGTCATTTCCTTGTGGTAAAGTGTGAATTGTGTGGTTTTGATCAATGAGATCGTTATGCGAACTTGAATGATTTTAGTTAGGTCAGAGTAGATATTGATGTGGATTGATGTATTGCAAGTTTCAAAGGAACTGTATTGGCAAGGAGTTGTTTAGTGAGTTCAGAGCTCTTGGATATACTTATCCAGAAGATTGTCTAGTGAAGACTATTTTTGAGGCTATTTGGACAGTGGGTTCAGTTGTTCTACTTCTAACTCCTAACAAGATTGACACAGCTCTTAACAAAGTTAGAATCTTCTAACAAGAATTCAAAGCCTCCTAACAAGGACCGATATGTATTGATTGTATTTCATTGGCTCCTAAGAGAGTCTATCCCTTCACAAGGAACTTTTATATTAGTATATCATCTTGTGGGCATCATTCCCATTGGGGTTTTCCCTCTAATCAAGGGTTTCCCTAGTAAACATATCTGGTGTTATAGTGTAGGGTTATCTTTCTATGGTTGTTTCATCTATTGTTTACATGTTTCAGAATTAATAAAGATATTGAGAGTTGTTTTAAGCATATAAATGATTCAGCCCCCCTCCTCTCAGTTATCTTGGTGGACTTTACTTTATAAGAGTCTCTATCCTCTGGTACCAATATCAGAAACCCTAACTTCTACTTCTCCATGAGAAGAGCGCAAACACAAACTTCAAAGTCTTTAATCATCAAAATGAGTGAATGCCTTCTTTTTCCTTTTCAAAAGCCTTATATATTTTCTTCAAGATGTTGATTTCCTTCATGTGCACTTTAAATCATTTAAAATGATATTTCTTTTCAACTTTTTTGAATGCTTTAATAAATGGCCCCTCAAAAGTAATGATTTAATAATCATTTAGAACATATATAGTTTTTGACTTTATAAAGTGCATAAGTAAATGGGCCTCAAATATTAGAAGCATTAAATGCACTTTAAGTCACTTTAATGAAGGGTCATTGCCCTATTGGATATAAAGTGCACATAAAACTATATTATAATTTAATGTTTTTTTTATAATCATTAAAATGACTTTAATGATAATAACTCCATAAATACTCATCAAGTGGCCAAACCAATTGAACCAGGCGATGGACACTACAAACCTATCATGTCCAAGCATGTCACGATAAATAATAACACTGGACTCCATTGACAAGATGACTTACTATGAATAGTGTGTGAAACTAAGTCTAGGAACATCAAATGAATGCCCATCCTGAACCAAACTCTACTCCGAAGAAGAAGGCAACCAAAACCGCCAAGCAGGACCCTTTGAACAACCCTATTAACTTACAAGGGTTAGGAATTAGGCTAATCTTATAAACTATATCATCCTAAAAAGTGGACATTATAGTCTGCCCTCCTTGAAATTACTTATCCCCAAGCAATAGAAACAAAATAACATAGTGGTCCACTCAGATTCATCTAGCTGCATCACTGTAAATAGTAATGTTGGACTCCATTGACAAGGTGACTTACCTTAAGTAGTAAGTGTGTTAAACAAATTCCAAAACATCAAATCAAGGCCCATCCTAAACCAAATTTTGCTTTGAAGAAGGCAACCAAAAGTGTCAAAAATGACGCTTTGCACAACCCCATTAGCCTTCAAACGTCAGGCAATAGGCTAATCCAATTATAAACAATATCATCCCAAAAAGAGGATAGTATACTCTACCATCCCTGAGATTGCTTGTTTCCAAGCAATCTCAGAAACAAAATAACAGCAATCTCAGAAACAAAATAACACAATGGTCCAACCGAATCCCAAGGGTAAAACTATGTAATGTCCTTGTTGGTACCAACTAGTTCCTATAACACCAACACCAGAATAATTAGCAGTACTTGCCAAACCAAATCAATACCAACAACTTGTATTGTAGGAGGAGACAAGTGAAAGGGAAGCACCTCAGAAGATTAATAAAGTTTTCTTCCCAAAAATGCATAAGGTGAACAATCATACACACTATCTAACATGCAATTGAACTATGCATCTGAAAGGGGTCATGCACATGAGGATCAAAAGTAAAATTGTAAGCACTTCTTATTGTGTAAACATGTGAAAACCCCTTTGTGAGCTTTATTTGAAATCCCAATGCATTGGAAGGATCAAAAACTCTAAATAGAAGCTTACCAAGAAGACCATCCTCAGAGTTCTGCTACTCAACTTTGATCTCAACTTCATCATGTCAAAGATGGTGAATCTAACCATTGTGACCCACCCAATTTGCAATGCTAACACTGACATCCCTTGGGTCCCAAAGCAAACCAAACTCACATCCATTTGGTATATGGAGATATGAATCACAAGAGGTGTCTGCAACATCACAACTATCTTTAACCCTTGCTAGACTCCCACAGATGTGCTAAATTTGCAAGTATGATGTAGTACAAGGATGGTGTATCTCCAAAGGAGATGATCAAAGCCCCAACAAATACAACACAACATAAATATAACAAGATACAATTGAAAACAAACTCTTTTATTAACAACAAATCTTGAATAACATCAATTGAACCACCTCCATGTCAAGCTGTAAGGCCATCCCGGTTACGGCCAATACATTCTAGATTACAGACCAAACTCGAATACTCGAGCCTCAGCTATCAACTTCTTCTCTACATTCTCTATGCTGCCTCTACAAGACTCAATTACATTATTTATATAGCCATCTAGACTTATGGGTTGGCTTTGAGTTCCCAAATCCCAATAATAGGAAATATGTTATACAATATACAATTGACCCTCAATGAATTAATGACCAAATACATAATACATTATAAGATCTTTGGCGGCCTTAGATATAGGTCCACATGCCATCCAACTATCCAAATCTAAGAGCGTGTAAGCTAACTCCCAAATATAGAACCTTGCCGGAACAAATACCACGCATCGTATGAAGAACAACATAAGAAATCAGCATCGAGAAGATGAAACATAACTCCCACTAATTGTAACATTAAAATCTGCAATCATAGGATAGCGGTCCAAGATAGGTCCACAATAAGAAACCAAGCCCGAGAAATTTGGAATAGACAAGTAAGTGTTCGCAACATCAAATTGTCAGACAGAGAACTGGAAAACATAAAACAAAGCAAATATCTCTTTGGGGATGCAAGATTACTAATAGCCCAAGGATGCTCTTGCATCAATGTAATTTCCCATCGAAGATATCATCGAATACTTGCAATTATTGCTTCCATTTAATGAATTTGGTGATTACCCATCCCACAAAGGATGGTACAACCCCAAAGGTAATCTACATCGAAGCATCATTAAATTCTCCGTATGTGAATGAGAAAAGGAGTGACGAGTGCCCCTCTCTATGCAATTATGATAAAAAGATCCCACCTCGGTCAATGTCACCATTAACACCTACAGTGGATGTAACCACAAGAGAACTTGGTGCACCTTAAGGTTCTCTACTGCTCTTAACAGATGCACTCCTCCCATTTGTATCAATTGCACCTATAACTGTGATAGGTGTAGCCACATCCTCAACCTGCTCACAACCATAATCCGTGGATATGTCCCCACCAACTATTGCCATGGAAATTTGAATTGTATCTGAAGATGCTTAAGACTGTGCCAGACTCAACTCTACGAGAATCTCATCAATTTGTAACATGGACTCCTAAAGGGCCAATTGAGTGCTCTTTAATGAGCTCATGGTAACCTTAAGCTCAAAGGTGAGCTCATCAACCTCCTCTTCTATCCCCTTTAGAGCATCATAATAGATGCTATCAAGCATGAGAAGATGATCTCTATCTGATAAAAACTGTAGTTTATGATTTTCACTATCTCCAATGCATCTCTAAGTTCCTGAAACTCTGTAAGGGAAAACTCACTATCACGGTGCCAATCAGTTTAGGAGTGCTCCAACCATAAGTTGCCAACATCTTCCAAGCAATGTTAAAATACTCTAAGGCCATAGCAATGAAATTGTCATTCACCTTCTTTTGACCAATCAAATGATGAGGACCTTGTGACAAATTATTACCATACAACTTTTCTGGTTTGTAATCAGCACTTTGAAAAAAGATTTGATTCAATATCACTCACTCATTGATAATTTTCAACATTGTGACACTAACTTTAAACACACCAAAATCTAAGGTAGATCTCATAGGATGGCTCAAAAGGCACTATAGAAACTTCTGATTTGACAATGCCTTCACACACTTCTTCTATGGTAATTGCATGTTCATCCAGAACCTGATCTTGGGACGCATTGCCAACCAATGAATTTTTTGATTTATTTCTTAAGGTCTGATTTGCAAAATCAGACGCATCAGGACATAAATCTACATCACCAATCTCATTTTTAGCACCCATATTTTGAGTACCTTCACATGGCAACAAAGTAGAAGTACATTCCTAAGTGAAATGGCTGCTACTCCATGATAATGCGAAGACTTTAAATTGCTATTTCAAAAAACTGAAGTTTTGTTGTCGTCCTCAAATCTCTTTGCATAACAAAGAACTCCTTCCAGGCTTCACACCAAAGGTGTTTATTATGACAAACTGAAGGAGTGTCAAATATACCGTGTTTTTACCCAATACTTCCCTCGAATATATTTCACTGTATTAGTCACTTCCAAATTGAAGCCAAGCCAAGTAGTCCAAGGAACCATCAAAACCATCTACTTATCTAGCAAGATCTGATATTGTTAAAAATTATATTAGCTTTTGATTTAATTTCTTCTCTAGTTTTCCCATGACTGAAACAAAGGAAGAGTTCTATGAATTTTAACTTCCAACCCCAATAGGATGGCCGGAAACCATTGTAAGAACCCTCTCCTGGCAGATTCTCATGAATACAAATTTTCTCGCCTTGTTTGTGTTGTTTTTGATAAATGAATCTAGCGTATTTGCAATGTTTGATATGACAATATAATGCAGCAAATAAGAGATATTGCAATATAAATTTTCCAACTCCAAATTGAAATTGCATTGAAAATTCACGTACTGGGTTGAATACTCAGAATCTTCACAATATGATGACAACCCAATTCATTAAATAACTGTAATAATCCCTACCCAATACTTCCCAAATATTGTGCTAATCAGGCTGCCATTCTGTCAAACAATTCCCATATTATTCTCTGAGGTACGCCATTTCCTTTCCTTTAACAACTACTTTATATTCAATTGAAAACCATTAATTGTAAGAAATAACCATCATAATTCCCAGCATTTAGTTTTACCCAATAAACACAGATGAATTTAAATGTATTTCTAGAACTGAAATTTCGTCCAAAGGAAATATTTCAGAACATTACCTTTTACATTTGCTAAAATATATATAAAGAAGTATTGACTTCCGAAACTCAAAAGTTCATTTCTCAGAAATTTGAATTTCCATCTTCAACAACAATTCAGAATGTAACAATCTTAGTACATTTATTTTCAGTAATGTAATGGAAGAATTTTACAGGCACCTGTGACTAAGCCTTCTCGACCTTTGTGTTTCCTGAAGGATTGGCTGTTGCAAGACTAGTGAGAATTTTCCGTCCCTGGATTGTTAAGTCAAGAATGCTGTTGATATGACGGTGTATCTGAATGAAACTAACGTTTCTAATGTCCAACATGAATATTTTGGCGGGTCTTCTCTCAATGTGCGTTAACTGGTTTGATTCTCCACCACAAATAAGACTTTTTTCAGAGCCGCTTTCCACAACACTCCATGCATGACATAATTCTTGGGTGGGCACTTCTGAACATGCCAATACCATCTCCACTGTGCATCAACCTCCTTATTGGTTTGAAATATTTCACTTCTTTACTAAAAGCCATGAACGACTTTGTTTACAGTATTTAACCTCTCAAGGTAATATCTACTGCAGTAATAGTTCTCTTTCATGTCCCCATTTTAAGAAAGGAATTTAATAATAATTAGATAACACAATATTATCAAATAGATAGTGGTAATGAAATCATATTTAAAAAGTAATATAAAAATAAGATGATAATATAAATAATAACATATATAATTTATTATCAGTAATTTAATATTTAAAATAATTAAGTAAAAATAAAATTGCTATGAATGAGTAAATAAATAAAATTTACTGCAAGAGAGAATATTGTAGAAAGTGTATTATCTTTCTAAAAATGATTTAGTAATAAATGACAATAAACATAAAATAAATAAGTAAATAAGCAATATAATATAGAATAGTTTAGATTAGCTAGATCTAGTGAAAAGTCAAGAGATATGTAATTGTACTATCCCTAACCGGATATTTGCCCCAAAACTCACAATGCAAGCTCATAAATTATTAATAGATAAATTCATCTAATGTATTTTAGATCTAACCAACAAAATCCCATTAAATAACTAGATAAAAAGAGGTCTCAAAATGTCATTGCAGTAAATCTCCAACAGAAATACATTTTCACAAATAATATTTTATTTAATTTTTTCAATGAAAAGACCAAGAGATCCAATCATAGTTACATAAAGTACAAGAAGATTGGATATGAAAAGTATGAACTTGAAGAACAATGTGAAACACTTGTGTGATGTCTCCAACCATGGGTTTTAGTTCACCATCCAAGATCGAGGTTTTTCATCCTCTCGCTTGCTAAAAGTTGTAGCTTTCATAAGCTTTCCAGGAGAGAATGAAATCCTGAATAATAAACCAAGCATCTTGAAAAAGAGCTCCTTCTTCCCTTTTCAAGTCCACTTTATTGACTCTTTATATTCCCTTGCCTCTATTCATTTTAAATTCTCTTTTCCTTTTTAACTGTACTTTTTTTCCTCCTAAGCGAGTAATACAACGTTATAAGGATAAATTGACTTATTAAATTTTCCCTTCTACTTTTAAAGTCACTTTATTAAAACAATTTAATCTTCAGGCATTAAAATGGGTAATCAAGTGGACTCATATAACCATGTGTGATTTCTCATCAGAAAGATCTCAACAAGATGCTCCAAGTCCCATACTCAAAAGCTTGAAAAGGGAAACCCTGCCGACTTACTATAAATAGAAAGTATAAAACCATCTCAAATTAGCTCCAATTGGCCTGAAACTGGAAATCCCTAGGCCAAATCCCATACTCATCCGTATACTGTCCTGTTAATCCACAGGATCATGGCAAATGTGGCTAACAAATGCATCTAGAAATAATGGCTAGAAAAAGGGGACATTGCTGTCCTCTCTTCCCAAATTTTGGTTTCCCTCAAGCAATCAGTATCTTCATGCCATGACCAAATTGCCTCATGCCATATCTGATGGAAATATTGTCATTGATGTCAAAGGGTTTCAAAGATGAACAAAGCAGTTAGCATCATCAATGTCAAAGGAAGAGATGAGACGAGTCTTTCAAGCTAGCCTTGTTATTACTAATAAATCATCATCTTTGGCAGTTCAGATTTTGTAAAGGACATATACAAGACTATCATACATATAGTCCTCAGCTTATAGTTGTATGTATAAAACTAGAATATGGAAAGAAGTCTGAAGTTCGGAACAAATAATATTTGAGCTTCGTAAGAAAATAAAAATAACAATAATAATAACTAGAAATTGAAGGAGAAACTTATATAAATGATTAGGAGAACCAGTGTAAATAGTATACACATCAATTTGTTTATAGAGCATTCAAAAATATGATATGCAGAACTAAAACGAGGATTCTATGATTACAAGTGTTTCTAGCAGTCAGTCATTTGAAAGCAGTGATAGACAAATGATACATGTCACTTCGCATACGCAGAAATACTATTGAAAACAAATAACATGGAACAAGACCATGGAACGAGGATAATGAGTCAACGACAAGGAGTAATGCTATAGAGAAAGCGGATAACCTTTATTTGAATGCTGAATGTAGTGAATAGACTCTAGAGGCTGAAACAATATACAATGCTGAAGTGGCAGTCAAACTTACCACATCATCCTATTTGGAATAGACAATGTGCAGTCGCATTATATGGAACAAGTAAGACAATGTTAAAACTTGCGAATATGCGATTGTATATATGAGTGGAAAGTATTCACGTGACTTGTTCAGCGATCGTATTTGAATATGCTGCAACACAGTGGAAACAGGGTCCAAGAAAAGTATAATTAACACAACACTAGACACTATATTGAAGAAACATTGATTAAAACATTTATACGCAGTGTTCATTCAAACAACGACAAAAGCTGAATCTGTCTTCAAAATATGGTTGCCCAAATAAACACCATCATAAATATTACAGGAAATAATATTTTGAACAGCACCATAACCATGAGTCAGCGATAGCACTAAACTATTGGTGGTGAATTACAAACAGCAAGGTTCGATAATAAAATGTTTAAGATAATAAGGATTTAAAAAGTGGGATTAAGGTTTTCTATTTATTATTTTGAAGAAATTAATTAAAAGGAAAAGGTATGAAGTTAATAAGAGATGTCTCCCTTTAAAGAGACATAACTCTTATTTGTGGTGAAGGATTATAAATAAAGATTCAGTTGCATTCAAAAAAAATGTTAACAGATGTAAGACAGAAAAAGAAAAGAGTGTACTGCTTGAAAAGAAAAACATGTCAGATATATCAATCTGATATATATGTAACAAAACTTTACATTTGATAAGGAATATGAATTAAAAAGACATATCAGAGATAATTCAGAAGTGGAGAAAAAATAAAAGGAAGGAAAATAGTCTATATTCAGATTCTTAATTGATATGTATATATGTATTGCAAAGTAAAAGTGTAAAAGAAAGATATTATATAATCAGATTTTTATCTGATATATTAATATAAGTTTCTAAGTATATGTAAGGAAGAATGAGGAGTAAAGGAAAGACTCATTGACTGACTTTGGGAAGAGATAAACAAACGAATTCATATAGACCACAAGAGAAAGAGTTGTGCTAAAGTGTCCATCATCAGTTGAATAAGCAACATCGCCAATGTGGAAAAGAAGTTTGTGTTCAGTGGGTTGGTGCTTACGAAGACAAGCAGTGGGGGTTGGTGCTTCCATTAGGTTGGTGCTTGTAAGTGTGGGAGTTGGAGCTCCCAGTGACTCAGTGCTCATAAACATAGGGGTTGGAGCCTCTAGTAGGTTGTAGCTTGCAAAACATTATAAAAGAACAAGTTTATATAAAACACATTTATATGTTGTGGTTTTCTCATGCAATGGGTTTCCATGTAAACATTATTTTATTATATTCATGTGCATAATTGTTTATTTTAGTGTTTGAAGTTTTTGCGTGGATAAAAGTTTTAAATTACAAAAGTTGTTATATTGATTCACCCCCCCTTTGAATATAATCATGCACTCTTCAATTGGTATCAGAGTGGGTTCCTTCTATAAAGCCTAACAACTTGAAAGTAGATCTATTCAGCACACATGGGAAAAAGGACAGTAAATAAGAGAAAAGGAAATTCGAAGAAGAGTAATAATAGCAATGCACCAACTAATAGAGATGAAGCAATTGATATTGAATTTTTGAAAAAGGAGATGACTATATACAGTGATGATTGTATTGAAATTATAGAAGCAAATACATGTGGGAATATGGATGCTAACACATATGATGAGTTGGCCCTTGGGATACACATCGAAATAGACAATGATGATGTAACAAATCAAGATGATCTTGTGAATGATAGAATAGAAATGATAGAAGAAGATAATGAATCAGATATAAGAGAAGTCATAGATAATGGAAAACTCAAAGAAGGATGTACAAAATATACAGAAGATGAAGAAGAGATCTACAACGAGGAAACGGATGCTAGTATCATGGAAGAACTTTAGTATGCATGCAAAGAAATTGAAAACCTTAAGAAGAGGAATGCAAATCAAATAATGAAAATTCAAGAATAATATAAAACCCAAAAGGAATCAAGCAAAGTAATTGGAAATTCGAAAGAACAACTAGAAGAAGCCAAACGATTGCAGGATGATACAATGTGAAAGTTAAATACAAAGGAAGCGGATTGTGCCAAAGTAGAGGAAGAAGTCACCATGTTGAGAAGTAATATAGAGAAAACAACTATCAAACTAAATATAGTCTGAAGTTTGAAAAGAGTTATGAAATCCTGATTAATATCATTGATAGCTAAAGGCCAACTTCCAACATGTTGCTTGTACTTTTGTTCTCCACATGTTAAAGAAAATGAACCTTAGATGTTGATTTAAAAGTGGTATTCTTTTGATTATCTTATGATGAGTCTAGGTCTAGTTTTCCTTAGGCTAGGAGGTCTTTATGGAGTTTCGCTCATTTGCCTTCTCTTTCGGTGAACTGGGTGGGTTGTCCTAAATTTATGTTTCTTAATGGGTAAGTTTTAGTACCTAACCTGATAAAGATCATATTTTACTCACAACATAATGTAGTTCCTCGAAGATGAAATTCAAATTCCCAGTCTTCATATTGCGTCTCCTACGGGAAATTCCAATCTGCCTTCTACTCGGCAGGTTTCGGCCCATGAAGGTAGATTTTCCGATACAAACCAAAGAGTATTAGAGAATGATAGCAAAAGTCAGGTATTGAGATCAGGTCAGATAGATAAATGAGGCATTAGATCCGACTCCTGCAGGCAAGCATGAGACATTGAAAATCATGAAAGTGGTAGATTCATTCTTATGCGGGATATTGAGAATATGTTATAGCGACTAGTGATGGTTGTATCGGCATAACTTACGGTGATGCTCAAGATTAGTAAATTGTAAGGTCTTCACTATATGTTGTAGCGATAAACTCATCGGTGATCGAAGGAAGCAATTATATGTTATGGCGATTAGCGATGAGAAAAATGAGATTGCTATGTGATATGGCAATAAAGAGATAGATTACGAAAATGGATCGCTATATGTTATAGCAATGGGTAAACATTGATCGCGGATTGCAAATGGAGATAATGTGCTATTCTGATCAACAATAAAGAAACTAAGATTGCTATATGTTATAGCGATAAGGTGAAACAAAAGTAAAACTCATGATCTTTATGGGATATAGCGAAGTGGCTTATTGGGGCTTGCGGAAATGGTTTTGAGGTATAGCGATAGGCGATGAGGGTTTCAATTTTGATATAGTGACGAAAGTGAAAATAAATGGATTGCGATTGTGGAAAGAAGATGCAACAAAGAATGGTTTGCCACATATGCCGAAAGGGTTTATCGCCATAAGTCATAATGATCATCGCCAGGTGCACAAGATGAATCTTGGTTACAACGATGAGCAATGAGAAGTGTCTATCGCCACAACCTTTAGCGATTATTGCCAAGCACATAAGCAAAACTTAGTTATACCAATGGACGATGAAGTTATCGCCATAAGTCATAGCGATCAAGCTTATCACTAAATGCAAGAGACAAATTCGGTTATAGTGATGAGTGATGAGAAGTGTCTATTGCCACAACCTTCAACGATCATCGCCAAGCATAGAAGCAAAACTTAGTTATATCGATGGACGATGATGTTATCGCCACAAGTCATAACAATGTGAAGATCGAGCTCATGGTATGCAAAAGAGAGTTTATCGCTATATCCTATAGCGATGATCCCATCGGAGACCAGATTGAGTAGTTAGACATTGTGATGATGAGCGATGAAAATAAGACATCGCTATGTGTTATAGCGACAAACCAGGCAAAACATTATTTTTCATTTCGAGAGTTTTCGAACAAGAACAAGAAGACCCTTCGCAACCTCTCGAGATTTGTTGCCACATTATGCAAGATCGGTATCCAGTATTTGCTGCTGCCTTTTGTAACCGATAAATGGCTTCTTTCAATGAGTCATTCGAGTAAAGAAGACGAATCATTTCGGCTGTTTTCTATAACGGTCCATCTCTGATTTCTATATGTAATCATTTGAAAATCAATAGAAGTTTCGACAAATTTTGGTGTGAAATACTCTTTGTTGTAGAGACAAGTATGGAAGTGTTTGATACCATTGATTTACTGTTCCATGCATATGTTAGTCTGTGTATTTCCTTCAAGTTAGATTAGAAATCTGAATACAATAAAAGTTTTGTTTCCCGTTTCAATTTAATGAACTGAAAAGTAATCAAAGAATTATTAAGGTTAAAAGAAATACTTCTATTGTGATGTGTAAATCATAGTCTTGCATCTTAGCTTCATATCATTTCATCCTGCATCTTATTCATATTACAAATTTTCACAATTGCATTATCAATTATGTGGATTCATAAGATGTGTGAATTTCCAAAATTGATTTCATCTCAAGACCAATCCATTGCTTGAGTTAGTCTTGCCTAGGCCTAACTTGGTTTAACTCTTTTGTTCTCTGGCCAAGAACATACCATAGTAGAATTAGAAATAAACAAATTCTTTGAAAATCATATACAAGGGAGCTGTACCTGTAATTCAGAGGAAAATTAGTCATCAAATGACATTTTCCCAACTGTTGTATTCAATTGTTCTTTACACATTTGGGCGCTTTGAGAGTTATTATAAGAAAGAACAATCTACTTACCAACACAACAAGATAGGGGTAGGATATGAAAGAGTTTCAAAGAAACATGAATGTATATTTAAAGGATTTATCAAAGAAGGAAGTAGTATGACATATTCATTTGAGAAAGAGGAAGAACTTGAAAGATATGTTGAAGTGTTGATAAATCCTATTAGAGATAATGATAGAAAGAAGGACACAATCAGTAAGTCTTTCCTCCAAGAAAAGTGCATACATCTGAACCCCAATGTAACTTTTGTGGATATTACCACGTAATTATTTTGGTCACAAAGTGAGAAAAACGTAGAACATGAAATGGATGGAGAAATCGAAATCATTATGGGCACTTAGCGCAAGATTGCTGATATGGATTTCATGGAATCACATAAACAATATAAGAGAAATTTTACAAAGACTTCTTCAGTGATTGTATTTGAACATGCTGCGACAATGTGGAAACAGGGTCCAAGAAAAGTATAATTAACACAACACTAGAGACAATTAAAGAAATATTGATTAAATATTTTATGTATGGTGTTCATTCAAACAGCGACAAAAGCTGAATCCATCTTCAACATATAGATGCTTAAATAAACACCATCGTAAATATTACACGAAATAATATTTTGAACAGCATCATAACCATGAGTCAACAACAGTACTAATATATTGGTAGTGAATTACAAAAAGCAAGGTTTGATAATAAATGATCAAGATAATGAAGATTTTAAAAGTGCGATTAAGATTTCCTATTTATTATAATAAGAAGAAATTAATCAAAAGGAAAAGGAATGAAGTTAATAAGAGATGTCTCCCTTTAAAGAGGCATAACTCTTATTTGTGGTGCAGGATTATAAACTAAGATTCACTTACATTCAAAAAAAATGTTAGCAGATGTAAGGAGGAAAAAGAAAAGAGTGTAGTGTTTGAAAGAAAAACATATCAGATATATCAACCTGATATATATGTAACAGAACTTTAAATATGACAAGGAATATGCATTAAAATGATATATTAGAGGTAATTCAGAAGTGGAGAAAAAATTAAAAGGAAGGAAAATAGTATATGTTCAGATTTTTAATCTTATATGTATATATGTATTGCAGAGTAAAAGTAAAAGAAAGAAATTATATAGTCAGATTGTTATCTGATATATTAATATAAATTTTTAAGTATATGTAAGTAAGAATTAGGATTGAAGGAAAGACTCATTGAGTGACTTTAGGAAGAGATAAACAAACAAATTCATATAGACCACAAGAGAAAGAGTTGTGCTAAAGTGCCCATCATCAATTGAGTAAGCATTGTTGTGAAGGTGGAAAAGAAGTTTGTGAGTAGTGGGTTGGTGCTCACAAAGACAAGTAGTAGGAGTTGGTGCTTCAAGTAGGTCGGTGCTTGCAAAGTGTCGGAGTTGGAGCTTCTAGTGCTTCGATGCTCATAAAAATAGGGGTTTGAGCCTCTAGTAGGTTGGAGCCTACAAAACATTGTAAAACATCAAGTTTATATAAAAAAATTTGTTTGTCGTGGTTTTGTCCGGCATTGGTTTTCCACATAAACATTGTGTTGCTGTTTTCATATGCATAAATGTTTATTTTAGTATTTGCAGTTCTTGTGTGGATAAAAGTTCTAATTTACAAAAGTTGTTATTATTCTGATTCAACCCCACTCTCACTATAATCGTGTGCTCTTTTATATCATCTTTAAGGAAGCTTCACCACTAATGTCGTTGTGCTACTCTAGTATAAGCAACATATCTAGAATCTTGAAGTCAATTATAAACCCCCCACAACAATGCACAACCACAATGCACTAATTATACTGATACCAAGATCCCGGATCACTCCATGTGTATAAGTTGTAGAATCAACCTGTCATGTGTTGCTACTATATCTGTTAAAGATCCTCAATCGAACTAAGAACCTTACTCCAAAGTGTGATTGACCCTCATGGGTCCCGCATACAAATATGACAATCCACCTTCCTAGCTGTTTGTACTATCCCGTCACTTCGTACTCATAATAGGTGGAATGCTTGAAATGTCCAACTACTACAACACTGCCCCTCTCACTTGAATTCCAAAATGGTAATTGTACTAAAGATGCATGCTACAACATTGTTCAACATGGTTTCCTCCTTCATGAATGGAAGTATATCAATTATACCACCCATACCACACCTATGCAATAATTAGAAAAGAAAGGTTTCTGCAGCTGAGCTAGATGGGAAACAAAATGTATCCTATATAATGTTGGCCGTAATGTGACGCACTTACTGACTCCTCTGGAAATCTTGAATCAACATGAGTATCTAATAATTGTCTCTCTATACTAGAAGTTATCCAATGTTCATCCTTGTGTGCAAAATTTACACCATCAAGCATATTAAGCTCAACCATCCCATACTGAATAGATTCCACCCAAGTGTCAACATCACACTCAACAACAATGAAGGTAGAGTACTCATAGGCACTGGATAAATGTGGTTGAGTCTTAGTTGTATGTGGAGAAGTACCAATCAATGGATATCACCCGCACTGTCTTTTCTGCTTATATGCTCCTTGGGCATACTTTTAGCCAAGTCTCTATCCAAGATTGATTTGTAATTAGCATTATGTCTCTTTCTCAAATGTAACAAGACAAGCATGTCCTAGTTGCAATCAGTATCAGTGTTGGACTCTTGATAAATATCAAGATAAGTTCCATCATCCAACTCAAATAGTGAATTCTCAAACGGCTGATCAACATCCATCTTAAAAATGCAGGTTACTATGCTTCATCCAATCAACATAAGAACGAATATCCAATCAATAGGTTACTATGCTTCATCCAATCAACATCATGCCTACACTTAGTAGTTGCTACACAAATAGTTGATCCAAAAGATGCTTTATCAAGTGTATAGCCATCAACTAAAGGACGCGATGTCATAATGCATGAAGAATCCTTTGAATTCCCAGGCAAGTGATCCATGGTTGTGTCTTTTTCAGCCTTGTGGTTCCTAGGAATACCATCAGCTTCATTTCTACTAAGCTGCATATATGACTGAATTTTGTCTTCCTTTTCTAGAATTTTGGTAGGCAAAACTTTGGCAGGCAAAGCCTTGGTGGACAGAGTGTCGACAAGTAGAGCCTCAACGAATAGAGTCTTGATTGATAGAGCCTCGATGGATACAGCCTTAGTGGACACAACCTTGATGGACAAAGCCTAGGTGGATAGAGCCTCGATGATGGACAAAGCTTGTTGCACATAAGAAAGGGATCCATAATCAATGAATTAAAGATCTACCTCATGAAACAAAGTAGTGGGAAAGCTTATGTCACCTTGATATGTCCATTTTTATCTTGGTAAGGTCCATGCAAGAAACCTCCTCATTTTTGAGATGTTCTCCACATGTAGGTGTAGTAGCAAGTTTTAGAAAAACCTCTTGGAGTATCCCTATAATCATGCCCATCCTCATCTAATGCGTCACCCTTATTGCCATCATTTGCTTTCTCTCACTTGCGCAAATGAGATATTAGTTTTTCATCACAATGCTTGAATACATTATTGACCAATCTACATGTTGCCATAGAAGGGACACATTCTAGATTACGAACAATCCACAATATAGATATGATAGGTTGGGATATTTCATCCATCTCTTCTATGCATGAAATCATAAGACTCTCCACAGAAACCAAAACCTTAGTTTCATGTCACTCCTTTCTTATGACCAAGAAGTGAAGAAACATATCAATGGTCAAGTCTTACAATTTTACATCTTCATTTGCACAATTCTCCAATACTGTAGATCTCTTGCCAAAAGGATCACCAGTAATGTCATTAAGGCTCTGAAAGCTATCAACAATCAAATGCTATCTCATTCATGGTGTTATTATCATAGGTTGCTCTAGGAGCTAAGATTCTCAAGATCTCATTGAGACATGCTACAGTTGCACACTTCAGAGCATAGTAAAATCAAGAACATCGAATGCAGCCTATATCTCAGCTAGTGAGATAATTCATCAACCTATATATGTAGCATGGACAACACAATATATATTAGAGACAACCATTCAGGTTGGAAGGCATAATTCACATTGCTACACCAGACACAACAATTGAATTACTTGTATGCAACCTTCCTGAAGTGTATGCATTTTTAATTAAGCAATTCTTTGTTTATGCATTTGGAATCATCCATAACAATTCAATAGTGCATTATAAACTTATTCTACAATCAGTAATTATGTGATCTTCCATTAATTGCATTGTGTAAAACTATAATTTTGGATTCATTAATCAGTTGGTCAAGTTGGAATTGTAGAATTTACATAATCTCTCTAACTAGCAAACTAGGAACATTACAGTCACAATAAATGCTTTTTAATATCATTCAATTGATATATATTATGTTCTGAGACTGACCTTATAATTTGCTTTAAATATTTGGCCCGACTAATTATATTCCATGAATGCACTTTTGAGTCACTTAGATTGATGGTCATGGCCCCATTGTGCATAAAGTAGCTTTATAACTTCCCTTTAATGATTATTTATTTATTTATAAAGTCACCTTTATTAGTAGGTAAATAACTTAATTTGCACAATATTGTTATTTCACTAAGTCATCTGGAAAACAGGATGACCACTACATATACCCTGTACTGTATTATCCTTGGTAGTTATGTCCTTGTCAACTTCAATTTTTCCCACTATTTAAATGTCTGACATTCCATCAAACACTTGGCAACCAAAATTTAATACCTCTGCAAAGAATCTGCCTGGCTCTCTTGTTTAAGCTGGATGTTTGAGTAACTAACTCTGTGTTTTGTTTTGTCTTTTCAATTATCTTGTAATTTTGAAGAAAAATGTTTATATCTAGTGCTGGTAATAACAGGAGAAACATGCACACAGATAATGCAACTTCAACAATAATACTGGATGCCAAGTTCAGAATAGTTCTTGCATTTGAAATCAGAATAAGTCTTAACAATTCAAAGATTAACAATGTTTATTAAAACCTGGTAACGTCCTTCAAATCACGACCTGTAGCAGAATTTGCAAACTTTGATCTCTTCTCTCAGCACCACAGTAGCCGCTTATGTATTTTCCCTTAGCCCTGTGATTAATGAATACCAAACACAGGCTGGTGTACCCAGATTGACAGCAGGCCTGACCACCAATACCGATGCTAGGTAAGCATTCAAGAAGACTCCCAAGTTAGGCATGTAAACAGTCAGCAGGGTAGACAATTAAACCCTTCATCAACATCAGATTGGTAGGCACCCAGCTATGAGGTTTTGCAGCAAACCCAACAGGGAAGTTAATCCCTACTTCCTATAGTGACCCTGCTCAAATCTGATCCCAAAATGCTGATAAAGGTTCAAGAAGACACTTTGCATACAAGGGTCATATGGCTGATATAAAATTTCAGTTTTCTTAAATGGCTCTTTCCTTCACTTAGCATCAATGCATATATGTGACTGAAACTACTTGTAATATGCATCTACAACAACTAGTAATTTTGACAAACACCTGGTATGCAGAATTATAACATTATTTATGCCAAAAAGAGAACCTACGGCCAATTGACATTTTGTCAAACATTTGGCATGCAAACTAATAAGCTGATCATGAATGATAAATACATATTCAATTACACTATATCAGACCACCAATTTATGTTTCCTTTATTGCACATAAAATATTAACTACAATGCTAGTATGAAATGGCCAAGACTGTTGGCTTACATCCGCAAGAATAATGCTTAAATCTGTTACAACTTTCACTTACGGCCTTACCTTCTAATAATGCATGTAATATCCAAAGGAACCTGATTGTAGATGGCTGCAATAATTTTCTCCAATGTTGCCTTTCTCCTTTGCTTTTTCCGATCTGCTTTTTCACCTGCTTTTTTCGGATCTGCTCTTTCGCTTTACTTTTTCGAACTTTTTTTTCGGATCTGCTTTTTTGGATTTGCTTTTTCGGATTGCTTTTTTTGGATTCGCTTTTTCGGACTTTTTTTTGGATCTGCTTTCCAATAACTCAAATCCTTAGGTAGTCTGAGTATACAAAGTAAGCTAAACTTGAAATGGCTGAATACCATAGTTGGAAAACTCGCCAAATGCAAAAACTCGCCAAGCCCCCCAAAAGTTTAATAGGGAAAAACTCGGCGATTTAAAAAAAAAACTCGAGAACCTAAAAAACCGCTGAAATTTAATTAAAAATACATTTATTTTGCAAAATTTAATAAGAAGATGCATCTAATAAGTTAATTAAAGACAATACAAAAGAAAGAAACAAAGTTTAGATATATATAAATGTATAATGCGTACAAAATTGCATTCTCATGCAGAATGCTCATGGTAGGAAGCAAAATAGTAAATTACTAAATAGTTTCAATCTGTCAAACTAGAAGTAAATACTAAAAGTCTAAATACATCAATACAATTTGACAATGTCAATCACATCTTTCTCTTTCCACTTGCACTAGCAGGAAAGCGAGGGGGTCTAGTCCTAGAAGAAGTGCCCCGCACTGGGATAGGGCGTGAGCTGCGTGACTGTGAACTCTGTGGCTGTGCCCCCTCGCTCGACGTCCCTACTGACTGGTTCGGCGTCCTAGAAGAGGATGCATCTCCTCCTAATGGTAATGCTTGATCCTCGCCTGAATCATCATCATCCTCGTCCTCATCCTCAATGTCATCCATAGTGAACTGAAAATCAGCGTTAGCCTCCCCCTCCATGGCCTGCCTCTCCAAATCAGCAATCTCATCTGGTGTAAACAATGGACTTGGCTCCTGTGCTGTCCAATTAGAATAAGGATCTATCTCATCTAGATCAAGCGGACCAGGTAGTTCTAAGAGTTGTGCCTTTTTTATGCGCAAATTAAGATTATAGTGCACATAAACAAGGTCATTAAGCCGTTTTTGAGTCAATCTGTTTCTTTTCTTTGTATGGATGGACTCAAATAAGCTCCAATTGCGCTCACAATGGGATGAGCTACAAGGTTGGGATAGGACTTTGAGAGCAAATTTTCTTAAATTGGAGGTATTGCCACCCCAACTTGCCCACCAAGCATCTACAAAACAAAATTAAAAAAGTTATAAAGCAATAAAAAAAAAATCAGAAGCACAACTTATCAATTAGCAAAAATTTTAAAGTTTGACGCTTTACCTGGTGCTTGAGTAGATCTTGCTCTCTTTGCTAGCATAGAAGAGAACAAAGGACCCATTGATTCCACATAGATTTGTTGTTCGGTCACAATAAGGTCTCTCTCCTCTTCACTTGATATCATTCTCTCAATGCATTTAGAGAGACCTTCCATGACCTCTCCATTAGGATCTGAGTAGGAATCATCAGCCCTAAAACAAATAGAAAATGATATCAAGTCTTACTACACAACCTTAAAAAGTAAAGTAAAATAAAGACTTATTAAAATCCCAACTTCAAGGACAATCAATTATCATAGTACCTGAATTTGGGATTGAGGAATTAGCCTGCTGCATGAATAGGTTGGTGGAGCATATTGTTCCACCTCCTATCAATTATTTCCCAAATGGGATCAAATTTGAGACTATCCCCGTGATAGTAACTTCTAACAGCCTCTTTCACCCTATCCATGGCCTCATAAAGACCTCCCATTGGGGATTGCTGCCCATCACATGAGCGCAAGACTAGAACCAGGGGCAGAGACATCTACATTTGAAATTTGAAAAATATAAATTAGTTAATAACATAGTAAGTTATGAATTTATAATGAAACTTGAATACACTAAAAATATAATGAAGTTACCTCCACAATCTCCTTAGCCTTTGCAAAAAAGCTATCATCAAACACTATTCGTGCCACAGCCTCTCCTTCGGGCTTCTTTGAGTAAGGTGAAGCAACCCAATCAGCACACACAAACATTTGCTTCAAAGCCAATATGTGGTCAAGAATACTTTGCAACGTCAAGAAGACCGTTGCAAACCTTGTCATAGCAGGTCTCATCAAATCTTTGCCTTTAGTGGCTTTTCTCATCAAACTGAGAACCCATGGGTGATTATAGATATATTTTGTGACTCGCCTAGCATCTTCCACAATTGGACTCACCCAATCAAGTTTTCCTATGTCCTCCAAAAGAAGGTCAAGGACGTGTGCTGCACAAGGTGACCAAAAAAGTGTGGGATGCCTCTCTTGGAGGATTCTACCTAAAAGATTAGCAAAAAATCAATAATCAATAACAAACTTTCCATATTTAGTATTTACAAATTACATCAAATCTAAATTGAATAATACCATTATCCATAGCATTACATTCACGATTCATATTGATTCAAATATAAAAAATTAAATCTACTTGCTGCCACATATGCTGCTGCATTATCTGTGATTATTTGTGCCACATTCTCTATTCTCACCTCCATGACAACATTCTCCAACATTAAAGCCAATGTGGCTGCATTTTTCACTTTGTTGGAGGCATTGACAGATTTCCAAAACACCACATCATCTTTGCAAGCAATCAAGAAGTTAATAATGGTTTTACTTCTTCCATCTTTCCACCCATCAGATAAAATGGTGCAGCTATACTTCTTCCACTCTTTCTTTTGGTCTTCTATCAACAATGTTGCCCTACCAACCACTTTGTCAAGCAACCTACAAAATTTAGGTGTAATATTAAATAAAGTGTAAGTGTTAGTAAAAAATTAGGAAATAAGTTATAACAATTAAGATTTAAAATATAACAATGAACTAAAGTGAATCACAATTATTTACAATTACTAAATAGTAAAATACTAACCTTCCACTCATATCCTTGCGATTAGGCAGCTTGTACCCTTTGTCTGATATTGTCATTGCATTCACCATATTGACCCAATAGGGACTATCAGCGGCATTCATTGAGATATTGTTGAAAAACCAAAAATCAGCTGCTGCAATATCAGTTTGCTCATGCACCTCCTTAAACCATGCAGTGCCCTCTAATGATGGCTGTGCTCCAGGTGTGTTCCTGGGCACAAAATAACCACTTATCCCTGATGGGGATCTGGATGGTGATGATGAAGAAGTAGGAGATGTAGAAGAAGTGGAACCGGTAAATGAGAAATTTTGTTTGCGGATCCGTGGGCCACGAAGGGATCCTGGTATGTTCTCAAGTGCTTCTTCTTCTCTTGCATATCAAAAGGAGCTCCTTCTGATTCAACTATGGCTGCCCTCATAGCTAATTTTGCCCTCTCCCTATTCAATTTTTTCCTTCAGCAGCTGCAAGTAGGGCATGGATGAATCTTTTTTCTTCATCAGTTACCTTGAGACAAGGATTTGAGTCATGTTTCTTTATGCCTACAAGGTGGTATTTGAGGTGGTTTATGCCTCCAGAAATAATTCTTTCACAGGGAATGCATATCACCTTCCCAATATCATTTGGATTTGGAGCTTCATAAGCATACCGCCATGCCTTATCTCTTGCATTTTTAGGCCGAGTGCCTATATATCCAGATGGGCATGGTGTTTGTGGCCACTTTTCTTGCGGGTTTGTCATTTTTTTAATGGTTGACCGCTGCCCTACACAAATATATAGAAAAATGAATAAACAAAGTTAGAACTTAGAAGCTAGGGTTTCAAATGATTCAAAGTTTCAAACTTCAAACTTCAACCATATCCTTAGCAAATAACAAACTTCAACCATATCCTTAGAAGCTAAGGTTTCAAATCAAAATGATTCAAAATGATTTTAAATGATTTGAAAACATTTACAAACAAGTTAACAACAACAAAAACAAAAGAACATTTGTTATAAAACTATAAAAAGTTTTCAAACTATGATAAGATGAACATACTTGGAAAGAAATTTGTCTTCTAAAATCGGTTAGAATCCTCTACAATCCACTCAAATCCGCCTTGAATCACTTGCAAT
This sequence comes from Cupressus sempervirens, assembly GCA_028749045.1. Lineage (NCBI taxonomy): Eukaryota > Viridiplantae > Streptophyta > Pinopsida > Cupressales > Cupressaceae > Cupressus > Cupressus sempervirens. The sequence continues at coordinate 155,375,099 of CM053786.1, forward strand.
CAGCCAAAAATGCCTCCAAACCTTCTTCTCTTCACTTCTCAAGGCTCTAAACAACCCAAATACAAGAAAAAATGAGAAAAAAACACATTCACTGCTGCTTTAATCCGTCACAGGCCGCGGGTGAAAAACTCACCAGAAAATCGCGAGTTTTTTGCGATTACTCGCCGAGTATTCGGCGAGTTTTTACCAGTCCGCCGAGTTTTTGAATCGGTGAGTTAAGTGGTGAAAAACTCGCCAAGCTAGGAAACTCGGCGAGTTTTCCAACTATGCTGAATACCACTTCCAAAGTGCAACCTTTCAGAAGATCTTTCACTTCCTCAGTTATGCAATCTCTTAAGAGGTATCGTTCTCAAGGATTATGCTGAATATTTGCAGACTATCAAGCTCCACAAATGCTCATAGAAGATGTAGTTGAGTTACCAAATCTCGTGTGTCCAAATGGGAGGCCAAGCCCTCTATTTATCTACTTTTCTAAGATGTTACTAAGAACTTCTAGAAACATCCTTTTCTAAGAAGTTACTATGAACTTCTAGAAACATCCATTATAGAATCCTATTAAAATGCACTTTTTAAATAATAAATAATTTTGTAAAATAAAAGTGCAAATCAACTTAGAATTATAACATGTAGGCCTTGTATAAGAAGTGATGATAAAATATAAATAAAATAATATCTCCAAGAGCATAATGAGCCATCTAATCACCAAATAACGCCAAAAATGACTCTCTCATCAACCCCATCTACCTACGAGAGTCTGGAATAGGCAAATCCACGATTAACGCCATGTCGAACTAAAGAGGGGACATTACACTTCCAATGCTAACAGACTTGGCCCAATCGCAGACTAGAAATATAGAAATTTTGTCAATGAAATTCACCTTTAATTTGCAAGAGAAAGGTTGCACCGTGGCACAGTTGTATAAACGTCCAATGCAGATTGAGCAAAATGACAATTAACACCCAATCGTACAAATTCCACACCCCACAGACCCAATTCTAATCGTCTTAGGGTGAGAGTGATCTCCTTCAATTAGCAAGCATTCACGAACACTTCTTGATTCACGACGTTTAGTAGCAATGCTGGTAAAAATAGATAGAACTATAATCCCCAAGTATGCAGACCGAATCACTCCTCAAATTCTCAGAATAGTTGCCTTCCAAAAAACAATAATGACAATACTGGAGGACTCACCAGTGGCTCACCATGCACTTTTAGAAACAAATCCATATACTTCAGCAAGGACACATGAATTATCAAACTCAGAAAACATTTTACAAAAATCAATAAAGCAAATAGATAATTGGATAGTCGGATGCCTTTCCTTGACAATGGGCTCATATTTATAACCCGCAAAAGTTACTTAGCTTCCCAAACTCAACTTCAGTTGAGAAGCTTCACCAACACAACACTATTTTATCACATTAAATATAATAAAGTGCCATTATAATAATGTAACTCTAATAACTATTTAATAAATATGAACCCAACCAATTAAAAGCTCCATCCAATGCAGTTGATGACCAACTGCCAACGCCATCAATTGCATTGCCAAATATGGCAATTGTCCAAATTTGCCATACTAAAAATAGTAAGTCCTCAACTGAGATCCCAAATCACCTTGCCAGCTTACAATGGATGCTATAACGAACTGATACAATCAACTATAGCAGCTCACCTAAAGCAGGGACATTACATGTATCTAGATGCATTGCCAAAAATAGTAACTTTGCAGCATGATTTACTATAAATAGTTTGTCCATGAATATCTGATAAGCTCAATGGTGCCAGGGATTGACACTGCAAGCAGCCCGTTCAAGTACCCTTCTATAATTAGTAATCTTGGCTTTTCTTAAAATAGTAACTTACTATGAATAGTAAGTGAGCCAATCTGAACCAAACAAAGAGCAATCCGTAACACTACTGATCTCCGGAATTGGAATAAGCCTCCTGTACTACTAACTGGGACCCTCTAACCATCATCCTTAGCCTACAAACTCCAATAATAGGCCAATCCAACCATATACCATTTTAGCCCGAAAGGGGACATTATAGTGTCCCCAAAACGTCTCTTTTTTTGGGGCTGTCCCCAATTTGAGTTGACCCACCTCTAACACCTTGTGAATCTTTTCATGGCTGCCCCTCAAACTTTTGGGCTGCTAAGTGGAGTCCAAGTCCTCAAACTTTGTTTTTCATCATTACATTTTAAAGTTTTTGACATTTCTTCTGTAAACTTGAAGCCTTTGGGAATTTTGGTGTATGTGGCACTACAATTTTTTATATGCATAACCACTTGAATTATCATGTTTTGAAGCAATTGACTATTATTAATACTCTATTTGACTCTCATTTGAATTTTATAGTTGTGTTTTACTTTTGATTGCACATACACACAACCATCCTTATCCTTGCTTCAAAAATCAGCCTAAAAAATTCCTGTCCCCAAAATGTATTCCACCATCCTCCTGTCCCAGAAACTCACTGAAATGTAGATTGCATCTTTAATATGTATTGCAAATGGAGGGATTGGATGGTAAAGCAGTAACAGGCTACTGGGAACAATATGTACAATAAAAGCAATGTAGAAGCCGATTGAATATGGTGTAAGTTATTAGTCAAAAGGAATATTCTGAATACACAACAATCTTTTGTAAATGAGATATCCCATAGTTTAGTGTTTTGAAATATGGCTTTAATTTGTAACTAACTGTAAATATTTATTGTCAGCAGCAATCGTGAAAGAATCTAATTGAGTCGCTAAATTGTAATCTATAAGACAGTTTGTATGCAATCTTGTTATGGCAAATAGTTGGATAGTGTTCAATTGAGCACTGGATATCTTTTTTCTTAGACATACATTTCATTGAGAAAATATACATTTTCCCTCTGGTTTTTTCTAATATTAGTGATTTTCACGTTTTAATTCACTTTGAGCATTGGTTGCGGATTTTCATTGGCTTGAATGCTTTTTAGGTGCATCTGAGACAACCATGAACATTGTGAATCCTACTTAAGTATTGACATTTTTTCTATTTATATTGCAGCTTTTGGTGAGGCCATGTTGCACACAATAGGATACATATATACCAGGCAAGCTGCAAAGGAATTAGGCAAGAATAAATTTCTCATTGGTATGCCTTTTGTTGCGGAGTGGGTACGTGATAAAGGTCACTACATTAAATCTCAAGTTACAGCAGCATCAGGTCAATATTTCATTCTGTTGATCTGAATATACTGGAATCAATTATACCTGCCATCCCTCTTTAAGATTGGGCATTTAAGCTAGATGAATGTTCTGTTTAAATAATTGACTTTGACATTCATAAATAGTGGGCAAAGAGAATTATTTGTTTGTTGCAAAATGAATAATGTAACCATTAAACTTTGCTCTAAATTATAGCTTAATTTGATGTAGTTTTTTATATGCATTTTTGAAAGAAAATTGAGTTTTTATTCCAAAAAGGTTATTTAACCAATGTGCAGGGGCTGTTTCATTAATACAAATGCAAGGAGGATTAAAACGGAAGTTGGAAAGTGGTGTCGCAGATGAAGATGCTCTCTCACAGTATATTCTAGAAAATAAGGATGTTATGATAAATTCCCTTTGGAAAATAAATGTTGTAGACATCGAATCGACATTGTCACGTGTTTGTCAAGCAGTGAGTCTCCCTGTCTCTCTTTTCCTCTCTTTGAAAGAATGCCTATTATATTAAATCAATAAAATTCCTTTGACTACAGGACATGGAGACCTAACATCTTTGTGTCTAGACAAACTTGCAGGGAGCCAATAACTTAGCTAGAAGTTTCAAATGTATACATAATATATTAATATGTCAATTCAATCTGTTATAATGTTTACCTTATTGCATAGGATATGTGTCCTAATTGTCTATTGCCTAAAAGTGTTCCCTTTTAAAGAAAAACCTCCACAAAAGAGCTCAATGTTTGTTTGAATCCACATTTCAAAGCATCTAGCTGGTTTACACTTCCAAAAGGTAGACATAATATCCGTTGGCATGAGCAACAAACATTATTGGTGAATCTGGTTTATCTCTGTCTTGTGTGAGTTCTAGTGAAATAGTAACTAACCCAAAATTATTTGTTAGAAGCCAGTTTTCTTGCAGAATTCGGCAGCTACTTAATGATTTTTCCTTTGAGTATTTGTAGTCAATGTACAATGCCTATTATTATGTTTGATAATATTGTTTATTTGGCAATGTATTAATTGGCTCAGTTAATTTTCACTCTTAGGTAGTTACATTTGTTGGCTGGTTGACATTTTTCTCCCTCTTGGCAACCATTGGGTCCTTTAAAAATGTTCTATGTTGTGAAAGGAGTATAGTATATTTCCGATGAACTGTAATCTTGGGCCATTTGTGGTGTTGGTTCCCAATACCATAGGTTGGAAATCCAAGAGCTTGCCAATTCTCCAACCGGATTCCACCATCAATTCTAGCCAACAAACGGGAATGACCTTGGTCCCCTGCACTTTAGGCTTCGATGCACCTAGGCGGGTAGACCTTCACTTCGAACCTGATCACTTTGTTCAAAGCTTTTATATAGAGAATTTAAACTTGTGAGTTCTCTGGTTGGCAATGTCCTCAGACTCGATCAATATGTTGTTATATGATTGCTTGAAATGGTTGAATGTTGGTGTAATGTTTATCAATAATAAATTAGATACTTGCAAGAAGGAAGTTTATAGATTTCTGACTAAAATTAATAACTCCAATATCTATATTCCAATGATTTTAAAAGACCAGTGCCTTAGTTTAGTCAAGCAACAAAATCAACTATTATCAAGATTATTACGTACAACTCTACGAGACAATATTTCATCAAAAATATCATCAATTACTCATGAGCTCTACAAAAGACAAATCTTATATGATTTTCTCTGTTAGTCCAAAAGGGTTTTTAACTTCTTTGGTGGGAAGTCTGATTAAAAAGAGATAAGAAAAACACACATATATTTCACACTATGCTGATTGTTGAATAAAGAATGCAGGAAAATATCCAATGCAAAAAATAAACACTGTCGGGATAATTCAATAATTTATTTATTGATCATAAAAGATGAATCCACATTTTAATTGCAAGCTCTTTGCCTTGAAAATAAACAAAAGGGGCTTTTATTTATTATTAAAGTATAATCTTTGAAATTATATTAACGTCATTCTTTAATATTTTACATTCCTCTTTGCAAGTTTTTTATTTCTCCTCTAAAAATATCTTTCTTCGAATATCTCTCTTGTTGTTGAACATCCTTTCATTACTGATATCCCCTTTCATTTAAAGCTCTGACTTTTCAAATGAGAAGACATAAATGGCACCTCTTCTTTTAATTAATTTGTTTCACATAATAAGTGTACATGAAGTTTGCCTTTTCCTATCTTTAGTTTTCCGTATAGGAATAAAAGATATTATTATTTGTGAAACATATTAATATTTTTGACACGAGGAAATCAAACATTTCTTGGGTCCCTATGCCGTAGAGGAAATCAATTGTATGTGGAGTTGAATAAATATTTGCCAAGAAACATTAGGGTAATTTATTCTTGGTTTGCTTCGGTGATTGCATAAATATCGCTCCAAACTTCCGTTCTGTCTTGAATGTCGCAAGACCTGTTCTTCAATTACTATGCAGGGACTCAAATCTCACGGCTCTGGACAGTGCCATCGATTTTACATTCCGTAGACTGCAAGAAATGTTGAGGGATTGGTCTAGTTCATCTGTGATCACACAAGTTTTGGAGAAACTGAGGGATGCATTCCGTGTTCTAGAGTGGCAGTAGTAAACTACTGTAGAATTTTGAAGCACAAGTGTTCCTCACCAAATGACTGTTCTATAACTTCTCCTTGGACGGTGACCCTCGAAGAGCCATGGATTGTATCTGGGGGCTGAGACAATATAACCAAATGGGATGGACCACCTCCTATGCAGCGATTCTTTACTTTTATGCTCTTTAGTATGGCCGGCAGGGTTACAATTCCATTGAATTTATATCATTTCGAAGAATAAGTGTCTGCAGGAAAAGACAACGATTTCTGTAAATGGAAACCTTGGGAATGTTTTACTGGAACATCAAACCATCTAGTATTTTTTCTTTTCACTATTTAATTTTCAAACTCTAGACAGCACAGAGTAGGAAAACTGCTTGACTTTTGACAAGTTACTACGATCTGATGCTGCCTTAATGTATTACATAACTGACAATTCTTTATTTCAGATTTATTTAATGTCACCCTCATCATTTCTGTCTTGCAAAAATCTGATATGAGCAGTTCAGAATTTTATTATTTTCAGACTACATCAGTCATTCATTGCTGTTATATACATTTTACAGAGGGGGTCATGAGTTCCAACATCTGATTTGAAAATTATTGCTACTGACTCAGTGTATCTTGCTGCTAATATTTGTAATATTATCTGCCCTTTTCTTCCATACACCTGTCCATGTGCTTTGTCAAGTATTGTCTCTATATTCAATGACCCATGCATCTGAGGGAATACTAGTGATTTGTATTTAGAGTGCCAAAATGTTTTGTCAGTCGCAACAAGCATTTGAATTAGAACTTGGTGTGAAATCCTTTGGACAAGATATTTCCTTGAAGAGAGCATATATTTCTAATATGCTGACTTCTATATGCTGCAGTATATTTTCCAATTGGCTGAGTGTATCCATGTATCACTATTTCTATATGTACATCATACAAGCTGTAGATGTTTTATTCACCTTTGCCACTAGTAATATTATAATTTATATTCATAGAATCTCATTAAGTTTGACAATTTGAAGATAATCTCCACTTCATTCAAATAGTGACTTTGGCTCCTTATACTTTTGATATTGGTAATGGTTATTCTAAAAATCGTGTCCACACTTATGGATTCCTTCGATATCATCAATCTACAACATTATTCTTCAAATGAAGGCCTTATTTTTGCAAAAAATTGGGCTCCATCATGTGGTTTTCTTCTCTGTAATAAATTCATGACCGAATAAAGATATTTATTAGTCTTATCTGGTATGCACTGTCATCATTATCATTTCATGTATGTAATTTATCAGATATAGCAGTAAACATTTGGCACCATCTCCTTAAAAGAAATCGGGTCAGCACTGTGTGATTCATGCCCTTGGATCCTACTAGAGGCGAGAGGAGGCCACAAGGTGGTCAAAACCAAGTGATTAGGGGATCTTTAAAGATTGTAGAGAAAAGAGAACAAAAGAGAAGTTTGTGAGAAACATATTGATCAAAGGTTTTGCACACCACCAACACAGAATAGAACCCAACGAGGTGTATCTTACTCTCTTTTGAACAAGAAAGTCTTAGGTGCTATCAAAACCAATTAGCTGAGACAACTTCAAGGTTCCGAATGTCAGGTCTTGACTTGACTGTGCGCAGATAGAATCAGTGGATATGATGTCATTTGCTGGATTCACAAGGGGTTTTTGGCAATTCATTCCCCAACTGCAATACTAATTCTCTTTCCAAGTGATTCTACCTAATCTAACTTGACTGCTTAAAGAAATACAAAAGAGATAGGGTTTAAAGAGACTAAACTAAGGATTTATAAGGAGAATGACAATTATGATCAATGCTTTAGTTAATTGCATTCCACCAAACTGATTTTTGCTTAACTAAGATATTGCAACACTACAGATTTAGTTTAGTCTTTTAAGAACAGAATTTTTTAAGATTGCAAATGTACATTCAAATACCCAACAATGATGCAATTCAAACATGCATTCACAGTTGAACTTAATGCTATAATCGTGTTTAGAATGACCACACACTGCACCTTACATCAGTAAGATACAAATGGTATAAGACAGAAGTCCATTACACATCTTCACATATAACCATCAAAATCACTAAACTGCAATTAACTCTGAAGATTAGAAACCATGCAAATGTTAAAGCAATAGAAAGAAGATGACATAGCCATAGATGGAAAACTCTCACTAGGCAAAAACTCGTCAAGTCCCCCCAAAAAAAAATCGGAAAAATTCGGCCAGTTTTTTAAAAAAAAACTTGGGGAAAAACTCCGGAACCTAAAAAAAATTAATTATTAATATTTTCTTTTTGCAAAATTCAATGAGAAGATTCATCCAATGAGTTAATTAATGAGAACACAAAAGAAACAAGTAGAATTTAGGTATTTATAAATGCAAAATGAGTACAAAATCTCATTCTCATGTGGAATGCTGATGGCGGGAAGCAAAATAGTAAATAGTTCCTATAAAACTAGAAGTAAATACATCATTGTAGTTAGTTTCTATAAAACTAGAAGTACATACATCATAGAAAATAGTTTCTATAAAACTAGAAGTAAATACGTCATAGCAAAATAGTCCAAGAGTGTTAGATTGAAAAATGATGTATATACAATATATTGCAAGGGGGAGTTTAGACTAAGGATGACATGGTACATCAGGTTATTAAGAGCATTTTTGTTTTTGCCATTGATGCTAAGAAAATTTTCACCAAGTGTTGCCATCAATGCCGAAGGGGGGAGATTGTTGGCAAGTGAGTGTTGAATAACAGTTCAAGTGTTGACATTAATGTAAACATATCTCATTGGTATGATGACTTGGATTGACTATTAGCTTTGCTAAGGATTGACCATGAAAAATGTCGAAGTACAGAGCTCAAATTTAAAATACACTCGGATAGTTGTGGTCAATGACGAAGACAGAGCTATCAAATATAGCTACAACTTTCAAAATATGGTATGTAAAGTGTATATATCATAGTTCCAAGAATTATGGCAATTCATGTTATTCACATGATTCGGCGATTTGATTCAAGCCAAACGATTTTTTGTGAATCAGTGAATCGAATCAGCGATAAAATGTTTATGAAATAAGTTGCTCACTAAATTTCAAGAGTTTTTTTAATTTGCCGATTCGTGGGTGATTTGAATCCGATTCACAATTCAATTCGGCCTTGCCAATTTCGATTCTTGTTACTTTGGTATATATGCTTCTGGTATTAGTCATTTTTGTTAATGTGATGATTGACATAATTTTGGCAGTGGGAAGTGTGTGTATATATATATATATATATATATATAGACACGTACACAAGTAATTTAATTTTTAAGGTAATTCTCTCTTCTTTTTAGTGAAGTTATTAATTTTTAATATTTCCTTCAACTTGTCTCCCTACTATTTAACCACTCAAGTCTGCGAGTTCTCCTTCATTGTGCTCTCTAGCTATTGTTTCATCCTGAGGATGGATTGTGCAGCATGATTTGAAACGTTGATGGTGAAAAATTAGACATAGTTTAATCCAAAAGCTTTCAATACTATCACAATGGACTATGGAAACTACATGATTATTAGTGGGAAGTATAACTGGTGCAATATAGCAGTAGAACAGGACAATTTGTATGATCGGCCATTTTGGCCTTAGAAATTGAATTGTTTGGACAATTTAATTGCTTGACAATGGTGGGACGACATCCAAGATTTTAACCCTTGTATAATATGGTTCTATTTTTCTTATCGGAGTTCATGTGGACACATTTGGTAAAGAGTTTTGTAAGCTGACAAGATAAATTATTTGCAAGGGTATAAAGGAAGGATTTGTTTTATATGTATGACATTGTAACAATTGATGTGTATGGTATATGATGTGCGGGCCATGATGCTAAATCAGATCAGATGTGAGCTTCATTGAGGACTAATCAAACATTGTGATGTCATGTATATTTCTATATTTTGTAATACTTTGTTTCTATTTGGACAGTGAGTCCTGAAAGTGGATTTAGCCTTCATTCTCGAGCAAGTGTCAGACCTCTTTATAGAGAATTCAGATTAGTGCATCATCTTATGGCTACCATCCCCATTGGGGTTTCCCCTTGGCCAAAGTTTCCTTGAGAACAAAATCATGGTGTTTTTAGTTTGCTTTTGATGTATGGTTTACTTTTTAGCATTGTGCATTGTGCTTTGTGAATGTTTATGGTTATGTTATAAAGTATTAAGTTGGTTTGAAAGTGCTGCAGCTCTGATTCACACCCCCTCTTAGTGTTGCTTGATCCTAACATATCAGATTGTTATTGAAGGGAGAATTTTTAATGTATTTGGGATGTTTAGGTTTGATGAATTTGATAATTGGTTTGAAGCTTTGTATGAAGCAATTTTCTAAGGACGGTTCAAAAAATCAACAAAATAGCTGGACAAAAACCTAGTTCTTCCTGGGAGTGGTTTTGCGACAAAGTTCTAAATGTTATGTAACTACTCTTAACAGGGTCAGACCTCTTGGCAAAGAATTTTCAGATTAGTGCATCATCTTGTGGGACTATCCACACTAGGGTTTCCCCTTGACCAGTGTTTACTTGAGAACAAAATCACGGTGTTTTGAGTTTTCTTTTGATGTATGGTTTACTATTGTTTATTGCATTGTGCTTTGTGGATGTTTATGGTTATGTTATAAAGTATTAAATTGGTTTGAAAGTGCTGCAGCACTGATTCACCCCTCCTCTTAATGTTGCTTGATCTTAACACATCAGATTGTTATGGAAGGGAGAATTTTTAATGCATTTGGGATGTTTAGGTTTATTGAATTTGATAATTGGTTTGGAGCTTTGTATGAAGCAATTTTACAAGGATGGAAACCTTCAAAAAATCAACAAAATAGCTGTACAAAAACCTAGTTCTTCCTAAGAGTGGTTTTGCGATGGAGTTTTCACTTGTGCAGAATTCGTGGTCTTAATCTGAAGGCATATTTGCATAAATAAGAGAATACTAGATCAGAGGTGGATTATTCCTATCAAAATGGAAGGATATTATTTTGAATAATTTAATTGGCTCGAAGACTTTATTTGATTAAATATTTTGGCAACTTTAGGAGAATAAGGTGAGATAAAGGAAACTATATTAAGAATGCTAATCTGAACAACATTTGTGGGCCTCAATTTAGTAGTGGAAGTGATTCTTCACCAATAAACCCTCTCAATTGTGTTAGGGTCTCAGGGGTAGGTCACTCCACAATAGCATGGATCTTATCTGGATCTATGCGAACTCCATCAACACCAATAATATGCCCCAGATAAAGTAACTTTGTCACCTAGATAAAGTAACTTTGTCATACCCAAAGCACACTTGGACTCCTTAGCATACAAGGAAGCCCGATCCAATATACCCAGAATTTCTGTCCAAATGAACAACATGAACATCCCACGTCTTGCTATAAACAACAATGTCGTCAAAAAAGACTAGCACAAATTTGCGGAGCTAACTGTGGAACACACTGTTCATAGTAGATTGGAAAGTGGTAGGAGCATTGGTAAGACCAAAGGGCATGACCAAAAACTCAAAATGCCCACAGCGACATTGGATCACTGTCTTCTCTATATCCTGCTCTCTTACCCACATTTGATGATATCTGGATCTCAAGTCAATCTTTGAGAAATACTTTGCCTCATGCAACTCATCAATGAGTTCATCAATCTGTGGAATAGGATATTGGTTCTTAATAGTCTTCTTATTCAACATCTGGTAATCGATGCACATCCGAAGAGTGCCATCCTTCTTCACCAAAACAATTGAAGAAGCGAAGGAAACTCACTCGGCCTGATATGACCCATGTCAAGAAGCTCTGGGATGGTCTTCTCGATCTCATCTTTGAGCCTTTTCGGATGGCAATAAGGTGTAATCATAATGGGCTTAGTGCCCTCCAACTCTATGATATACTCAATCCCTCGATCCAGAGGTCTACCACGGGGTAAATCATCAAACACTTTAGAGTGTTTAACTCTCAACTACTGGATATTTGGACAATAATTTGTCTCCTCAACCTTCTGAGTAGGCATAACCCTGCACTCTACTACCCAATCAATAACATCCTCATGACGTACCAACCACTACATGCGTTGAAGGGAAATCTGCTTAAGCTCATCATTATGAATTGCTTTGAGAAATTGGGGCTACCTGTCTGTGATGAATCTCATCTCCATCCTCTCTATGCTCAAGTAGATATCCTTAAGCCTGTGTAATCAAGCCATACCAAGAACTATATGCTCCTCCCATATCTACCACATAGAAATCCGTAGTGAAAGCATATGTATTTAGTCTCATAGGAAGATTTGAAATCATCTTGTTATACTTCAATGTGTAACCATCAGCTACCTGCACTTGTAGGCCCTCAAAATCCTCTGTTTGCATACCTCTTTTTGTAACCAAACGAGCATCTATAAAATTATGAGTAGCTCTAGTATCAAATAATGCGATAACACTGTCTAGCTATGAGCTTGCGCATTCTAAAAGTTCCCTCTTTCCTCATGTTGGATAATTAAGCTACCTTGAGGTTGGAGTCATCCACCTCATCCTCATCATCATCAATCCTATGTTGATCTTGATCATAATTCCCGCATTGCTTGTGAACACTAGCACTGTCATCATCATCGTAAAATGACTCCATCATCCTATTTTTGCCCATAGGCTTCATAAGACAATCATGGTCAACATCATAGGGACCCTTGCAGTAGAAACACAACTTCCTCCTCAAATCATTGATAGTCTCCCGATCGAAAGGAGCTGCAATGGGATGCTTACCCTTAGGTTTCTCCTCTCCCCGAGGAGCTATCCTATCGTAAAAAGATATATTAGGCTTCAAGGCAAACTTGCCTCTAGGTGTAGAAGCCTCTAAGTTATAGGCCTTATTCATAGCTTTCTGCAGTGAGGGGGGATCTAATGACTTAACCCAACCTCTGAGTAGCTCAGAAAGACCCTCAATGAAAAGCATAACCCTCCTTTTTGATATGTCATATACCATCACCGGTAACCTCTGGAACTCATTGATAAATGCCTCCAAACCAACTGTCTGTCGCAATTGAGCTAACTTCCTAAAATAAACCTTGGGGTCCTTTTCAAATTGCTCTATCAACCTCAACAAACTCCTGGTATGATGTGCTTTGGTCACGATGGAGAGATACTAAACCATGGTACCACCAATCATGCGCCACTCTGTCGAGGTGTAGAACAACAAACTTGATGGCATCCTTTTCAGTCATAGGACATAGAGCGAGCTAGGTGTCGAGCTTGTGGATCCAAGCTCTAGCAGTCACCCTACCGCTTCCATCGAAATGAGCTAATGTCATCTTAATAGCCACCTGCTGAAGCTCAGTGTACCTAGGCCGCTATCTGTTAGTAGTAGACCTACCCCTAGAGTGCTCATGTTTCTCTGTTAGATAGCTGTCAAAGTTCAAATTATCCTTCAATGTTGAGGAAGAGCATCCCACTCATTAAAATGAGTTAGGACATTATCAACAAAGGGGCTCGCATCGGAAGTGGTGCTAATTACATTTAACTCTGGTCTTAGAAAAGTGGGTCCCTATGGCTTATCCTGAGCACTAATGTAACCTATCTTATCCACCCTATCATCTGTCCTGACCTGATCCTCGATTCTATGCCTGTCATCAACCCTAGGCCCCACATTCACTCGTGACCTATGGGAACCAACTAAAATATCTCAAACTCTCTCTCTACCCCGGTCCCGAGGCAAAGCTAATTGCTGCAAGGTGTGAGACAATTGTTGTAGAACACATGTCATTTGCTATTGCCCGACTACAATATTCCTAAATGCCTGTAGAGCATCTCTATCAATCTCAACATCTGTCACCCATAGTCCAATGCCACCAAAACTACTTGGACTACCAACCGAACCAAATTGAATCTTAGGCTCTCCTTCTCTGGGAGGCGAATTATGCCCCCTTCGAGTATAGTGCATGCCTGGCACAAATCTTGGTTCACCATCCATTTCTTAGAATGTGGAAATAACACAATCAGCTTTTGATCAAATTGAGCCCAATTCCTGCAGGCTGGCAGGAAACTGCTCTGATACCACTGTAAAGACCTGAACTGACTTCTAACTGGAATACTAACACTTAGTTGGGTACTTTCTTTTTTTCTTTTATAATTTTCTGAATATTTGTTTTTTATTTATTTTCAAAATATAAATTTATAACAACAGAGGAAACAAAATTCACCAACTTTATAATTTGCAAATTGAATATAATGGACATAGGCAACAACTAGGAACCTAATTTATTAATTGATGTTGAATGGCCTTGCCCTATGGCTCCAACCAATAATTCGTTCCAACTTCTAACTTGCTGGTTCACTACAAAATGTTATTATGAAGGTCCTTGTTGCCCTACGTTGATGCATATACTCCAGAAATGGCATCCAAAGAATAACACAGGAACATGAGATTGATCTCTGCACAATGTGAATGAATTACTCCTCTCATATGCAGAATGCAAGCCCCAGCAGGTTTAGAACAGACCACCTCTACATACCCACGGCTACAATCAGTTTCTCATGTGGGTCAAGGAAAATCATAGTCTTAATATCAACAGTCGTCCAGCCTCCAAATGCCCAAAGGAATCACCAAAAATTGTCAATCGAACCTCCTCTTGCTGAATGTTGCTTTCAAATTCATGAATCCAAGCTCACAAAAATGCTGCCAACAGATATGCAGCTTCAGAATTAATAACGTCCTCCAAATTCGGAATTTGCAAATGCCAATCAGATTCTAATCAACATATTGAAGACTTTCACACAATCTCTCCTTAGCCACATGAATACAGTAGGGAGACTCAACAAATTGTATACAACAGCTAAATCATATGGTGAGAAAATATATTTAATCAAGATGATCTCATATTGTCCAAAAAGCAATATTTATAATACAATTTGAGCCATTTAGCTTCACCCACACACCTTTCACTTAACAACAATTTTTATAATATAAAGTCTTGACACTTTATATTATAAAACACAATGATAATTAATGTGCGTTAAATATTCATTAAAGCCAACATTCTTCCAAATAAATATGACTTCACCCAAAATTTCATTGAGAGATCATATATCAAAGCTAGACAATCACCTAGCCTGAACTGCTCACCCAAAATAGTAATTGACCATGAGTGACTTACTAAAAATAGTAAGTCCAAAAATAGCAATATTTCGACAAAGACCCCCAAATCCAAATGTTAGCTCACGAGGGTCGCAATGATGAACTGACAAAACCCAACTCCATAAACTTGCTAAATTGGGGACATTACATATAATGATGCTTGATTACGATGTTCATGATTATGCTGATAGTGCTATTAATGTTTATCAATAATGGCTATTTGGTGTTTTTATGCAAACATCCATAGATATACTTTTGAAACATGAAAACACAATCTTTTGTATGCAGTCACGATGTTATGACATATTTAATTGGGGATGTGGACATGGAGGTTGACTCTGATAAGTTTAATGTAGTCATGAGTTAATTGAATGATATTTCCACTGTAAGCAATATGCCTGTGAAGGGATCACTGGTTCATTGATGATTTCCAATAATGATGAAACCTATATGAACACTCAAATGAAGTATGACTACAAGGGCATTTCAACTTGCCTACTTCCAAGAAGATGTCATGCCTAACTGTGGAACAAGCTCAAGAAACATATGGAAACTAAAGATACACCTCAAAGAGCTGCATAGAAGAATGAAATATTTCAAGGAAAGCTTTCAAAATGTGCTTTATTGTAAAAGCAATAGGAATTTTTTAAAGTCAAATCAGATGTAATATTGAAAAGTCAAAATTGTATTTTCTTGTACATGCTCTTTTGTATTATTTTTTTGTGACACCTTAGGAAGCATGCTGTTTTTGTCTTGTAGTGGGGTCTGGTACAATTATTTCATCTTGTAGTGGGAGTAGGTAGAGGATATTATTGTAAAATGTCCTGATGTTTCTAGAAGCAAAACTAAGCCCTTGGTCTTGAGTAAATTTCCACCATTGATCTAGTAAGCTTTCTCTACAAAGGCAGTAATTTTCTCCTTTGTAGTTAGTAGTTGATAGCCAGCATCTATTGAAATGTAGAAATAGTGTGGGGATTGATGAACAGAAATTGTTGTAAACAACATGGGAAGTTAATACAAGTGAAGAATTGAAGTTACTGTGTCTTTCTTGCATTCTTTTGATGCATATATTGTTTCCATTTTTCAATGATAGGTACAGTTCATTGATTTTGATGGTGAAATGTGAAGGTATCTAATGGAATTCCGGTTTATAGCATTTCTATCTTGATGATGTAAGTTACAGTGTATGGTTAGTCTGAAACTAATTGCAGCATGCCAGTGTTAGGTACTCTAATGTATGTGCGCAATCTGAAATTCTTTTGCTTCATTTGAATAGTGCACCCTGTCTATTGTTTTATGATTAATCTATTTAAGCAGAACTCAGTTTATGGGATCTATCTGAGGAATCATCCATTGTTGTCATTGTCCTTATGATTCAGAACCCTAGATAGCTTTCTAAAATCCATATTCCCCTTTTTCTATTTATTTTGAAACAGTTTAGCAGATTAGGAAAATGTTTTCATGTCTTTGAAGACCTGAAAATGCTTGGACAACTTGAAAATCTGACGTCCTATCAAAAGGAAAGCCTATAGAAGAAAGCATACAGCGAGAGAGAACTGTATTTGTGGGCTACGAACATTTGTGTAAGTCACCTTGTGATTATCAGCATCTCACATCATCAACCGAGTCGATGTGAGTGAAAGGCAAGCCTTGACAAAGAGAGTCTTGTGGACATCTCACTAGATCAAGTATATTAGCACTGGAGATTTCCTTTTAATAATAGATGATAGAATACACTCTCTATTTTATTCCATGTTGGTGTGATGATAACACCCTCATTAACAGTACAATGGATATAAATTTATTAAGTGCTTGTCAATTAATCCAACTCTTTCAGTACTGTTTTTTTCCACAGTATTATATTCTCATTCAAGGGCTTAATTATTTAAACTGTATCCTATTTAGTGATTGAATTGGGGGGAGGGAGTGCAAGAGGTGCCAGTCTGGGTGTCACGAATTAGATTTTGTTTAATATTGTTAAGTTTTTTCTGGCATATTATTGGCTTGTTGCTAGTCCATAACATGTATTTTACTCTTAAGTGTTGGTTTGTGCCCATTATATTATATTGATCTCACGGTGTACTAGTTGTGGGGTTATAAATACAGGCTATAGCTATGTAATATTGAATGATCCATGATTTAATCTTATAGTGATATTTGCACTTCTTTGTGTAGTGTATTAGCTGGCATGAAATCTTAAAATGATTAAGAGATGTTGGTTGCAGACGACAATTTGACAGTGACTAATCTGTACTGTTCCTTATCTGCTATAACACAGTGCTCTTAGAACAATTTGGAGTGTAGTATGATCTATAGATTAGACAACTTATAATTATAATATAGAATTAAGGATTTACTTGAGTTGCAGGAATCTTATTCATACCATTTACTTTTGGTTGTTTGGGTTCAGGTTCTTACTGATAGCAATGTTCCAAAAAACATATTGAAGGAACGAGCAAAAGCATTAAAGAAACTGGGAACAGTCTTCCAGGTATCTTCTTAATAATTGTAATTTACATAGAAAAAAAATCTATGCACGTCTGTTATTCTCATTCGAATAAGTTAACATTTTTGTAGTTCAAGAAATTATTTTTGAAGATTGTCTTTCCATAACGATATTATAAGTTTAACAAGATATTGTTTGCTGTGTTAAACTCTATGCCATCACCTTCATCCCCTAGGTTTAGTCCCAAGCCAAATGTTTTCCCAATTTTTGGTTCAATAAATTTCAGATGTGGTAGAACAAGTCACAGCATTTGTTTGACAGGTTTGAATGACAGTTCTTTTCATGATTGCTGAAGTTATAACGTAACAAGTGTTATATATGAGCCAAATAACACTGTTTTCTTTATTTCTGTTTCAGAATCTACTACAGATTTGTTTAGGAAATTGTTGTCAAAGAGCATTTTATGGCATATTTCGTGGAGATCAGTTCATGGAAAGGAGTTCAATTTCATTGTTGACTGCAAAATTTTGAAATATTTATTTGTTATTTTGGCCAAATTTTCTCTTGGGCCAACCCATTTATGTTTTTAAAAATACCTTTAAATATTCTTTTATAAGGGATGCACCCAAAAAAATAATAATTGCAGGTATAGGTGCCCAATTAGGGAGGCAAAATTCAAAATAAATAAAATATCTGTTTCCTTCCTTGGCCAACTTGCCTGAAGAGGTGTTTTGTGCTTTCGAATGTATAAATAAGAATTTATTTGGGGTCATTATTACTTAACATCTCATCAAATATTATTCCTATATATGACGGCAGTTGTGAGAGTAGATGTAAGGAGCTCGATCAAGAAAAGATTTGAAACCTATGAGAAGATAATTGCGCATCTTGTGAGCTGAAAGTGTCAAAGAATATGAGCAGATCTTTTCACACTTTATGAAGGTTTATGATCAAGGTTGTATAAATCTTAGAGGATTATTCTAAGTAATATAAAATTGACTTTAGCTGGTTGGTTGTCTGCTTGAGCTACTTGGTTGTGCGCTTGAGCTATCTGGTTGCCTGCTTGACCTACTTGGTTGTGTGTTTGAGCTACTTGGTTTTCTGATTGAGTTTGTTGATTGTCTAATTGAGCTAGTTGGATGTATGCTTGAGCCATGTGGCTGCATGTTTGAGCTGCTTGTTTGTCTTCTTCACCTGGTTGGTTGTCTACTTCACCAACAAGCTTAACATTATTAGTTGCGATTGGAAAGATTATATTTGTTGGATCATTCACTACTCTGCATACTCAATTAATGTATGCTGCGAGCCTATATATTCCACGCATTCCTTTTTGTTTTGGAGTTTTATCTGAAATCTTTTCTAATCTCCTCTTGTGGGATGAGTTATGCAGTTTGGCAAATTTATTATGTATGAAGGTGGGAAGCTCCTTTATTGACACTTCTAGGACACTTCCTCTAAGTTGTCCCTTCTAGACTCCTTAGTCAAACCTACTCTCATTTATGGTTTTGTTGTGTCGGGTCCCTCTCTCTTGGACTTAGATTGGGCCTTGATCGAGCATGTGCAAATGCTTTTCCTTCGGCATATTAGCAGATGCCATCAGTCCACCGTGCACAATATTATCTTTGTTGGGTTTGGTGCGCATCCCTTTAGGCTTGGGCCCATCTTTGATTTGATCTCATTTCTTCACTCTCTTTGTGGTTTTGTGGACTCTGTAGATGGTCGTCACTAATATGCCTATCTAGCCTATTGCTCCTTTGTCGATGTCGCTAACTCTGACACTACCACCAAGGCTCACTGTTGGTACACTTAGGCAACTATTATGTTGAAATCGATCAGGATCAAGATTGACCATCTCCTCCCCTTCCAGTTTTTGCCAGGTACTCTTGCTCACCTCCTTCCCACTTAGCAGGAGTTGAACAGGCATGTTAGATTGGACAGTTACATATGTTATATTTATACGACCTAGAGTAACCCCCCTAGTGGGTTATGTCCACTGATGACCTTCAATGCCAAGCACTTTCTTGATATCCAAGATTAGATTATCTCTCGCCCAGGCTATTTGTTTCACCATTGGAGCCATGCTTTGCGTATCTCCCTAGGTTCCTTTCGTGTTAGTTCTTATAGGCTTCGGATTTAGACTGATCACCACCTTGATAGAGAAGACCGGAGATGCCATCTTTGCACTTTGGATGAGGCGGAAATGAAGATCCATTTCATTTTCTGGTGCCCCATATACTATGAGATCAAAGGAAGATTCTACTAGTTATCAAAGAGTGTTGATCCCTCTCTACTTTTTTCAGTTACATAGATTAGTGGTGTCTTCTGCTTTACCTACGAGAGGTGTCTCACCTCTGTGACAACACTCTATAGCTCATTTTACTGCAACACTAGGTTTTTGATCAGTTTATCGAGACCTTTTTCTCACCCTTGCCCCTTGTTCTGAGTAAGAAGCGGCCACCTAGTATCCTACCACTTGTTGCTCCAGGTTTATCAAACGCCAACGGTTCTTAGAGACAGACTAGGGCTCTTAGTTGTCCTAGCCCGTACCTTTTGGTGTTGGACTTGTTTCCACCAAGGAAGGACCCCTAGTCCTTGCCTCTTGGGCTTCTTTTCTTTTTCTGTCTTTCTTATCTTTAGCTTGCTCTTTTCTGGACATTGTTTGGTGCTCCTTTTACTGTTGTCTTCTTGGTTGTAAGCTTTTAGTCCCTTAGACCCTTTTATGGTCTTTTGTTGGACATTAATAGATTTATCTTATCTTATCTTATCTTATCATATAGCAATAGTCTAGTAACTTCTCAATTCAAAAATCAAGCAATAGACTGAGAGTTGCACAATTAATTAGTTGTGTTTTACTCAAGCTATCAGATCTGCTAATAGAGGTAGGGTTCAGCCACATAACCAAATTTAGTAACATACATTATCTTTGGTTGATTGTGGTGGAATTGCGGTATAGATGTGCGTATTAATGGCCATTGTCCATTGCTTTTTGTTGTTGGTAAAAACTATATTGTAGCCGATGGGTTGAGGTGGTATCCGAAAGGTTGTGTGATTGTTGAGTCACCCCTTCGAGAAGTATATGTACATCGTTCGAATGGCTTATGAATCATCATTGTACTTGGAATTGCATATCTGCTTATATGAATAAAGCATCTATTCTGTATTACATTCTAATATATTAATGCAATAAGTATCCATTTACCTTGTACGGTAAACATTTGGCACCAGTGCTAGTCAAATTGCTAGTTCCATGTATAATCACACCCGATCATCAGGTTTTTCTGACAAATATGTCTTTAACATCATGTCTCTTGAAAGAGACATGTACCCAAATACACATGACCATTCCGTCATATGACTCTCAGTGGATATAGATAAGTCAACTGATTATGAGAATCTATCATTGAAATCATGTAATGATTATATCTCTTCAGATCAGGACTGCAGTACAGTGATCAAATTACATTCAGTGTTCAAAATTGAATTAATTCATATCTATTCTATGTTGATTAGCAGCTGCAAGCAAAGTATATCGATAAATATCCATTAAATCTGCAAACAAGCCATAACCATAACGGTCTGATCATAAGTTTGATTAACATTTACATGGTATCATAGTGTAGGTAAGGGAAATCCAAAATCAAACTTGACAAATCAAATTTCTCATCTTAATAGCATAGTGGAATTCCATTCTTCGAGATGAAAAACTTAATCAGATCTGAGGACTGCCTTAAAGGTGCTAACAACTTTACAGCACGGAAGTTGAGAATCATGATGATATTAAAAGAGAACAAGTTAGATTCTTATGTAACTTTTTTTTTTGTTGAATATATGCTTTTTATTTGGTTTTGAGAATTTGAACACAAATAATTTGCAATACTGGAAATAAACAAAACATATATTGAAAGCTGCTTCAAATGAAGTAATTCAAATAATTCAGATGTTTATATGGGAAACACAATAACAACATTCAAATCTATATATAAAGTGGAACTTGGAAGTTGAGTGTAGCAGCAAATGAAATTAATGGTGGACCCCAGAAGTAAATCACAGTACATACAAGATGAATGCAAGTCTTCCAGCATAAAGTACAAAGCAAGGAGGACGGACTATGTAGCTCCTGCCAATATGATTGCAGGACTTAAGGTAGTAAGCCGCTGGCCTAAATACAGATCGCAGGCCTTGGATGTTGCTTATTACTCGGTCCTGAGTGCAGCCGCAAGCCTTTATGCATAGACGATCCCCTGATCCTAAAGTGACAGGTCCAAATAATGATTGCAGTTCCTATTGGTAAACCGCCAACCCTCAAATAATTCACACAGACTCAATTTGCTGGTGTGATTCCATGAAATGGAAACTGCTGCTGAATATGGAACAGCAGCTAGTAAGTTCCCAATGAACCTCCTTAATTGGGATGCAGGTTTCAGACTTTGTCAATTATTCTCCTCTTAAAGAGATCAGATTTTCACAATCCATGATAGTTATGGTGCTTAGCTTTGTTTACCGTACAGGTAAAGAAAATGAACGCATACAGACAATGAACACGAACAGCAGAAGTATATTCACAATAGTAGATGATTGATGATTTACAATGATCCTAGACGGGATATCAATACTACCGCCGAACCTTCCCGAAGGAGTCCGTCGGCCACAAATATTCTATCCGCTACAAACTATTTACCGACAACGTCGGCTACAAAATACAGAAACACCGCCGGACCGTTGGCTACAGAATACCGAAACACTGCCGGACCGTCGGCTATAGAATACAAAACACCGCCGGACCATCGGCTACAGAATAGAAAATACCGCCGGAACCATCTAGTCGGCTAACACCATCCCCCCCAAAAAAATAGTCATCTCCTGACGACTAACAAAATTAGGAGACAACTTACAGACCACAGAAGAAACTAGAGAGAAGGGGGTGTCCCAGAAGTGTGCTGCTGGTGACGTAACTCATACACCTGCTTAGTCTGGATGCGGAGATCTGTCTGAATTTGAGAATTAACTTCGACAGCCTCTTTTAAAAGAAGCGCCACATCCATGGCCTGCGTCCTAGCTGACTGCATCTCGTGCTCAGCTGCATCCTTATCTCGAACCGCTGCCTCCATATCTCGCTTAGCCGTGTCTCTCTCCTGCACCGTTGCTGCCAAATCTGCTAGTAGTGCTACCCGCTCTGTGGCCCATGTTGCCTGCTGGTTGGCCAAGTCGGCGGCTAGCTTCTGTCTAGCCTCAGTCTCAGCTGCCAATGATCTCTCTGCTACAACCTTGTTCGCCTCCGCACGCTGACGACCGTAGTAAACATCTTTGTACAGTCCCATAATGTCATGTGCCAGCTTCATCATAGGGGTGTCACTGGGTCCCAACTCCGGCTTAGTGGCCCAATCTGCCAACATCTCAGTTGTCTCCGTTGCCGGTCAGCCCCTGTCTATAAAGCAAGTCTGAAATCGCCGAGGACAAATCCCACGGATATATGCTCTGATCAAGTGCCACTCCCTCCACCGAGTCAGGGCCTGAATTGCCACATCGTGGCCCTTCTTCAATGCAGACTTCATAGTCCTAAGGTAATCCCGACACCTGTCCTCATCTGACCCATAGTCCTCCTTGGCGAAGGCCTTCAATGACCATTCCGCATCACTGTTTTCCTCCTCATCAGCGGGAGCCATGCCCACATCTGGTGCCGCCTTCTCTGCTGTTGGCGCAACCACGGCATGTGGCATTCCCTCCTCCTGAAGCTGAGGCTCTGGTACCGCTGGCCATGTTCCTGAACGCCTAGGAGACTGAATGGACGGACCCCGCTTCACCGGAGTGTGTCGGAACTGCTGCCTCAGAAACTCACTAGCTCTATCCATCACCTCCGGTTGGTCAAACTACGCAAGCTCCATGCTCACCTCCGGTACTGGCTGGGCTGACTAGGCCTCTGCTAAAAAGGATGATGAGATGGTGACCACTGCATCACAATCAATGACCTCCAACCGAACCTGCGGCTCAGATTGTGGCGGTGGCGATTGTGCTCTTGGTGTGACTGCGACGGTGACATCTGCTGGTACAACTGGAATCACCTCCGCTACAGCCGTCGGCAATGACTCAACGACTATCCGTGGAACGACATCCGTCACTGTTTGTGGAACCACCTCCGTCATTGTCTGTGGGACATCATCCGTCAGTGTTTGTGGAACCACCTCCGTCAGTGTCCGTGGGACATCTGCCTCCGCTGGAGGAGTCATAAGAACCGGGGCACGGTGCTGACCAAACGCCGGAATGACTGTCGAAAAGGTAGTCAAGTGCGCTGAAGTTGACAGCTGAGGAGGGGTAAAGAATGTGGGCCCACTACCCGCTGTCTCACCGTCAACTTCAGTCGATGTGCTCTCCTCTTCTTCCACAGACTCAGCCCCGTCACTCATCGAAGTGCCCTCCCGTCCGCTATCTGTCTCCTCGGAAATGGCCAATTCGCGGAGTACTTTCTTGTGACCTGCTGCTGACCCTCCTGTATGTAAGTGTCGCCAATAGAATATGGGAGGGTTCCCGTCTGCCAACTTGCCCCTTGGAGGAGCCTCAAAGCCATCCATTGGAATCTGGCTAGCTGCAGCCTCTAGAAACAACCCGATGGCATGGTGCGGCATGAAAAATGTTCGGTGCTGAAGCGTCATGAATTCCTCCATCTTGTTGGCAAGTACTGAGGCCCAATCATATACCACTCCCTGCATGATACCATTCATAAATACAATCTGCGGCAATGCAATATCTGAGGCTTGGGTGGCGCCTGTCAACCTGCTCTTGATGACGTCCATGATACAACGCCAATGACCCTCCTGAATAAAGTCTCTGCGAAGCCCTCTGCACTTTGTCCCTTGAACCGCTATCTCCCTTTCCACGGGTGTAAGGTCCCTGCACACTAGAGCTATCCAATGCTCCTTCCGTTCCTGTGACAGTTTATGATTCCTGATTTCCACTTTCCTCCCATCGGGGCCAGGGATGCCGAAAACCCTAGTGAAATCCCTCGGTTTAAAAGATACTGTCATCTAATGCTGCTTGTACAGGAATGTACTCGTTCTTCTCGGAGCGCTATATGTTTTTATCATGGTGCGCAAAACTGATTCGAACAACCGGATAGAAAAAATGGGAAGCTGAATAGCCCAATGTACCTATGCCCGCACCAAAATTTGTTTAACTTGGTCTGCCTCAGGGGTCTCCTGCCACCACTTCCGGCATTCGCTTCCACTAAGACTCTCAAACTGGACGGTGAGATAAGTGAGTTCCTCCTTGGTCTTCAATTTCTTGCTATTGGAACCGGAAGGGCTTGCAACTCGAATTCCCGATGCCAAAACTCTTGAATTCTTCTCCATGCTAGCTGCCAACTGACTCTTCCACGGCTTCTGCTTGCCCGCTGACTCTATGCAAAGATGGTTTATTTGTCCTTATATTTGCTGCCTCTAACCGCTACAAAAATGTCACTCTGGATGTGTTCAAGTCACCTTTCCCACAGACTGTTATGGTAGTGGAGGAAGGGACGAAGTTTGAAGTCTGAGAAAAATTGCTTCTTCTGCTTGTATATCCGTGGCCTTTCTTTGTTTTATGCCTCCATTGAACTTCTTAAAGAAATATATCTTGCTTGTTGTTTGCCACCATAACCTTTGATATGTGCAAAATTGTATTTAAAGTATCCGACAAGGAATCTCATCTGGAGGAGAATGTGGACTTCACAATTTTATTGCTGTTGTGAAGAGTGCAAAATCTCCCTGCATTGTCACAAATCCGCCCGCACGAGAACCAATCAATCCTTACCCAACCGCGATGGCATTGTTATCTATTGAGCATACTTTGAAAAAAATGGCGCCCATAGCAGCAAAGAAGCCTGGTGAGAAGCTCGTGGTGGATATTTTCAGTGCAACATGTTTAAGCCCGCGGGGCTTGCTTTAGCGGAGGCGTTATAAGTTTGGAAGGACCGAATTTAAGCCCGCGGGGGCTTCTTGTTTCCGCCGGAGGATTGAGTGACTTAAGCCCGCGGACAGTTGCCCGCGGGGCTTTTAACGCGGGACCTTCTGCTACACTCTCGCGGGGTCTTCCGCCCGCGGGACTTTAATTGCCCACGGACAGCAATTGCCCGTGGACTTTTCCTTTTTTTTTTTTTCTTTTTGAACATATATATATATTTTAAAATTCGAATACATCAAATAATAGCGGTACCTCCGGATGACGTCGCCGCCAAAGAGTGCTGTACTGATGACGATGGAGGATTCAATGACGGCGAGAACTGCCTTGCACGATATGGTTTCAACTTGGATCCGTTAACTGACTGAGCTATCTCCTGTCTGTCCAAGGTTGCCAGTTTGATTGCCCTAGTGTCGCCAATTTCTCGGATCTGATATGGTCCACCCCATCGCACTTTGAATTTGCCCGGCTTGATTTCATTACGGCCGTCATACTTCAGTCTTAACTGTCCTGGCTGGAATTTGCTACGTTTCAGATGCTTATCATGCCAGAGTTTGCGTATGTTCTGTGCCACTTCTGTTGCCCACTGTGCCAACAACCATTTCTCCTCCAGTTTATTCAAATTATTCAACCGCTCTTGTAAGATTCCGTCATCATCCAATTTGTTTTCCAACGCTATTCGGAGACTCGGAATCATGAATTCTGCTGGGACCACTGCTTCCTGTCCAAACATTAATTGGAATGGTGTGTGCCCTGTCGTCACCTTGTATGTCGTGCAGTACGCCCAGAGGGCAGCAGGTAAGTTCTCCTCCCAATCGGCACCTTCCACCGCGTAGGATTTGTAGATGATGGATGCCAGAATTTTATTGGTGGCCTCTGCCTGCCCGTTTGCTCTTGGATAGTACGGACTCGAAAGTGAATGATAAATCTTGAACTGAGTGGTGAGCAGTCGAATAACATGATTAACAAAATGACCTCCCCTATCACTTGTTAATTGTAATGGGATTCCATACCTTGTGATGATCTGTTCATAAATAAATTTTGCGGTACTGACAGTCGAGTTATTTGGTAATGCACGGGCCTCCACCCACTTGGTTAGGTACTCCGTTGTAACAATGATGTAGTGGCACCGTTGAGTCTTGCTCACCCTCAATGGTCCAATGAAATCTAGTCCCCATCTCTCAAAAAGTTCCTGCGCATGAGAGGGTTGAAGTGGCATGAAATGTCTCTTCAGCGGCTTCCCAGCCCGTTGGCAAGTGTCACATCCAACAAGCCATTCGCGCGCATCATTGTACACCATCGGCCACCAGAGTCCTGTGAGTAATATCTTCCGTGCAGTGGTGTCGAGTCCCATGTGTCCTCCTGCAGGACCCTCATGTGCTTCTTTTAACACCTGCGGTATCTCTTCTTCCAATACACACCGTCGAAGAATATGATCCGGCCCCATTTTGTAGAGCAACCCATTGATTAATTGAAATGTACGACTCCTGATTATCAACTTGCGCCTATCATTTGGTGACATCCCCGTGGGAAACTGTCTTGTTGATAGGTACTCGCCAATACTCCTGTACCATTCCGGCAGTACCCCAATCTGAAACAACTGTGTGTTAGGGAAGTCGTCATTCACACCATCCGCTGGTTCCCCTATTTTGATCCGCGACAGGTGGACAGCACTGACGTGTTTCTTTCCTGGCCGGACAATGATTTTGAAAGTAAATTCCTGCAACAGTAGCAGCCATCTGCTAATCCTTCCTTGGATGACGGGTTTGTTAATCATGTACAACGGGGCCTGGTGATCAACATAAAACACAAACGGTGTAGCAAGCAAATAGTGACGAAATTTTTGCACAGCATAAACCATTCCCAAGGCTTCTCTTTCAGTCGTGCTATAGTTCTGCTCGGCCTTTGAGAGCAACCGGCTGGCAAAGTATATTGGATGATCCAGTCCGTGATTACCAGTCTGTGCCAGGGTTGCGCCGATCGCATAGTTGGAGGCATCCACATGAACATGAAATTCTTTATTCTAGTCCAAATATGCCAGGATGGGTGCCGTAGCTAGTCGTACCTTTAGCCCTTCAAATGCCTCATCCTGCTCTTTCTTCCATCCAAATGATTCTTCCTTGCAGGTTAGCTTATCTAACGGTTGGGACACCTTGGCAAAATTTTTAATAAATCTCCGATAATAACCTATATGCCCGAGAAAAGATTTTACCTCCATCACATTAGTAGATGGTTGCATTTCCAGAATGACTCTCACCTTGTCGGGATCCGTCTTTAATCCTTCCTTACAGACAATGTATCCGAGCAGTTTGCCGTGCGGAACCATGAATCTGCACTTCTTGGGATTCAATGTTAGCCGGGCCCTGCGACATCTCTCCATACACTCACCAAGTGCTGCCGGGTGTCCGTCCTCCATGCTAAATACTGACCAATCATCCAAGAAGGCTTTGAAATTTCCCACAGACATCTTGTCGAAGATATGCAGTATAGTCCGCTGGAATGTGGCCGGTGCATTACACAACCCAAAAGGCATTCGGTTGTACGCGTAGACCCCATCTTCGACAACAAACGTTGTCTTCAACTTATCCTCCTCCGCTATAGAAATCTAATTGTATCCGAAAAACCCATCCATAAAAGAGTAGATTTCATGTCCTGCAACCTCCTCCAGAATGCTATCTGTGAAAGGAATCGGAAAAGGATCTTTGATCGTCACTGCATTCAGGCATCTAAAATCAACGCATATCCAGATCTGAATAGTATCCTTCTTTAATGAAATGACTATCGGTGACACCCATTCGCTGGTCTGTACCTTGAAGATAATGTCGGCTTCCAGCATCCGGTTGATTTCCTCCGTAACCCGTGCGGCATAGTTCTTGTTCATCCTGTAGGGTCGCTTTCGTACAGGTACAGCTTCGTCAACCAGCGGGATGCAGTGCACACAATTCCAGCGATACTCCTTTGAGGTCCTTGTATGTCCATGCAAACACATCCTTGTAGTCCATAAATATCTTGAATGCCGCGGCCTTGAGTACTGGATCCCAATTATCTCTGACTAGTATGTTCTTCGGCTCTGCCTCGTCCCCCAAATTCATCGTTTGCAGCGGAGCTTCGTTGTACTTGATTGTCTCTCCTTTACAGAATGCATGGGCGGGTGTAACATCCAACGGTGCCTCCCCCTCCTTTACTTCAGTAAACTCCTTCGGATATTCGTTCTCAATTGACAAAACATTACAGCTGTGAAATAATTCATAGTCCTCCATTTGCTAGTGGTAGAGACTGTTGACGGAATCCAAGTCGTCTACCTTCGTCCTCCTCTCCCTTAGAATCTGACGACAGGGCCTCTTCCCCTACCATTTGGGTATGTAGATCAACGACGAATCGGCGGCCTTTACTTTCGAGGGATAAAGTGTTCTTCTAATCGTGTCGAGCTCTTGCTTTGATAAGCCACCCGCGGCCCAGGATGGCGTCATAGCCTTTCCTTTTCAATGGAATCACCATGAAATCCATCAGGAACGTCTGGGTGCCAATGGTTACCGGCTGTGCCATGAGAATACCCGGTGGTTTAATACCATGTTGATCGGCGATCAGTAGCTGAAACCTTGGAGGCCACAATGTCGGCTGTCCAAGTTTCCTCCAAGTTTCTTCTGGCAATACATTTACGCCGGACCCTCCGTCCACTATAGTGTCTGTGAGAACATGTCCAAGTATGCCCATCTCGACAACTACAGGGTGTCGTTCAGATGTCAGCACCAGCAACATCTGATCTTCTCCTCCCGTAACAATTTCCTTTTCTTTTCGTCGACTCAGTTCTCTCGGTGACTTTTCCTTCTCGAGGCTTGATTCTCCTACCATATTTGAAAGAGCAGATCGAAGTTGGGGCATGGTGAGAAGCAAATCACTTACCTTTACTTGCACCTCCGTTTGCAAAATTTGTCGTACTATGTTTTGTTCTGCGGAATTTCTTGTTGAAGTGCCGGCGGTGTCCGGAGGTGTTACTGCTTGAGATACTTTTCCAAACTCCGCCCGTGCTGCCGCATATTTCTTCTTTTCTTCGGCGGGGTCCGGGTATTCTTTTGCTTGTTGCCGCGTAATTGGCAAAACTTCTTCCTCATCGGCTCCAACAGTGATCAAGTTCACTCCGGATTTTGGACATTTTGAGTCGTCGTGATCGCCGGGTCCGCACCATCGGCACAATAGTTGAGGTGTATTTGCTGTTGGACATTCCTACGCAAAATGTCCCCACAAGTTACATGCTCGGCACTGAATAATTGGTCGTCCGTTTGCATCATACTGGATCCGGCTTCTGCTCGTATTGGTATTGTTATTGTTGTTATTTTGTCCACGCCGATTATTCCTGTATCCTCCAGATGTAGCGCTGGCGGCATTCGTGTTTCTGTTACCACCTGACAGGGAAGCCTCCTGTGTGAGAAGCACCTGCGGAGATCCTCTTGTTTTCATGTTAAAGGGGCAGTCTTTTGTCGAATGTCCCATGATCTGACAGAGGTCACAGAATTGGTTCTTCGGACACGATCCTTTAGTATGACCGTCGGTCTTACATTCCGTGCACCACAATTCACTACCTTTTGGCTCTTTCTGCATATTTTTAAACTCCATCATTCGAACCATATCCTTCTGTAAGGCACGAACCTTTTTGCTACTACCTTCGTCGTCGCTGCTATCATCTCCAGCAGATTCCTCGTCATCAGAGTCAGAGGAGCTAGTTTTCTTCTTCTTTGTCTTGTGCGCACTTTCAAGGTCCAGTGCTCTGTTATAAGCATCGACATAGGACAGCGGTGGTACAATTTTCATTTTCCTCTGCAACTGGGAGCGTAGGCCGTCCACAAACCACCTTTTCTACAATTCGTCTGTCGGCTTGCTTTCCATTTTGTTTATTAAGTCTTTTAATCTCCTGGCATAGACATGGACAGTTTCGTGCTTCCCCTGCTCGGTATTGAAAATTTTCGCTACGATTTCATTATCATCCTGCAAGAGTTTAAACTCCGCCAAGAACTCCTTTTTAATCTTATCCCATGTATCCAGTTTCTGCGGATCCATATCCGAAAACCAATCAATCGCGACACCCCGTAGGGTTGCCGGAAATTGCCTGACCCAATCGTCGGCATCTGTGATTCCATTTGCCCGCTAGATCATCTCACAAGTCTTACAATGTCGGATGGGGTCGGCTATACCATCACCTTCAAATTTTGGCAGCTTTTCTTTGGGTCCCGCCATAATACTAGAGGTCTACACTCCTACACTGGCGGTCGGCCCTCCCACACCGGCAATCTGAACTCCCACACCAACGGTTTGAACTCCTGCACCGGCGGTTTGCACTCCCACACTGGAGGTGTCGACAGTTGCAAACTGGGGTGAAGAAGAAGGATCCTCCGAAATTGTTTCCCACGGAAGTCTATCCTGGACGAAGAGGTCACTCCATGCTCGTGCTCCATCAGCACTGCGAGCCGTGCGAGTTGATGCTCTTCCGTTTGAATTTTCTTCCCTCGGCGAACACAAATTCAAGAACTCCTCTCGTGCTTCCTCTGCCAATTCCACCCGCTGCCGAGTCTCCAACAATTCTTCCGCGCTATGGTTTTCGTCGGCAATCTTCTAAAATCTCCGTCGGCGTTCGGCTTGTTGTGCCAGAATTAAATTCTCTTGTGCAGTACGGATTCCATCTTTTCCCTTGACCTTATTTCGATCCTTGTTAAGCTGATTTGGCATTAATTTTCATTCCTCCCACCTTCCAGATTCATACGGCAACGGCGCCAAATGTTTACCGTACAAGTAAAGAAAATGAACGCATACAGACAATGAACACGAACAACAGAAGTATATTCGCAATAGTAGATGATTGATGATTTACAATGATCCCAGACGGGATATAAATACTACCGCCGAACCTTCCCGAAGGAGTCCGTCGGCCACAAATATTCTATCCGCTACAAACTATTTACCGATGACGTCGGCTACAGAATACAGAAACACCGCCGGACCGTTGGCTACAGAATACCGAAACATTGCCGGACCGTCGGCTACAAAATGCAAAACACCGTCGGACCGTCGGCTACAGAATACAAAACACCGCAGGACCGTCGGCTACAGAATAGAAAATACTGCCGGAACCATCCAGTCGGCTAACAAGCTTTTGGATTAGATTGTGTTGAGATTTTGATGGTAAAAATCTCAATATAATCAAATCCAGAAGCTAAGCACCATAATTATTCTCCTCTCCAATTCAAACAATAATCTTTAGCAAACTCTCTCCTTAGACACGGTTGAAACAGTAAGGAGGAATGGCAAATTGTTTTACCTCAATAACAATTTGCAGAGCAATCTCAGAATTATTCTTAGAACTCCAAAATCCTCAGCCAGATGATAGAGAAATAAAATAATATTCCAGGATCAAGTTCTCATAATGAGAATAATATTTATAATAGCACTTATGCAAATTGGCTTATCATTACACCTTTCACTAAAGAGGCTTCAACATCACAACATCACTTTATATTATATAACATAAAGTGCATCTATTAGTAAGCCTCTATAACTTATGAAATAAATATGATTCTCCAATAAATTATCTCATCTTGAGCAAATGATTGAATGAATGACCACCACCATTGAGCCAACATTTGCCCTACCAAAAATGGTAATTGACCATAAATAAACTTACTAAAAATAGCAAGTCTACAACTAAGACCCTCAAATCCAACTGCAACTCACGAGCGTTGTGATGATGAGCTGGCAAACCGTGGCCTCGGGAACTTGTTAAATTGGGGATATTACAAGCAAGATGATCTCAACCCACTTTGATGGTTGTGGCAAGGTTATAACACAAGCTTGGTTAGATAAGCTCGACACTTAACTTGTATTGCAACCCATGATTGATGAGGATACCATCCGCTTTGTTGTGCTGCATTTGGACGAAGTAGCTCATGACTGGTGGTACCATGGGCTCGTTTCACTACATCATAATCAAAAAGTTTCCTTTCAAGAGTTTGTTGATAGCTTGGTTTGTTTGATAGGATGTCATGTCCCCATTTTGGAGGCAATTTGATTTAATTAATTTAATTAATTAGGTTGTCCAAAATAATGAATATTTTATGAGGATGACTAATTAATTATATTAATTAAATAAATAAGTGGTATTAAGTTAATTATTTATAAAGTTATCAAATTAATAAATATTAACAGGTAACTTTATATTTAATTAATTTAATAAAGTGACTTGAATTATAAAATATTTTTTATAAAGTCACTAATAGATAAAATAAAATAATGTTCTAGAAGTTTCTGGAGAAGGTGGAGAAAAAGAATAAATAGGCACCCCAGGCTTCATTCTAATCATCCAGATTTGTTGTTGTTGATGTTGATGTTTGTTGATGTGCATTGTGGAGCCTAGGGTTTCTGCAATAGTCACAATTGGCCATTGAGAACGAAAACTCTCAATTGGTACGCAATTTTGAGGGTGTGAAATATCACTTGAATTATTGCAGTTGGGAGGAAGATACTTCAGTCTTCTATTTGTGCTACATTGAGAAAAAATATTTGAGGCCATTGAGAACGAAAACTCTCAATTGGTACGCGATTTTGAGGGTGTGAAATATCACTTGAATTATTGCAGCTGGGAGGAAGATACTTCAGTCTTCTATTTGTGCTACATTGAGAAAAAATATTTCAGTTCGAAAAAGCAGGCCGAAAAAGCAGTTCGAAAAAACAGGCCGAAAAAGCAGTTCGAAAAAGCAGTTCGAAAAAGCAGGCGGAAAAAGCAGTTCGAAAAAAAGCAGGCCGAAAAAGTAGTTCGAAAAAGCAGGCCGAAAAAGCAGTTCAAAAAAAGCAGGCCGAAAAAGCAGTTCGAATAAAGCAAGCCGAAAAAGCAGAACCGAAAAAGCAATCTGAAAAAGCAATTTCGAAAAAGCAAAAAAAATTTATTATAGCCATCTACAATCAGGTTCTTCACTTCTCATTTGGCATATTTTCTGAGAAAAATAGGTTTTCAGCTGAGTACAAAATATAGCTTCAGCATTTCACTATTTCCATATTGTACTTGTCTTTGTTTGCCATTTGGCATTAGTGGTATCAAAGGAAGGCTAGGATTTTGCAATTAAAGAGCATTGTAATTTTTAGACTATCTAACCCTAGAGTTGATGATCAGCTTATTAGTTTGCATTCCAATTGTTTGACAAAATATCAATTGGCTGTAAGTTCTTTTTTGGGCATAAATAATGTTATAATTTTGCATGCTAAGTGTTTATATTAATAACACTTGGTTGTAAGTGCATTAATGCCATCTTAGGTTGCATCCAGAGTATTTGTCATCATTACTAGTTGCTGTAGCTGCATATTGCAAGTAGTTAAGTCACATATTTGTATTGAGTATTGTCAAAATTAGTTGCACATTCATGTTAGGTCATTGTTTAGACAATCTGGAGTCTTTTTGTACGCATTCTCTTTGATGCAAATCGAAACAAGAGTCATTGCAGCAATCTGAAAAGTTATATCAGTCATATGACCCCTTGTATGCAAAGCTTTTTGACAAAATTCTTCGAGTCTTAAATCAGCATTTTAAGGTCAGAATTGAGCAGGATTATTACAGTGGTATCAGAGCTTGCTTGCAAACTGTTTGATGAAATGTCAAACCACTGAAGTATAAAGATTTTTGGTCTTGGAAGAAGTTATAACCTATTGGGGTTATTAAATAGGAAGGACCTTGAGACAAACCTAATAGAGCTGCCACAATTGAGATAGACAGGTGTGCTTGAGGCCTTTATCAATGAGTTTTTGTGGCTATCAGAGATGGTATATTATATCTCAGAGAGGAGATGAGTCATGCTATTCATAGAGGGTTTAGTTGAGCCACCTAGAGGGTAGGTTAAGTCCTTGGATCCACCTACCTTACAGGAAGCAATGGAAAAGGCAAGGAATCTTGAGTCATCTACTCCACGAAGCAAGTTTTCTTCAAAACCTACTACTTCATCATATGATAAAGAAGCTCCTGAGAAAGATGATAGAGCTGATTCTATGCGTCTTATGGTAGCCACTTTAGATCAACAGATGCTAAATGATCTTAGGAGAAGGTGACTGTGTTTCTATTGTAGAGCCTAAGGATAAAAATAAGATAATGGATTGGTTTTATGATGATGATGAGAGTTTTGATTTTTCTGGATACCCAACTGACCATGAGCATGAGACACATGAGGCTTCAGGGGATGGTGATGAGAAGATTGATGATTCAAACCTCAAGGTGGTGTACCTTTCTAGCATGAGAAAGGAAGGTGCCTTCAGAATGTGTGGGCTCTTGGCAGGGGGGCAGCATGTTATTGCACGCTTTGATACAGGTGCTACACAATTTTTTTGATTCACATTTGGTTGCCAAGATAGGGATTAGGACACAGGACTTTGGGAGACTTAGGGTATAGGTGGCTGATGGTTACACCCTTAGGTGTAATAAAATGATTTTTGAGCTTCCCATGAAGTGAAATAATTATTTTTTAAAGGCGGATTTTAATGTGGTAGACACGGGAAGCACTGATATAGTACTTGGTATGAGCTGGTTGCATACTATTGAGGACATTTATGTCAGTACCAAAAAGTTTAATGTCCCCATTTTTCCCAGCATTGGAGTTTTAGGGATTAGCCTATTATTGTGATCTTAATAGGCTAATTATTATAGATAGAGGGTCTTTTGTGGCAGTGGCTTGGCTTGGGAGGGTCTTATCTTCTCCAAATTTTAGTAAGCTACAGGTTGGTCTTCGTTTGGCTCAGATTGGACTTCGTTTAGGCTTAGTTTTGTGTATTTACTATTTGTGGTAAGTTTAATGTTGATCGAGATGAACTCTTTCTATTTTTGGAAAGTGTATTTGGTCACAGAGAAGTAATAGGCATGACTCCTATTTTAGACGACATATTTAAATGATTAGTATTTTGGGAGTTATTATATTTTTAGTGTCAAATTATTAATAATTATTAAATGGCTTATTATAAAGTTATAATTTAACTTTATAATTTCACTTAAGTTGAGAGTTGAGTTGTCATTGGAAAAAGTGTCATTTATTAATTAGTTAAGCCAAGTCAAGTGAGAGAATCTAAAGGAAGCTTCTAATTAATGTTGTGTGGTGAAACTTCTTGAGTCAAGTTACATTTTGGCAATAAAAAGGAATTTGGAGGTTATAAATACAAGCCCATTTGTTGAGAAAAGCATGCTTGGATATTTATTTGCTTTTGTTTCCTTTGTGGCTTTTCTGAGTTCTGATTTTTGTGCCCTTGCTGAAGTATAGGTGTCTGAATTCTAGATTGTTCCATTGGATCTGCAGCTGAAGTATTGTAGATTCAAATCGGAGATTTTCTTCCAGATTGTGTTGCAAATAGTTGCTGAGGTAAAACTATTTGCTATCTTCTCTTACTGTTCTCATTGTGTCTAAGCAGGAATTTGTTTTCATTGATTGTTGAACAAATTGGAAGTAATTCGTTGGCTGAAGATTGTCTTGAAAATCTGTGATTGAAAGAATGTTGTTTGTGGAATATCTTCTCATACTGTTTTGGATGTAGCTTGGAAGAATTCATTGTGCTGAGAGTTTGTAGTGGATGGAATTTTGGAAATTGTTTTGGAGTCTTCCTTTACTGTTACTGCTGTTGGTTCAACATTGGCTGAAGCAATTTGTATGCAAATTTCCGTACTTAAGGACTGAGATTGGAAGGTTGGGCATTGTGTTAGAGTATTGTTTGCATTTGATTGGCATTCTCAGGTCTGCAACGTTGGTTTCTTTTAACCTCTTAGCCTGGACGCCAAGCTGCTGCATTTTGGTGAGGAGTCTTTTGTGATTTCGGGTGCCGAAGACCTGGCTGGGTGTTGTTACATTTTGCATAAAGCTTCAGTGATCTCATGCTTAGAGATTTCTGCTGTTGGATATTATTTCTCCTGTAGTCTTGGACTAATTTTGGGCTCACATGTACATCTGATCAAAGGCATTGGATATCTTTATGTTGGTCGCTTCCTATACATCTATCTGGACCTCCATATCTGCTCATATCAGAACATTTGTTTTTTCAGCATCATGGTCTTGCCAATAGCTACCTAGGAATTGGTGAATTGGAATGTAACTCAAAGGGGAAATTGAAGGTCTGTTGCAACTTGTATCAAATTTTCCAGTCTCATCATTATTTGTAATAAACAAAGTTAGTTTTCTTGCAGCCTTCAGAATTGATAGATACTGAATTTTCATTGATTCTAATTTTACGAGGTGGAACATTAGTGGCAATTGATGCTTTCATATCATTTCTTTGTTAGAAAATCCGAAACCCCAAGAAACAACACACTTGAATTATCAGAGTATGCTTGCAAAGAGCTTGATGTAATGTCAAACATCTAAAAGTAAAGTAGTTGATGATTTGTTAGAGTTAGAACTCGTTGGGGGTTTTACAAAAAGGATGGAGTGAGATTCATTAAGGATGGCAAACCACACATCCTTAAGCCCATTACAAATAGTAATCTGAAGGTCATTTCTTTTAGGTGTATGCAACATCTTGTACAACATAATGATATAGTTGATTGGGCAGCAGAGTGTAGGACATTGCCTACTTTAGATGGGACAAACAAGCCAACCTACCACCCAGATATTCAATAGCCTAGAACTAAACTCTCTAAAGTGTTTAGTGACATACCCCTTGGGAGACCACGTGATCAAGGAATAGAGCATATTATTGAGGTAGAGGAGGGCACTAAGTCCGTTATGATTACTCCTTACCAGCAACTTAAGAGGCTTAAGGATCAGATAGAGAAGACCATATAGGAGTTGCTCGCTATGGGACATATTAGGCCGAGGAAGTCTCCTTTTGCTTCATCAATTGTATTGGTGAAGAAAATGTATGGGACTCTAAAAATGTGCATTGATTAATTGATGCTAAACAAGAAAACTATTAAGAACTAGTATCCAATTCTACGGATTGATGAGCTGCATGGGGGATGCTACTTCTCCAAAACTGATTTGAGATTAGGATATCATTAGATAAGGGTCAAAGAAAAGGATGTGGAGAAGATGACATTCAGGTGATGTTGTGGCTGCTTCCAATTTCTAGTCATTCCCTTTGGCTTGACTAATGCCCCAACCATATTCCAATCTATAGTGAATAGAGTCTTCCATAATTAGTTGGGGAGATTTGCTCCAGTGTTTTATGATGACATACCTATTTATAGTAAGACATAGGACGATCATGTAGCACAATTGGATACAGTATTGGATATTATTGATAGGGCTTTCTTGTATGCAAAGGAGTCCAAATGTGCATTAGGCATGATTAAATAGCTTTATCTTGGGCGCATCATCAGTGTAGAGGGAGTTTGCACGGACCCTGATAAGGTTCCTTCTATACTGGATTAGCCTACATTGGAGAACTTGACACAACTTAGGGGTTTCATTGGGTTGTGTGTATTCTACCACATACTTGTTGGTAGGTTTGTCTCGACATGCAACTCCCTTTATTGATCTGACCTGTGAGGGTTCATTTGAGTGGATTGCTTAGGTACAAGAGTGCTTTAAGAAGTTCAAACTGATTATCACATCATGCCCAGTGTTAGCATTGCTAGACTTCACAAGGCCATTTGAGTTGCATTGTGATGCCTAAATTGAGGGTAGTGGTGCCGTTCCACCATTCCATTGTTTTTGAGAGAAGGAAGCTCTGGGTTCTTGATAAATTGTTTAGTGTTTATGATAAGGAGATGCTGGTCATTATGCATGCCTTGGCCAAATTTAGCTAGTACTTAGTTGATAGTAAATTTTGCATTGAAATAGATCACAACAACTTGAAGCATTTCCTTGGACAGTGGGATCTTAATGAGAGGCAACTGAAGTTGGTCAACACGTTACAGTCCTATGATTTTGTTATCTCCTATAGTAAGGGTACACAAAATGTTGTAGTTAATGCCCCCTCTTACGAAGACCCCACTTGGGTGTGATTACAGAGATAGTTGAGGATTAGAGACACTTGATTATTGCAAATTATGGCAGGGATCAATAGGCAACCAATATTGTTGATTATAGCATAGAAGACAATAGTTATACCCTTGCAAATGAGCTGATCATTTACGAGGGGAGGATTTGTTTGTTCCTAGGATTAGGTGTCAAACAGATCATATTGCGGGCCTTTCATGATTCTCCATTGGTTGGACACCTAGTTCTTTAAGACCTATAGACATATTCTGGAGAGGTTGAGATGGAAGGGCCTAAAGTCAAATGTGCAACAATATGTTAAAGAGTGCTTTGCTTGTGAGCAGATCAAATAGGAGCATACCTATCCAACCGAGTTGCTACAACCACTTCTCGTTCCTGAGCAAAAGTCAAAATGTTTATCTATGGACTTGGTTGTGGACTTGTCGAAAGCCAAAGGCAAAGATTGCATTTATGTGGTAGTAGATCGCCTTACCAAATATATCCACTTCTTTCCCATCACCACCACTTTTTCAGCCGTGTAGATTGCAAAGTTGTTTTTTAGGGAGGTGTTTAGATTGCATGGTTTAGCTCAAAGTATTGTGAGGGTCCGAGATAGCTGTTTCACGAGTCACTTCTGGCAGGATTTGTTTAGACTATGTGGGACATAGTTCACTTATGAGCACTAGTTACCACCCTCAGACTGATGGTTAGACTGTGATTGCTAATAAATGGGTGGAGGGCTATTTGCAGAATTATATATCAACTCCTTTGTAGGCTTGGGGGAAGTGGATATATTTATGTGATTGCTCTTATAATTCCACTCACAATTAATGTCAGCCATTGAAAGGTGGTGCGGATAGTTCGATAAAAGGTGGTCAACCGCAGGATGACTTCCTAGGTGGCGAAACAAAAGGAGGCGATTGGCCCGCGTGGCCTAGTTGGCTCGTGGAATTGTTTGACTTGCTTTGACCTCGGGTTCATGAGCCCAGAAACATGGGGAAATCGATTTTTTTTTTGCCGCGGATCTGATTTCACGATCAATTGCCACCAACTCAGTAGTAAATGATAAGTGCAGAGGACTTTCTAATCTATCATGGCGACCTATCTACCCATGTCAGAGGAATGTTGTGGCGCCGTTTCTATCTACTCAAGGCATTCTTTCAAGGAATTGTTAGATTTTTTGTGCCCAGATCAGATCTTTGATTGGATTTTCAGTGCTAAGAATTTATGATGGTGGGTAGAAGTTATTGCAGAGCTAAAATTCTCAGTTATGCCTGAACTATAAAGGCATGTTTTGTTTTCATTTTAGAGGTCGACTCCTTTCTGATTTCTCTGCTACTGCTTGCAGATTTGCAGTGTAAAATTCCCTTTGTCTCTGAGCTGTACAACATTCTGTATCATCTCCTTCAGCCATCAATGCGCATGTGCATGAATCTTGCCTCTCATTGGTGTATTATTGAGATCTATAGCTTGCATGCTGTATCTATTCTTGCCCTATTGGATAACATATAAGTGAAATCCCTCTTTCCTTGTGTTATTCAGTCTGGTTCCCTGATCTGTATGTGGTTATTGATTGACATAAGTCTGGATGTGTATGTCCTTTGAATGTTATCTTGGTTTTGTAGTGCATATATGGGCAGAAGTGAGTCTGAACACTCTATTTGGTGCATCACCTTTGTAGTTTAGGTAGGGTAGAGTTGTTTTTTGCATCTCCTTCTCCTTTTCCTTCCGAGAGTAGTTAGGTGCGCCCTAATAGTAAGAGGAAGCCAGCCTTCTCCGAAGACTCGACCTCACAGTTCAAGTCCCACAGCTTAGAGGTTGTTTCCATTGTTTCACTAGGTTGTCCTCGCGCATAGGCTTTGGACAAGGGTGCAAACCTAAGTGACAACAGTTTTTGGCACGCCCGGTGGGACATTTTTTCAAACAAAATTTAAAGTCTACTAGTGTCAAGAAGAAAGAGTTTCAGAGATTAATGCGGAAGAGGTAGTGCTGGCTTCAGTATTCAAGCCTTCAAGAGGCTGATTCTTCAAAGTACTTGGCGACTCTGAACATCAACAAATCTAGTTCCAGGCCAAAGTTGCAGTGATTCATGCCCAGAGCTGAAACAAGGGCATCTTCTAGATGTAAATTTCAATATCAAGAGCTTTCTCTTTCAAATCCTAGAAGAAGGAGGACTAGAATTTCATTATCGCCAGTTAGGGGTGTAATAACAGTTAATATACCTGTAAGATCTGTCTCTACCCCTCCTGCTGTTCGAACTTAGCCTAGATTGCCATCAACACTCATCAATAGAACACTTGTTTACATGGCACAGCCAAGAGTTCATGCTTTTGCCACCTTTAATGGTGGAAGTCTTCTATTGTTAGCCCAAAGACATGATATACCAGTATCTGCACTAAAAATTATACCTGATTTTACTAGTGAAACTTCCATCTCCCCTTTAGAGCATATCCAAGAAGTAGCAAATGCCTGTAATATTCATGGTATCACAGAGGATGATGTTGCTGTCAGACTTCTAGCCTCATCTTTAAAAGGAAAAGCATTACAGTGGTATAGAGGCTTAGCTCATGGTTCTATAACTAATTGGGATGGACTAGGAGCAGGATTATGCAAACATTTTGAGGATAGAAGTGACCATCTGTCACTTTTAGAGCAGCTGACTACTATAAAAAGGGCCCCCCATGAATGTATGACTGATTTTAATTATAGATTTCAAAAGACATGGGATAGAATACCTACTTCGGTGAAACCTACCCCTGGTAATGCCTACTTGCATTACCTTAGAGCTTTTAACAGTGATATTGCCACTACAATCCAAACTATGGGAGGAGATACCTTGCCTAATGCTTATGAGATAGCCATAAAAGCTGAGAACATCCTGATACAAGGAGGCAAACTAGCTCCGAGGCCCCCTACGCCTTTCTTCCCTGATGTTCCCAACCACCAATCGGCAATGGCCCCTCTTCCTACAACTTCTACATCACAAGCCCTTACTCCAGTTCCCCAAGTTTCCACATCCTCAAACAGGATTGATGAACTCAAAGAGATGCTCCAAGGTTTAGTGCTGAATACAGATAAGAGAGAGAGAACCCTGGATAAAAATTTGCAAGAGCAGGGGAAGGAGTTGAAAGACCAAGGAAAGAGATTAGAGGATAGTTTTTCTATGATACAAAAAATGAGTAACAAGGTGGTGGCCTTAGAAAGGCAGCAAGCTCAAGGTGGCAAGCCTCCCCAATTGCAATATCAAGCTCCAAATGGTGGTAGGCCTCCTAATCAGTGGAATAGCTCTTTTGATCAGGGTAGGCAAAATAGTCATGCTTCTGCTTCAAGCCCAAATCAGAACAGAGCTATAGTCCCTCAAAATAACTTGGCCCAAGATCAAAATTTCTGTCCTTCCTGCAACTATTCTTATGCCTATTGCATGTGCCAGAAGGCAGAATCTTATTTGGCCCTAACTGACCAAGAACCTGCAGCAAAGCAATCATACAAGGAGGATCATCCCAAGGAGGCCTCATATATTCAAGGACATGATGATTGCTCTTTCATGAATCATCAGATTGGGGAGCATTGTAATGTAAACCAGGATTCCGTTGCTCATAACACAAGAAGTAAGAGGAGAGCTATGGAACATGCTGCCCCTCCTTCTCCTAAGCAGGCCTCAACTTCAAGTGCTGCACCTCATGCACATGTAGCAAATGAACAAACAAGTACTTCACAGCAGCAAAAGGAAGATTCTAGAAAGAAAGATGCAAGTGATCCTTATGTTGCCCCATCTCAACCTCTTAGAAGTGCAGCTCCCAAAGTTCCTACCAAAGTTCCTAATACACCATTTAGTATGGTAGAGCAAATGAAGAAGACCAATATGAATATTTCTATGTGGGATGCTATTGCTACCATACCAATACAGAAGAGGATGTTGCAGCAAGAGTTGGAGAAGGTTGAACCCAAGGATCAGCCATCTATCATGGAGAGTGCCATAAGTCTAGTACAACCAGCAAGGGATGTGGAGACAAATAAAAAG
Source organism: Cupressus sempervirens (assembly GCA_028749045.1). Taxonomy (NCBI): domain Eukaryota; kingdom Viridiplantae; phylum Streptophyta; class Pinopsida; order Cupressales; family Cupressaceae; genus Cupressus; species Cupressus sempervirens. Next base: position 155,417,353 of record CM053786.1, read on the forward strand.
GTTAGACCTCCTCCATTCTATGTTTCTCTGATTATAGGGGGCAGATTAGTCCACAATTGCATGATAGATTCAGGGGCTAGTAGCTCAGTAATGCCTAGGTGTGTTGCCGATGCTTTAGGAATGAAATATGAGCCCATTGTTAGGGATGTGTTACAATTAGATGGTAGTACTGTCAAAACTGTAGGTATCCTTAGGAATGTGGAGATGGCCTTACATGCATGCCCTGGTTGCACTGTAATTCAAGACATATCTGTTGCTGAAGTCAAGCCCCATTTTGTTATCTGTCTTTCAAGAGACTTCACTGCTCAAATTGGTGGATTCATATCTGCTGATTGGTCATATATGTCATTTAAGACCAGATATGGAGCCAATGCCTCAATTAGAGCAGAACCTCAAGCCCTTCATGACACTGAATCTTACACCCCCAATCCCATCAACATGAATTGCCCTATTCTAGAGATGGATGAAAATGACATAGTAAATGAGCCTGCCACTTCCATAGCAGAGATTCCTGATTTCTTCTTGGATGAATGGGCTAGTACATATCAGTTTGAACCTATGTCAGAAACTCTTGAGACAGGCCTTAGTACATATTGCATAATAGAGAAAGATGCTCAAGTTCCTGATCTAATTGGAACTAATGATGATATAAGTGGGATATGGAGTATGTACTTTGATGGCTCAAGGAATAGAAATGGATCAGGGGCTGGTGTTATGTTGATCTCTCTTGCACAAATAAGATACTACTTCTCCTTTAGGCTCCAATTCAGTTGCACCAATAATGTGGCCGAGTATGAATCCTTGATTCAAGGCCTCCTACTTGCCCAAAAGAGAGGAATTCAAGCCTTGAGAGTATATGGAGACAGTGAGTTAGTAGTCAATCAGGTGAGAAACCAGAACATCACCAAAAATGGCCTGCTCAAGTCTTACAAACACAGAGTCTGGGATTTGCTTGAGGGCTTCAACGCATTTAATATTCAGAGCATTCTTAGGAAAGAAAAATGACATGCTGATAGACTCGCAGCAGTGTGTGCATCTTATAATGTACCAGGGAATCTTGAGGAGAAGAAGCAACAGATAAGGGTGGTAGTGAGGCCTGCCATCCCTGACAACAACACTCATTGGCAGGTGTTTGATTCTGATGAGCAAATTGTGAGTTTCTTGCAGAATGAGGCAGAATTCTCAGATAGAAACCAGTCAAGACTGCAAGATCAGTATAGTGATCAGATCATTCATCTCAGTTCTAACAAGTTGCCCAAGGGTCTCATTACCTTGGAGAGTGCCTTTAATCCTGATGATCAAACAAGAGGCAAAGGAATGAATCTAGTTGCAGAAAAGGATGATCACGCCCCAGTTACAATTGCTGATGGAAAATCTCTGAACATGGGGAAGGTATGTTCTGAAACTAAGCAAGAAAACTTCATCCATATATGTCAAGAATTTAATGATGTATTTGCTTGGACATATGATGACTTAAAAGGGTTTGACCCTAGTTTGTTTCAGCATACCATAGATTTAGTTGATAAAGCCAAACCAGTAAGGCAAAAACAGAGGCCAGTGAATCCTAAGATTGAGCCTCTAATGAGAAAAGAACTATCCAGGTTGATAGAGGCTAATATAATATATCCTATCAAACACTCATCATGGGTAGCTAACCTTGTCCCTGTAAGGAAGAAAAATGGAGAAATCAGATTGTGTGTGGACTTTAGGGATCTTAATCAGGCTTCTCTTAAAGATCACCATCCTCTCCCTTCCATGGAGCAAATTCTGTCCAGAGTTAGTGGGTCAAGGAGATTCTCTTTTCTTGATGGGTTTTCTAGTTATAACCAAGTGTTGGTTAAAGAATCTGACAGACAGAAGACAACATTTACTACTAAATGGGGCACCTATGCTTATTGCAAGATGCCATTTGGGCTAACCAATGCAGGTGCCACATTTCAGAAGGCAAAGGAGATGGCCTTCAAAAAATTAATTGACAAGTTTGTCTTAGTATACCTTGATGATATAACTGTATATTCAAAAAATGTACAAGATCATTTTAATCATCTAAGGCAAGTATTTCTAAGATGTAGAGAGTTTGGGGTTTCCCTTAACCCAGCCAAGTGTGTCTTTGCTACAAGCCAAGGAAAATTATTGGGACACATTGTATATAAGGATGGGCTGACCATTGATCCAGAAAGAACAAAGGCGATACTTGCCCTTCCTCTTCCTAAACACAAGAAGGGGCTGCAAAGTTTCCTTGGTAGAATAAATTTTGTAAGAAGGTTTATTCCTAATCTTGCTACCATGGTGAAACCTCTTACAACTATGCTTAAGAAAGGTATGGTCTTCTCATGGACCAAGGAAGGGAAGGAGAGTTTTGAAGAGATCAAGACAGCCATAGCCTCAGCCCCTACTCTCATGAACCCAAATTTTGAGAAAGATTTCATCCTCTACACTTTAGGTGGCGAGTCAAGTATCTCCGCTATCTTGACTCAAGCAAATAACAAGGATGAGGAGCGGCCCATAGCCTTCTTCAGTGAAGGGCTCAAGGAATATGAAGATAAGTACAACTTTGTTGAGAAGCAGGCCCTTGCGGTCATCAGAGCCTTGAAGAAATTCAAGCACCTCTTATCCCACAATAAAATCCGTTTGTTGGTGCCCCATGCCAGTGTAAAGGATTTTCTATTAAGCAAGGATATCGGTGAAAAGAGAGCTGGATGGATCACTAAGGTAATGGAGTACGATGTTGATATTCAGATTACCAAGCTGGTAAGAGGGAGAGGATTGTGCAAAGAAATGTTATCAGGACAGGATTCTGATGAAGAGACTGTTATGGTAATAACAGAGCAGCAGGAGGTAAGAAATGCTAATGGTCCAAGGAGCTGGATAGATGATATGAAGAGCTTCTAATCAGGGAATGGATACCCTCAGGGATTGGACAGAACTAAAAGGAGACAATATAGACTGCAGTCCATTCACTATGTTGTGATTGATGGTATCCTATTCAGGAGGGATTTTAATGGGACCCTGTTGAGATGCATTGAAAAGTATTAGGCTGAGAGGATGATTAAGGAACTTCATGATGGCCTTGATGGTGGCCATTTCTCTGCAAGAAGAACTACCATGAAGATCATGAGGGCTGGTTATTATTGGCCATCTCTGTTCCATGATTGTTATGGATATGTGAGAAAATGTGAGAAGTGTGCTTTCTTCTCAGGCAAACAGAGGCTTGCAACTCTCCCCCTTCGTCCTATTCAGGTTGATCAGCCCTTTACCCAATGGGGGTTGGATTTTATAGGCCCCATTAGTCCTCCATCTAGTGCAGGTCATAAATAGATTTTGGCTGCTACTGTTTAGTTCACTAGATGGACAGAGGCAGTTGCCTTGAAGGATGCCACAGAACCATTAGTTGTTGAATTCCTTGATGGAATTGTATCTAGGTTTGGTGCTCCTTCTACTATCATCTCGGACAATGCTAAGTCTTTTGTTGGAACCCAGATTTGTGCATGGGCAATGAATCACAATATCTACCTGAGCACATCATCAAATTACTATCCCCAGGGTAATGGTTTGGCTGAGTCTTCCAACAAGAATCTGATCAGAATCATGAAGAGGACAATAGAAGACAATTAGAGGGTCTGGCATAAGAAATTAAGAACTGCTCTGTGGGCTGATAGGATAACACCCAAGAGATCTGTTGGGAATTCACCTTTTGTGCTGGTATATGGTAGGGAAGCCAGACTCCCAATCTCATTGGAATTCCCATCCTTGGAGTTGGCTCATCAGCTTGAATTGATTGAAGATAGTGCCATGTCAGTAAGAATGACAGAGCTAATTGAGTTAGAAGAGAAAAGAAATAAAACTATGCAGACCCTAGAGATGCATCAGCAGTAGATAAAAAGGAGTTTTGATAAGAAAACTACGGTCAGAACCTTCAGAGAAGGAGATTTAGTTCTAAAGTGGGATGTAGATAGGGCAAAACCAGGAAGACATTCCAAATTTGATGCACTATGGAGTGGCCCCTATCTGATTGCCAGTTGCAAACAAGCTAATGCATTCAAGCTAAGTCGGCCCAATGGAGAGATTTTGCCCATTCCAGTGAAAGGGATCTATCTGAAGCCCTGTTTCTGAAAAATTTGGGAATCCATGTAGATAAGTAATTTAGTTTCTTTCTGTTGTTTCCTGCTTTTTAATAAAGTGCGCGTGCACATGGTTCTCTCTTTGAGTTGCCAGCTTCCGAATTTTTGACAGTTTTGAGGTTACAAAAGCAGAGCTAGGGTTTTCAATGTTTTGATCTCCTCTCAGAAGGGTTAGGGTTTTGCAGTTCTCAGATTCATACTTTTTTCACTCCATGGCCCAATGGATTGTTTACAGGCACTGGTCATGCATCGAGCAGGCTCATGCCCCCTGTGAGTCGCCAGAAATGTTGTATTTTAATCTTCTCGCCGAATTCATAATTCATATTGCCCTTCCCGCCTTTGAAATATCCATAGTCAAATACTCGTGGAAATATTTAAATACCAAAGTTCTAAACCTTATGATATATTTTGCGGCTCGCAAGTTCTCCATCGTTAGATCTGCAGAGATCAAGGGCAGGCGCCATCGCGCTATGGAGAAGCTGCACGAGATTTACGTTAGCAACATGGCGCCCTATTGACACGTGTCTGGTGGGTCCAGCTTGTCGGGCGAACATGTTTTGGCGGGCTGGAAAGTTCAAAAGGCGGCAAAGCACCATGGCGCCAATGGAAAAATCACGAGTTTTCCGTTAGCGACATAGCGCCCGGCCGGCCGGAGGGTGTTTCTACGGTGAGTCCCAATGCTCGGCGGGCAAGGTTCGTGGCAACGGAAAATGTTCACGGGCGGACCAACGGAAGCGGGCCGGGAAGTCAAAAATGCCGGTGGGGCGCCATGTTACCATTGGAAAATTCACGAGTTTTTCGATAGTGACATAGCGCCCGAACGGAAAAGTCACTATGGCAAGACTTCAGGCAAGTGGGCGGGTCCCAGCTAGTACCTTGTCAGCTCAGTTGAAGTTCCATGCCATGCTAGCCAATCAAAATGGAACACGTCTACGAAGGAAGGAATTATTACAGTTGGGCGCTATGGCGCTATGGGGATTTGGCCTCGATTTCCTCATAGCGACATGGCGCTTAGTTGACACGTGGCCGCTCTGTGGGGTCAAAGTCTTGGGTCTGCCAAGGTGGTGCTTCATATGGCCAATGGGGGACTGCCACGTATGTCAAATCAGAACACAGATAGATCATGGGACCAGATCTTCAACGCGGCCAGTGCAGTAAAGGGTTAAGTTCTCCACTGTCAGATCTGCAGAGATCAAGGGCAGGCGCCATCTCGCTATGGTGAAGTTGTGCGATCTTTACCATGGCGACATAGCGTTTTGTCGACACGTGTCTTGTTGGCTCGGCCAAAGTTGACGGTTAGCGACTGGCAGTCAGTGCAATCGTCGCAGTTAATGTCAGCCATTGAAAGGTGGCGCGGATAGTTCGATAAAAGGTGGTCAACTGCAGGAGGACTTCCCAGGTGGCGAAACAAAAGGAGGCGATTGGCCCGCGTGGCCCAGTTGGCTCGTGGAATTGTTTGACCTACTTTGACCTCGCGGGTTCATGAGCCCAGAAACATGGGGAAATCGATTTTTTTTTTCGCCGGGGATCTGATTTCACGATCAATTGCCACCAACTCAGTAGTAAATGATAAGTGCAGAGGACTTTCTAATCTATCATGGTGACCTATCTACCCATGTCAGAAGAATGTTGTGGCGTCGTTTCTATCTACTCGAGGCATTCTTTCAAGGAATTGTTAGATTTTTTGTGCCCAGATCAGATCTTTGATTGGATTTTCAGTGCTGAGAATTTATGATGGTGGGTAGAAGTTATTGCAGAGTTAAAATTCTCAGTTATGCCTGAAATATAAAGGCAAGTTTTGTTTTCATTTAAGAGGTCGACTCCTTTCTGATTTCTCTGCTACTGCTTGCAGATTTGCAGTGTAAAATTCCCTTTGTCTCTGAGCTGTACAACATTCTATATCATCTCCTTCAGCCATCAATGCGCATGTGCATGAATCTTGCCTCTCATTGGTGTATTATTGAGATCTATAGCTTGCATGCTGTATCTATTCTTGCCCTATTGGATAACATATAAGTGAAATCCCTCTTTCCTTGTGTTATTCAGTCTGGTTCTTTGATCTGTATGTGGTTATTGATTGACATAAGTCTGGATGTGTATGTCCTTTGAATGTTATCTTGGTTTTGTAGTGCATATATGGGCAGAAGTGAGTCTGAACACTCTATTTGGTGCATCACCTCTGTAGTTTAGGTAGGGTAGAGTTGTTTTCTGCATCTCCTTCTTCCCCTTTTCCTTCCGAGAGTAGTTAGGTGCGCCCTGATAGTAAGAGGAAGCCGGCCTTCTCTGAAGACTCGACCTCACAGTTCAAGTCCCACAGCTTGGAGGTTGTTTCCATTGTTTCACTAGATTGTCTTCACGCATAGGCCTTGGACAAGGGTGCAAACCTAATTGACAACAGATACCTCTCAAAAGATTGCATAACTGAGGAAGTGAAAGACCTTCTGAAGGGTTGCACGTTGGAAGTGGTATTCGGCCATTTCATGTTGAGCTTTATTGAGTTTCAGACTGAGGTTGATATTTTGGAATTCTTTTTGGTGAGGGATTGCATCATTGTTCAATTGGAGGGCTCCACAAGAAGATTCATTGCAAATCTGATATCGGATTTATTTTGAGGATTTTAATTGCATATCTTAAGGGAGTTTTTACTTCAGTTCTGGAGGGTTGATTGTTGGGGTAAATTGGAATTCTTGTTGGGAGAGATTATTAACAAATTATTCAAAGTTTTAAGAGCAGATTGCAAGTTTTTTTCATCCGTTGCTACAGTACTCGCATGAACATTACCCGCATGAATAGTGCTGCGCTACAGTAACTCGTGAACAGTAAAATCGCTACAATAAGATGCATGAATTTCACTCTTTCCCATGTAAAGTCTCTTTTCTGACCTGCATTGGAGTTCTGGGTGTTATTCTTTAGTCCTAGCGGATTAAATCAGAATCATGGTTGGAGATAAGAAGATGGACTTGTTCTTGGTGGCTGCCAACAATATAACAGGTTTCTTTTTAATTCTGGGTTTGCATTTCTGGTGGTTACACACAGCAAGTTTGTTATAATCATTGTAGTTGTATCTGAAGTATTCGTAAGCATGTAAGTTTAGTCTTCCAAGCATTGTAAAATCAGTTATTCATTGTTGCATAAGATTGCCTTAAGTTGCTGCTGTAGGTACATGTTGTATCAGCATTTGCTATGAGGGTTTGAAATAATCAGTCACAGCTGTACATGTTATTGGCATTAAGATTTCATGTGCTGTCCATATGTCATGAAGATTTCTAAATTAAGTCGTTGAAATTGTACCCAGCTGTGTAAGTGATTTGTAAAGTGCATTGGAGTTCTGGGTGTTATTCTTTAGTCCTAGCGGATTAAATCAGAATCATGGTTGGAGATAAGAAGATGGACTTGTTCTTGGTGGCTGCCAACAATATAACAGGTTTCTTTTTAATTCTGGGTTTGCATTTCTGGTGGTTACACACAGCAAGTTTGTTATAATCATTGTAGTTGTATCTGAAGTATTCGTAAGCATGTAAGTTTAGTCTTCCAAGCATTGTAAAATCAGTTATTCATTGTTGCATAAGATTGCCTTAAGTTGCTGCTGTAGGTACATGTTGTATCAGCATTTGCTATGAGGGTTTGAAATAATCAGTCACAGCTGTACATGTTATTGGCATTAAGATTTCATGTGCTGTCCATATGTCATGAAGATTTCTAAATTAAGTTGTTGAAATTGTACCCAGCTGTGTAAGTGATTTGTAAAGTAGACTTTTGTGTGCCAAATTGTTTGGTTTGGAAGTTGCAAACCTATTTTAAAAGAACCCATATCTTTGTTGAGTGAATATATCGGTACTAATTTGCATTAGTAAGTTGAGTGGATTTGTTGCTCAACACTTTGTCCATATTCAGTCCTTACTTTCCAGCAGTATAGTTGTTTGTTTGCCAATTGTTTGACGAAATTTCATAGTACATATTCTTCAGCAGCACAGTTCAGATTGCATGCCAAGTGTTTGACAAAATCCCATACTTCAGCATTGGTGAGTTTTAGAGGCTTTTTGGGAAGGGTCATTACAATAAGGACTGATTTCCTGTTTTAGAGCAGCGTTTTTGTTGTGGCAAGGCTGCATTTGAGTCTGAAGGTATTTCCATGTGTGATGGTAGCTGCACCTATATGCTAGCAGCATTTCTGATTAGAAGGGATTTTTAACTATTTGGTTGCATGAAATTTATCAACTGATGCAAGAACTACCAAACGGCACTCATTGTTACAGGTGCCATTGTAATTTGTGCTTAATCTTTTCAAATTGCAATTGAACATCTAGTGTTTGCATAGGTTAGCATTGTGGAACTAATTTCAGTTATGATTTGTTCCTTAAGCATTCCTATACTCTGAAAATACAAAAAACTCATATTTAAAAACCAAAAAAAAACTTAAAAAAAAGAAAAACACATTCTTCAGCATTGCTATTATGTGAGCCAGTAGGGCTCTTACACATGGAAGGTGAGAATGAAAATTCTAACATATTTGAAGCTATACAATCTTTAACTATAGATTTGATTTTTTATATTTTATTAACCTAAAAGCATTTTTTTCCATGTTTATGACAGCTGAGCAGCCTATTTTGATATGTACAATTATTGTCATACCTTAAATGCATTTTCAGATATTAAATCTAATTATGTCTAATAGACAGTAATTGTTTTTTCTTGTTTTCTGTGTTGTCATTACATCTCATACTGTATTCCATTTCTCAAGTCACATGAAGTTGCAATTACTTGTGAACTATTTCAGGGTGCTAAGGAGTCTTGTAGGAGAGAAAACAGTTTACGGAAGGACAGTGATGACCAACTCCACACTTCTGAAGATGATACCAAAAATTCCTCTTCGGGACAGTCAAAGGTTTGGTACTATTCTAGATTGTTTAGCTTGAGCAGCAAATTTACTGTCAATTCTCATTTCCATGCCAGGAGTTCTGTGATTTGAATTTTAAAGATGGATGATTCAATGTGACTAGTGTTTTGCTTTGTGGAATTTGAACCTGGGGAGTGTTAACAGTATACTTCCTTCCCTTTTTGCCTTATGTTGTAAAATATAGAGAAAAGGTTCAGTACTTGAATTGTGTATTTTTTCCTTGTGTTGCAGTTTATGGTAGAAATTGTGGATTATTTCTAGTTTCACTTATAGTATTTGGATTATCTGACAACACACAACTGCAGATAATGATGAGTAATTATTAAATTGCCCTATGTACAATCTCTAGCAATGTACACACTCTGAATGAATTCCTTGCACTAGGGGAATTTTTTTCCAACTGTCACAATTTTGTAACCAATGGAATCCTACATATATCTGGGTAAATAGGAGTTCCGTATAATTCTTCAACATTTAGATACAAATCCATTGAAGTGAAATATCCAGATTGTACTAAACTATTTGACAAAACCAGATTAAAGGTATGAAGGAGGTAGCACAGGAGACTCACGTGGGAGATCAAATTGCCTAGAGAAACACTTTTTTATAAGGCTTAAGAGTCTTTCAACCCAAAAACAAGTGGCAGTTGAAAAATCAAATTCTTTATCAGCAACCCCCGTGTTTGTGCCAATCCTGGAAGCTTACATCTCCCAACTATGGATATCCAATGAAGCAGAAAGAAAACAAATGTTTTTTTTATCAAAACTAAGTTGTGGAAACCTGCTAGCAGACATTCATGCAATATGAGAGGCACAGTCAAGGGTCAGAAATTGTTGATAAAATGCTTTAAGTAAACATTATCTAATCGGAAACACAGTTTTCCATGAGTTGCATAAAAAAGATTGTTTAAGAGATTTCCAAATTTTCAAGAAAAAGCATTTGAGGGGTGTAATACCCACTTTCATAACCGTTTATAGCCTATTCAGCTTAATACAATTGGCTGGTAAGGCTTTAGATGTTTTCTAAGATAAGATAATAATATTAATGTCCAACAAAAACCCACGAGGGTTTATTATGGGACTAAGCATACAAACAAAAGAGCCAGCCCAAGCAGCAGCACCAAAAAGGTGACAGAGAAGAAACAAACAAAACAACGAGAGAAACAAGGTAAGGACTAAGAATCCTTCCTTGCCACAAAGAAATTAGTAATAGAGAGACAAGGTTGTGAACAATCAAGAGCCTTAGAATGCTGTCGAGAACCATTGACCGAATGTCTCTACCTGGAAAGACTAGTACAGTGTCTGACCGATTTGGAATGAGGAGTATTGGATGGCCTTTTCAATCCCCGAGGAGAAGGCAAGGGAGAGAAAAAAACGGTGATGCGCTGGTCGGAAATGTGACCCTGAGGCATGAAGGATTGCAGGGTATTCTTCCGAAGCTGGGTGGCCTCCTAAAGATAAAGTGCAAGACACCGCTGGTCAATATAGCTGAAAAACTGTAAAAGAGAAAGACAATCTTTGAAAAGGCAATAAAATCTCCCTCTGATCTTGTGGTAGATAGGGCATCAAAATAGAAAGTGGGTCTTAGTCTCAACTTCTGCCGAAGTACATAGGCGACAAATCCGATCATCCCTATCCATATGGTGATCAGTCCGAACCCGAAGCCAGTGAGAGCCAACTCTGAAGGAACCCAAAGAAAACCGCAGAGTGTGACTTGTAATAACCCCAATAGGTTATAACTTCTTCAAACACCAAAAATCTTTATACTTCAGTTGTTTGACATTTCGTCAAACACTTCGCAAGCAAGCTCTGATACCACTGTAATGACCCTCCTCAAATCTGCCCTCGAAAATGCTCATGAAAGCTCAAGGAATTTTGTCAAACACTTTGCATACAAGGGGTCATATGACTGATATAATTTTTCAGGTTGCTGCAATAACTCTTGTTTCGATTTGCATCAAAGAGAATGCTTACAAAGACTCCAGATTTGTCTAAACAATGACCTAACATGAATGTGCAACTAATTTTGGCAATATTCAATACAAATATGTGACTTAAACTACTTACAATATGCAGCTACAGCAACTAGTGATTATGACAAATACTTTGGATGCAACCTAAGATGGCATTATGCACTTACAACCAAGTGGCATTAATATAAACACTTAGTATGCAAAATTATGACATTGTTTATGCCAAAAAGAGAACTTACAGCCAATTGACATTTTGTCAAACAATTGGCATGCAAACTAATAAGTTGATCATCAAACTCTAGGTTTGCAATATAGATAGTCTAAAAATTACAATCCTCTTTCAATTGCAAAATCCTTGCCTTCCTTTGATACCAATAATGCCAAATGGAAAACAAAGACAAGTACAATATGAAAATAGTGAAGTGCTGATGCTATATTTTGTACTCAGCTGAAAACCTACATTTCTCAGAAAATATGCCAAATGAGAAGTGAAGAACCTGATTGTAGATGGATGTAATAATTTTCTACAATGTTGCCCCTTCTGCTTTGCTTTTTCTGATTTGCTTTTTCAACTGCTTTTTCGGATTTGCTTTTTTGAACTGCTTTTACGGATTGCTTTTTCCGCCTGCTTTTTCGGTTCTGCTTTTTTCGGGCTGCTTTTTTGCCTGCTTTTCCGATTCCGCTTTTTCGGGCTGCTTTTTCGTATTTGCTTTTTTCAGACTGCTACCCTGTTGAATCTCAAGACCATATCTTTCAATGGCGTCAAGATTTTCAGCTTGAAGGGATTTCGTCCTTCAAACTATTGAGACATGATCTCCAGAAAATTTTCCAATTTCTTTGATTTTCCTAAGCATGCCTAAAAGTTGCTCTTCCATTTCTTTTATAGTGTTCTCACAAGGGCTCCATCCTTCGTTTTCTCAATGTGGGATAAAACATCACTCTCTTTTATGTAACTTATGTCTCCAATATGTTATAAAATAAAGGGAACTCTTTTAATTTAAATATTTCCCACAAACTATAGTCTATACATTAATAAAGTTAAATATTTAAATTTAACTTTATAAAATAGCTTTATCAATGCGTAACAAATCTTATCAATGATAAACAAGTCTTCTTGCCGATTTTAAACAATTACTATCGACATACCGCTGCCACTGGATGTCCAACCATATCCAAGATGACTTATTATAAATAGTAAGTATGCCCAAAGTTGCTTCAAAACGCCTCAGAAAGACCTGCAACTGAAACTATCTAGGCCAAATGACCTCTAAGTCCCTTTAATGTCCTGGTTAGCCTACGGGACAACGGGGAAATAGGCTAACGACAACATCATGCTATCATGCTATGAATGCTAAAAAGGGGACATTACATGACTCCAACATTGATAAGATAAACAGGATGAACAACAAGACCATTTTGAACCTTGAGAAAATGCTCAGCATAAAAGGCCATCCTAAGACGCAACCCCCTTGGGGGATTACGCCAAGTAGTAATAATGTACTATCTATAGATATCCTGTTTGATAGACTCATTCAGCTCTCGACGTGAGGGGAGGAGATGAAGCGAAAACTAGTATGAAGACGATCAATCTCAATCCCAATCGAACCCAACAAAGAGGTGGCCTAGGCGTACCAGCAACGAGATTTGGTACAAGTGTCTGATTTCATAATCTCGAGAGCAGAACAATATGCCAGATAAGAGTATCTATGTTTGTTAGTCTCCAACTCCATAAAACCTCAGAGCTGATGAAGGAACCAAATAAAGTCAAAAATGGTAGTGAGTTTGAAAGGATGAGCTCCAAACTCGGCCAAGATAATGTTGTGGGGGGTGAGTTAATGACATCGAATGATATGCCTTAAAAGCAAGGTCTAAACACGTTCAATAGAGGCCCGATTTGAAGCAAGTAGAGAAGGTCTCCAAACAACCGAGCCATAGAGAACAGTCAGTCGAACGAAGAGGGACAGCTTGGACAAAATATCCTAAAAATGATGTTTGAAGCACTGTCTCTCCAACAAGGCCAAGGAACCCATACCCTTACTGAGTCTGGACTGAATAGCTAGTCTCAAGCTGAAGCGAGGTCCCAAAAACTTCACACCGAGATACATGTAGGATGAAGTCATCTCAATCTCCTGGCCCTGAAAGAAGAAATGAAGATGAGATGTCTTAAGATAGTTAAAGACCATTACTTGAGTCTTAGACAGATTGATGACGAGCTGCCGTTGATCACAAAAAGAAGCCAGACCATCAAGTAGTTTCTGTAAACTGTCTGGAGAAGAGGTCAAGGGAACCACATCATTAGCAAAAAAGAGAATGGAAATCAAAACCTGATGTAAATAGCACCCGTCCCCCGGTTGCGAGGAGTTCATAAGAAAATCCTCAAGCTCATCAATGTATAAACCAAACAGTGTAGGAGACAGAGGGCAACCTTGCTTCACCCCAATTGTACTCTAAATAGGAACAAAAAACCATTTGGAGTCCTGAATCTACTAGTAACCTTCTCTAAAGTCTCATAATGGCAGTCTACAGCATGTCAGAGATCCCAATGTCACGAAGTTTATGAAATAAGGCCATTTTGGGAACAAAATCAAAAGCCTTACAAAAATCCACAAAGCAACAATAAACCTTCTGAGAGCGATGCCTAGCCTCCCCAATAATAGCCTGCAAAGTAAAGATATGATCCATGGTTTGATAGTTTGCCCGAAAACTTGCCTTGCCTTTGGCCCTACACTGCTTCCTGTCAAGCTTACTAGATAACATGGTATTCAGAGTAGTGGCATAAAGTTTGGCCAACGGGTGCTCAATCATGATAGTCCTGTAGTTGCCTGGGTCAGAAGTAGGCCCAAACTTATGAATAGGGTAAATCACATGGTGCGACCAGGACTCAGTAAATCCAGTACAAACAACCCTATTAAAGAGTGTAGGAAGGGAAGATCCAAGAACCAGAGCCTCAAGCTTGAAAAGTTCAGCTTGGAAACCATCTTCATCCGCTACTCTATTGCACTTCATAGATCTAATGGCCTCAATAATAATGGAGCAGGTGAACAAACAACAGTGGAGAGGTGGAGTGGAATGAAGAGGTGGTTCCCTAGGAATATCTTAAAGCGAAATGGTGTGGGAGGTCAAAGCGTGGGAGTCAAAGATGGAGGATGGGGGGGAATACCGAGGGAAAAGGATATGCCAAAAGATTTGGGGATTCTGAATAAGCATGGAGCAAAGGGATTTGCACTAAGAAGAGGCAAAAGAGCATTTCTTGTGGCGAACAAAATAGAGGTAAGAAAGTTGCAGGTGGTTGAAATCAGGAGAGTGAGTATCAAAAGTAGAATGAATAAAGCGATGAAAAGCTCTACAATCATCATCAAACCATTTATTCATAGGACAAGTATTCTGACACTTAACACTACACGAAGAGGGGGAACAATGAGGGATAGAAATAAGAGCAGATGTCCAGATGACAGAATCAAGTAAATCAAACATATCAGAGGCCACATGTGACTCATTGAAACTGGTTGGTGTCAAACATCTCCTAAGATGGCAAGAAAAAAGCTCACCATCACTCTCAGGGTAGTGGAAACGAATAGGGGTACAGGTCGTGATAGTCGAAAAGCAGGAAGACAAGAGAGAAGGCGACAAGCAGGCTAAAGCGCAGGTATTAAAGCTAAGAAGAGCATGGTCGGCAAAGGGGAGATGAGAAATGGTGAAGCTGCGAATGGAGGGAATGAAGGAAGAAGAGGTGATGACAGTCCACAACACTCGCACCTCCATAGTGAGGCCAACAGGTAAAGAGGTCAAAACTTGGGAAGAAGGATAAGCCGTTTAGAATAAACAAACCAGAAGACTCACAGAACTGGAGGAGGTGGCAGCCATAACAAGTGAGCGGCCCAAGAACATCATCCGAAGTGCGCTAAAGCTCCATACTAATTGTATCTATCTCCAAAGTGCAAATCGAATTAGAACCCCAATCATGTAGAGGAGTCTGAAGGTTCTTGGTTCGTGCATTGAAGTCTCCAAGATTAATGATATCACCCAAGGTAACAAACTGTGAGATGGTCTCCTAAAGGTCACCAAAAGTGATCCCATCCTCAGCATCTTGAATGGCATAAGGGGAAGAGGTCGGTGGAAAATAACAGATTGCAAGAAAGATGTCCCTCTGTTGGTGATTCTGGTGACCAATATGGACCCACAAGAATCTAGCCAAGGCATCAGAGTGTACAATTGATGTGAACCTGAAAATATCAACCCTAATCAAGCAAGCAACACCCCTGGACCCACGGACCCTACCAGAAGTACGGACCTCATCTCTGCAAGATGACACCCACTGGTAGCCAAGATATCTTGGAAGGGGGCGCATGAGACTCTCGTGAGTCTTTGTGATGGTCAAACTATCAATGGACCCCACCACATCATGAAAGAGACCAGGTAATGACCATAAAGAGCCATTATCGTTCCAACAGTTGACAAGAAGAGAATAGGACTTCTTGTCAGACTTGTCGAAATTGTCATGTGGGTTTAGAGGTGAACCTCTTGACTCAACCAATTGGAGGAGAGTCACAAACCACAACTCTAAGATTCCTAATGGCTGCCCATTTTCCAGCTCGTTTAGCATCTGCCACAATTCCCTATAGCATGTTTCAACTCTATAGCTTGTACCTCAGTGAGATCGTCATCAAGATAAATTTTAGAGGGGAGAGAACAACTTTCTCTTTGCTCTAAGGGCATGAAGGCTATCTGAAAATGAGAAGAATCTAATGAAAAGGTTGTCTCCCGTACCAAACCAACACCTATCCAAGGTAATATTGGAGATACCAAGTTGATCAGAGAGAAAGGAATGTCTAGCAGCAGCAGGGTTAGAAGTGGGTGTAAGACCACGAACATGCAGGTTGAGCTCATGTGTATGCTGAATCCTCTTATCATCAATCTTACCTTGGACAATCTTGTCTATACTCAGCCTGGGGGTAGTAGTATCTGTGTTAGTGCAAAGAGAAGCCCATGATTTCACCTTCTGTTCAGTTTTTGCAATCAGAGAAGTGTATTGTTTCCATTTCGCTCTGTTGTTCTTTGATTTTCTCCAGCCCATCTAGTTATTCAATAACAACCTCTAAGTTGGATTTTAACCTTCTTGTTTCAGAGATGAAAGTATCCGAAAATGTTGAATATTCAAGGTGTTTGATTCTCTAGACTGTTTGAGGTTTGCAATTTCCGCTGTCAATTTAGAAACCCGTTCTCTCATCAAGGTGTTATCAGTCTCCAGCTTCAAAACACGATAACATAATCGTTGATATGTGACGGTTTGATTTTGGGAAGAGTTATTGCCTGTAGTCATTGTAGCCACTAGTAAAAACTAGAGTTTGGAGCCGTAAGAAAACCCTAAGCTGGATGAACAAAGAGTTAGCAGTTAAAACAGCAAAAATCCGAGCCAAGAAGTATATCAGAGCAAATCAATGAACCCGAAAAGTGAAGCAAATCCGATATGAGGCAGTGGGGGACAAAAATATCACAACGATGCTTGGAATGAAATAGAATGGGGGAGAGAAAACCCGCTAAGAAATACTGAGAGCACCCCACAGACCGAACAAGATGATAGGCACACAAAAGATTGGATGAAAACAGTATCGAGCTCTTGGAAGAAATGTGTACGATGAGGGCCGAAAGGAATACGCTACAGATAGTATCGAGGCAGATAGACGAAGGGCACACTAGACGATGATGACTGAACACTCAGAGAGGGAGCCATGTGAAGAGCACACCATGAAAAGCAGACACGCAAGAATAGAAATAATCACAGTAGTTGGAGCGATCGATGTGGGAGAAAGGTAGGGAGTTATTAGGAGGGAGGGAAAGTAAAGATCTTTTGCTCAGTGAATACACATGGTAACAAGGTAAGTGATATTACTCAAATGAATCTGGAAGGATCCAAAAGACAAAGACAAAGCTCATAGAAATTACATCTTAATTTGAGAAGTCTCAATCTGAGTAGAAAGTCATGGAGTCTTGACTGAGGCCAATTGTATAATTTCCTTTGCATAGGTTTTGCACGCACTGATTGAGGAGTCATATACATATTGTCATTATCCATAGGCTTGTGGTACGAATTAGAAGACCTGAATAGATTTTGTTTTCTTGGAATTTGATCCCCAAATCTTGCTTCTTAAAACTCAAACCTTGGAAATAAAGACTTTTCCCCTAAACTATAATGGCTACCATCTTGAAGTTTGTATGCAACTGAATGAAATAAGAAAATCAAACTCATGTTTAGAAATTTTCACTAATTCTCCTCCAATATTTTTTCCCTCCCTATTTGACAACGATATGGTTGTTTATATCCATGAAAATTCATCGCAACATTGTTCAAAGTTCCCTCCAAAGTCAGAGATAAACTTTAAAATCAAATAGTAACAACAACAGATAACATAGTGGAAGCAATAACATACAAACATAAGCAATACATTGACAGTTACATTTCTTAAGGGTTCCAGGACGTTGAATCACATACATAAGTTTTGATAAGATTAAATCTAATACATAAACAAAGTCCACATCATAGGATAACCATAAGTACGAAATCAAATAATATACAAGTAAATAAGAGGCCACATGGGATAACGAGAAAACATAATCATCCTTTGTACAAGTCACAAGGTATGAAACACTAAAAGAATAAACATCATGATAAGGTACAACATCTCATAAGATCCCAAATAATGAAAGTACGATGAATCAATAAATGACCATATAATACAATCACAAGATCAGAAGAATGGAACAACTGCACAAGTGCATCCAGCAACGACAACTAGCTGTCTGATTTCAATGGTATAAGAAACACTACCACCCGACCTCGTGAAACCTAAATAACCCACTCCCACAGTGTTGAGGAGATAAGTCCCAAATGGATAACAATCCAAAAGTCATAACCAAAATCTAGGTCAAGGAAATCCTGATAGCAATCTATCTCAAAAGTACCAAGTACACACATAACATCAAATCCCAAAGGCAACAAAGACACGTAGGAAACCAAATATGCATGTGGCCAAGTGTCATTGCATGAGCCAACTCTAGGGTTACCTTGGGAGCTTCTTTGGACTTCGGCCCCCTAGTGACTCTACGACATTAGTATCCTTTCTTATAGACAAGGTATACTCACAAGGCAAGGTCACAACCAAGCATGCTCTCTACTCCTATCCTAGCCTGTACTAGCACTCAAGGCATGGTCAAGATAAAACACTGACTTTTTTTAATTCATTTAAACCCATTTAATGAAATGTTATCACTTATTAATACAACTTACAATGGATTACCCAGACAACCTCTTTAGGGCTCTGGCCTCCATTGCAAGCCACTTCCTAGCATACATAGATAACCTATCCTAAGCTCATAAAAATTATATCTCGTAAAACCACAATATTCATCTCAGTCCTATACAAGCAACTAGAAAGCACCAATAGATAAATTACAATATTCACCTCAATTCTATACAAGTAATTGGAAAACACCAATAGATAAATCACAATATTCACCTCAGTCCTATACAAGCAACTGAAAAGCACCAATAGATAAACCACAATATTCACCTCAGTCCTATACAAGCAACTAGAAAACACGAATAGATAAATTAAAACTGGAAAATACCAATAGATAATTGATGAAAAACCTCATATGTTACACCAACAAAATTACAATACATGAGCTTACAAAAAAGAACTCAATCTCATCACACAAACACATGGATATAACACATTGGTTGGGAATAAAATAATTGTAACAAAGCAACATCCCATAAAAGCATCACAAAAACAACCACTTCCCAAGCCTTTGGTAAACAATTATATTTAGTTGAACTATTAGGTTTCCCCAAAAACTCATCACAGGATAAAACATAAAACCTCAAGAGGTATATAAAACAAGTGTAGTTAATCAACTATTTTAGTTTTTTTTTTTAAAATTTTTGTTTTAAATATAATTCCATAAAAAATGATTTGCGTCAAATTCATGTTTTCATTTCATAATCATTTCACAATTAGATAAAGGTTATCAATCATGCAATATTATCATATTGTTAATTTAAATAATCTTAAATCATGAATGAATTCATTTATAACATAAATGTATATTATTAGACTAAATCTTAATATCAATTTTATTTCTATAATATTAATCTGGCTTCTATTTAATTCTAATATTAATATTTACTTTTTCTTTAATTCATAATGCAACTCGAAATAACTCAATTTTTTTTTGGATCGGTAAACGACTAAAGCCTAAATTAATTATTGCTATTTATTGTAATTAATAGGGTTGCACGGGTACGTGTACCCAGACCCTTGGTACATGTACCAGGCACTGGGATGCGTATCCCATACCGAGTACGGACTAGGGCATGTTTCTATTTTTTCAAAACGCCATGTCAACTTTAAAAAAAGCAGAGGCAACACAATTTGTCGTGTTGGAAAGAAAACCTAAAATCTAACCTAAAACGTGACATTATAAGACTAAAACGCGGCATTAAATAGGACTTTGTCATAGTAGGTTAAAGTTTAAATGCAACAGGTTAAACATGAGGTTAAATGCAGGCAGACAACTGAAAAACGCGGGCTGGAAAACGGAAGGAAAGAGCAAAGTTAAAATGCAGGGCAAAGTTCAGACGTCAGGTTTTCATCCACGCAGAGATTGTTCTATCGATTTTTTTGATTTCTCAATCCACAGACTCGTGCACAGAAGTATTTGTTTAACTTTTAAAAGTTATGACTTCATATTTCTATTTTTGTACTCCAGTTTTGAAATTATTTCAAAATTATAGTTTAGAAATTAGCTCTCATTTTCGTTTATTTTTTAACTTTTTAAAATTTTGAGTTTAAACTTTTAACTTTTTAATATTTATAATTTTATATATGATCAACATATTATATTTAGGATATATTATAAATTTAAAATAAAAAGTTTAAACTTTAAGGTAAAACAATAAACTTAAACTAAATAAATTAATAAATATTTTTAAATTTCAATATTTATACAGTTTATCAACTTTATTGAAATTAAATGTTATCGTTTAACTTTAGTCTTTAATATTTATATAATTTAAAATTTATAAGATTTAGTAAAAATATTATTTTATTGATTTAATTTACAGTTTAGTTGTTTACTCTTTTGACTTGTCACAATAAACTGTCATATTAAATTTTTAAAAATTTAAATTATAATATAAATATAGATTTTTAAAATTTTAAAAAGATGTTTACAATTTAAATAATCATTTAAATTTTAAACTGAAATTTATTTTAGATATTAAATTTAAAATATAAAGCAATATAAAGCAACTTTAATTCTTTTTTATTTGCTATACAATATCTTCTTGATTGAGTTTACAGTTTGACACTAATTATCGAATATTTTTTTAAATTTTTCCAGGGAGAATGTCATGCGGAGGAAAGCAAGGGTTGTATCCTTTGTGGAAGTATGTTGATCATGTTCGAGGGCCAAAGGGTTCAGGTGGATCAGCCGAGGTCACATGCAAGCTTTGCCCTTTGAAATGGAAAGGTTCTTTCACGAGAGTGAAGGCTCACTTCCTTCACATATTTGGGGTAGGTGTTGATCCTTGTACAAATGAGGTGGAACGATATGATCTTATAAGGGAGCAAGAAAGGGCTGAAGGGAAGGTTACTAAGAAGAGCTCTCATGCTTCAATAATAGGGCTTGTACGGAGTCAACATGGAGATTCAGAAATAGATGTCTCAACTACAGATGTAGCAGTAGAACATGCCCGCAAGAGGCAACACATTGTCAGCTCAAATCCCATTAGAGAATTGTTTGATGTGCATGGTCAAGATGCTGTTGATGCAGCAATCGCACGATTCTTTTATGCAAATGGAATAGCATTTAATGTTTCTTGCTCCCCTTTCTACACTGAGATGGTCCAAGCTATCCTTCATGCACCAACAGGGTATAGACCACCTGGATATGAAAAGCTTCGCACTACTTTACTTGATAAAGAGAAAAGTCGATTGGATGACCAAACTACACCAATGAATAAAGTGTGGGCTATAGAGGGATGCAGTATTGTGATGGATGGGTAGACAGATGCTAGAAATCATCCATTACTTAATATCATGGTAACATGCAGCAAAGGGCCTTATTTTTTGAAGGCAATACATTGTTTAGGGCAAGAAAAAAATGCAGAATTTCTACACACCCAACTATGTGAGGGCATTGAGGAAGTGGGGGCTACACATGTGGTCCAAGTTGTTATTGATGCTGCCTCTGTTTGTAAAGCAGCAGGTATGTTGGTCCAAAAAAAGTACAAGCATATATTTTGGACACCCTGTTGTGTGCATTCGTTGAATAATGCACTCAAAGACATTGGCAAGTTTCAATGGATTACAGATCTCATAGAGAAGGGGAGAAAAATACAAATGTTTATATGCAATCACCACCACACACAAGCCATCTATCGTAAATTTGCCAAGGTGTAGCTACTCAAACCTGATAATACACGTTTTGCTTCTTACTTCATTCTTCTTGACCACCTTTGTGAAGTCAAGGGAGCTTTGTGCTCCACAGCTATTAGTGAAGCATGGACAAGTTGGAGACAATCTACTTTAGATACTGCTGTTGAGGTGCGAGGTATGATTCTTGATGAGCATTTTTGGGCTGATGTGAAATTTGTTGTGGAGTTTATTAAGCCCATATGTGAGCTGATCAGATATACAGATTTAGATAAGGCATGTTTGGGAGAAATTTATGAAGCAATAGATTCCATGTGTGAAAAAGTCAAGACAATAACTGATATAAAAGACCCTTCTCTATATCCTTTGATAGACGAGAAGTTACATGGAAGATGGAATAAGCTTAACACACCTCTTCATTGTGCTGCACATGCTCTTAATCCTAAATGGCATGATATACAAGTGATTGGGAAGAGGGCTGCACATTAGGATAGAGAGGTAATGAAATGATTTTGGGCTGCAATAAAAAAGATCTATGGCCGAGGTGAGGATGTTGCAGTTGTAAGGAGTCAATGGAATAAGTTTTCACGTGGGCAAGGTAAGTTTGGTTCTATGGAAGCTTTATATGATATAAAATTAAAGATAGACCCTATAGATTGGCGGTGGAACCATGGAGGTGGAGCTCCTGAATTGCAATCATTTGCAATAAGATTGCTCTCACAAGTAGCTAACTCTTCATCTTGTGAGAGAAATTGGAGTACTTATGGGTTCATTCATTCACTATTGAGAAACCGTTTGGGGTCAAAGAAAGCAGAGAAATTAGTAAATACATTCACAACTCACTTCGTATCCTCTCTCGTCTAGATCCTAGATACAATGATGGTCCTTTATCAAAATGGGATCAAATCCCACTTGATGGAGAACTTGCTGCCCTTGTGGATGGTGAGGTTGAAGTAGATGGCTTTATTGACTTGCCTATTGTTACTCTACCAACAGAGGAACCTGAGCTCGAGAGTGATGACTATTTGGACAGCATCATAACTGAGGACCTTGACATGGATGATGAAGGCATAGAAGACTAGAAAATAGATTAAGATGTCTGATTTTTGTTTTAGTTTTTTGTTTGCATATCAGCTTGCTGTTTATCAAGCTTATTTCGATATGTAATTAGTTTGAGACTTTGGTACGAGACTGATTAACAATAGATTATAATCTATAAACTTTTTCTGATTTTCACTGTTTAAATTTTTAAGTTTAAACTAGAAGTTTATCATTTCTAATATCAATATGTCCTATCTAAATGATTTATGAAGTTATTGTTCGTATTTAAAGTTTGTCTTCTCTGTTAAGTATCTAAACTCTAAAGTTTAAACATTCAGCAGTAGTATGTATTATAAATTTATAAGTTTAAACATTTTTGGATTTCTTGTTTTAGATGCTCAATGTCATGACTCATGACTAATAGTTTGATTTTCAGATTTTCTATAAGATATATATATATATATATATATATATATATAAACATACACACGTACCCTCATCCCCTATTTTAAAAAATACCCGTTCCCATTCCCGTACCCACGCACCCATGCAACCTTGGTAATTAATTATTTTTGTGTTAAGTGATTTCAAACCCAAGGCCTCTCACATGAGAGCTTCACAAGTTACTGTTGTGTAGTAGGCTCTTGCCTATCGAGATAACTCAAACTTGAAATTATAATTATAATTAAATTATTTACAATTTATCTCCTAATATATAAATATTCATAGATGATTATATAGTTAAATCAACTATAACTCTTATTAAAATTTAGCTACATCACAAATATATATTTATTAACTTATAACTCCACTTGCATTAATAAATATATAAAAAGTTATAACCCATTCAAAGTTTAAAAAAAAAATAATATTAAAATCAACTTATAAAAAATTAAGTAGTATTTATTTATTTAATTTATAAAATTAATAAATAATAAATTTTTAAAAAATTCTGAAATTAATAATTAGTCATAAAAAAAGTGTATAAAAAAATAAAAATTCAAAAATTAAATTATAATTTTATAAAATAAAAATAAACATTCAATTAGTAATTTTGCATGCCTTTGATCTCTCAAATCATGCAACCATAATATACTTAGTTTTCTATATTTAGTATATTTGTTTTCACATGCATGCATAAGTTTAGCTAGAACATGCTTTTTTCTCAATTAATCTTTTGCTTTTCCAATAAATTTTGCAATTAAATTATTTTAGATATAAAAAGAATATTTATCTTTATTTACAAAATTCATGATAATCAATATGACAAATTTAAAGTTCAAACTCTAGTTGTTCAATTTGTTGTTTTTTTTTCTAATTTTCTATAATCAAATTAGAAAGGGTTTTATAATTGAATTAAAAATTTTCTACAATTTTTCTTAGTCACGTTTACTTGATTAATAAGTTTTCCTTTTCAAAATCTACAACATAACTTTTTATCAAAGATTAATACAATAATTTAATAAGTATTATACAAGCACCCAAGATGACACGAAGTAGACACATCTTTCAATAAAATTTTACAATGGGTTTTAAACCCTACCTCAAAACAACAATTAAAATTTGAAACAACCTATGAATGCATACAAATCCAAACCCTTCAAAACTTACAACAATTCGTTTGCTTTAATTCCAAATTTTGCCCTCTAAAATCAATGTGTGGAGAAATGAGCTTTAATTTTGTAATAAAGAATGTTTCTCATCTTAAGGTTTTCGGTTTCACGAACATGCAAAAGCCTTTTTTTAAAATTTTAATTTATTTAATTCTTTGTGCATACTTTTTGCATTTTTAATTATAATAAAGTTTATTTAAATTATTCCCACTTCGTTTTTTATTAAATAATAAGATGTATTTAAAAGACATATTTAGTTAATTTAACTAATAATATTTAGAGTTCATTATTAAAATGAAACTTCTAAATTAATTATTATTAAATAAAATATATATAGTTACACCAAATTTGGACTTTTAATTAAATCTTTAAATTTATTTGAGAAATTAATTAAATATAATTAATAAATGATTTTTTGTTAAATTAAGTTAAGAGCCTACAACACAATGGTAACTTGTGAGCCTCCTCGAACTTAACACTTAATAATAATTAATCTTGGCTTCGGCCTCTTACCAATAAAAAAATTTGTTAAAATTAAATCATTTAATAATATATTTATTTGACTTGATCAGAACTGAAAATCACATCAGACCCACAAACGTAATAAGAAAACTCATCTAAAAGACATCATATGAATTCAAACTCAAGGGTCAAAATCTCGAATTCACATCACTTGACGAATTCAAAAGGGTACATATCTCAGATACTTGTCCTATATTCGAGGACAATTGACTCAGAGTTAGGATTTGGACTTGAGAACTATCTCTCCTCTTTACCACTGAGATACTATGATAGGGCATGCTCATCCTGACAATTCAAGGAAGTTGATGCCCAGTACTTGCAATCTCCATAGAAGTCAAACATATATATATAAACTAAATAGACAACGGCGAGGAGTGGTATATCATGTAGATCTGGCTTAGAGGATGTTTATGACTTCCTCTCTCAACCACATTAGAAACGTTAATCATAAAGTAAAACATACATGTACACAATACACATGTAAGTATGGAGTAACCATAAAATCATATATACATCATCCATCTAATTGTCATCATGAAACAACTAAATCACTATATGAAACATACAAAGCATCATCATCAAAAGAATAACCATGAACACATGAAATAACTGAGTATCAAGTAGCTCATCAAATATATAAACTGAGTATAAAATAACATCCAATCAAATTAGGTAACCGAGTACCACTAAATCATAACACATAACATAAAAGATGGCCTAAAAGAATCTGACAATATAATAAAAACAAACTAGGGGTGGGAACTACAAAATGAATCATCAATTACTTTGATAGCATTGTGGAAACAATTTCATTAAGTGTTCGTAGTCCTTAGTCCTTACCTTGGTTTTTCTAGTTTTGTGTCTTGTTTTGTTTCTTCTCAAACATCGTTTGGTGCTTTGCTTTGGTCAGCGCTTTTGTTTGTATGCTTAACCCCATAAACCCTTGTGGTTTTTTTGTTGGACATTAAATTATTATCTTATCTCCCCTACTCCATAATTTTTAGGATCTTTGATAGATGAACTATTATAATTAAATATATGCAGAGAGTATCTTATTTGAATAACATAGAATGCCTTTGATTTCCTTTGGCAGCAAACTTAGTGATATCTGTTTGAATATCTTCTTTTAGCAGCAATAGCAATATTGAAATTCTATATAATAGTAACAGATAATATGCAAGTGATAGTGTGGAGCAATGAATATGATTATCGCTGACTGCAAGTACTTGGATGTTGTGTGAATGATACTTTCCCTATAGTAGCGACTCCCTTTATATAAGTTGAGAAGGGACATGACTCTGAAGAGTCATGCCTCTGGCCATGTAGAGAAATGCCTCTTCGGAGGCATGTTTGTTAATACAAACAAACAAATAATTAATGCATTGTCGGTGCCGATAATATGACAAGGCACGACAAGGAATTACTGCCCGATAACAAGGCAATAACATAAGTGCCGAAACACATTGAATCTTGAGATGCCGACGACATAATGTGTGATGTCGACAACAAGCATAATAACATGATCTTTAGAAATACTAAACCCTTCTGGTTGTTCAACATAAACTATGCTACTAAATAATCAATAGAAGCATAAACTCAAAATGAAATATATATTTTATTTCAAAAATTTATCATTACAATTAATCATACCAAGTTTTTCTTTAAAGTGTTTCAATTTTGCTTTAGCAAGAGGCTTGGTAAGGATATCAGCTATTTGCTCATTTGTACATATGTATTCCAGATGAATAACTCCTTGATTCACCATATCTCCGATGTAATGAAATGGAATCTTAATATGTTTGGAGCGATTATGAAAAATTGGATTAGAAGAGAGCTTAATACAGCTTTGATTATCACAATAAATCACAGTGGGCTTCAAATGTTCTTTGAAGAGATCTAATAGCAACTTTCATAGCCATATTGCTTCTCTAGCACCCAAGGAAGATGCAATGTATTATGCTTCGGTGGAACTTAGAGCTACTTAAGTTTGCTTCCGACTAGACCAAGAAATCATGCCGGATCCAAGACTGAAACAGTATCTTGAAGTGCTCTTGCGCTCAATAGAACTTCCATCCCAATCAGAATCTGAGTATCCAATTAGCTCAAGATTGACTTTGTCATATTTGATTCCCATTCCAATAGTGCCCTTCAGATACCTCATTATGTATTTAGCTACCTACAAATGTATCTTCTTAGGTGCACACATAAACTGACTCAAGGTATGAATTGCATAACATATGTCAGGACGGGTATTAACTAGATACATCAGGGATCCAATAATTTGTCTATAATAAGTAAGATCTACATCTTCAGATTCATTCATATCATCTTTTAGTTTGTGTAGGTTTATCTCCATAAGTGTAGCGGCCGGTTTACATTCCATCATTCCAAACTTGGTTAATATATCAACTATATATTTTTCTTGATTAAGTATAATATAGTTGTCCAACTAGCAGATTTCTAACCCTAAGAAATAGTGAAGTAACCCTAGATCTTTCATTTCAAATTCAGCAAAGAGATCTTGTTTACATTTCTCTATAAGATGTTCATCACCTGTAATTAGCAAATCATCAACATATAATACAAAGATAACCATATCATCACCTTCAGTTTTGAAATATAGATTTGGATCGGCTTCATTTTTGGCATATCCTAATTTCAGTAGATGATTATCTATTCTTTCATACCAGGCTCTGGGACCCTGCTTAAGACCGTAAAGTGCTTTCTTCAATTTACAAACATGAGTCTTGTAATAAAAAATACTAAACCCTTCTGGTTGTTCAACATAAACTTCTTCAATCTTTCCATTGAGAAACGTTGTTTTGACATCCATTTGATGTACTTTCTATCCTTTAGATGCAGCAATAGCTAGGATTGTTCTGATTGAAGTATACTTGGCAACAGGGGAAAAAGTCTCATCATAATCAATGCTTTCATTTTGAAGGAAACTTCGGCCTACAAATCTTGCCTTGTATTTTTCAATACTGCCATCTGCAACATGTTTAATCTTGAACAACCATTTGGAAGAAACAACATATTTGTTTTTGGGTCTTGGTACAATGTCCCATACATCATTTTTCAATATAGAGTTATATTCCTCAATCATAGCTTCCTTCCAAGATTGATGTGAAAGTGCTTGTTTAACATTGATAGGTTCATATTTTATGAGTTTAGATAGTAGAGCAACATAATAGGATTGATTCCTAGTTCTTTTGCTTTCTTGAATTACATCATCTGGTTCTACTTGATTTTTAGCTAACTTTTTCTTGGCCCAAAAGGGTTTCTTCTTATTGGTATCGTTGATGTTTTCTGATTCTTTATGGTTTGACATAGAAGAGATGTCAGAATTATCCTCCCTCTCAATTTCTGTAGCTTGATCTTCTTCTGAAATGGATTCATCACTATTACTAGAAATTTTGAAGGCAGTGTCTTCTTCAAATATGATATCTCTACTAATCTCAATTGCTCTTTGTCCAAGAATGTAGATCCTGTACTCTTTTGAAGTTTCACTATAACCAATGAATATTCCTTTTTTTCTGGAAGGCTCTAATTTGGTTCTTTTTTTTTTTGGTATGTGAATATAGATCAGATATCCAAATATTCTTAGGTGACTTAAATCTGGTTTAACACCGGTAAATGCTTCTTCTGGAGTGGTGTTTTCCAATATAGAGTGGGGGCAACGATTTTGAATGTAGACAATAGTATTGGATGCTTCAGCCCAAAAGGAGTAATGAAGATTTTGATCATGTAACATGGCCCTGGCTGATTCAATAATAGATCTGTTTTTTCTTTCAGCTATTCCATTCTATTGAGGATTATAAGGTATAGAACACTCCCTTTTAATCCCAACAGAAATACATAAGTTTTAAAAATATCAGATGTAAACTCACCCCCATTGTCAGACCTAAAGGTTTTGATCTTTTGACTTGATTGATTTTCGACTAAGGCTTTAAATTCTTTAAACTTGGATAAGACTTCAGATGACTCCTTTTGTTTTAGAAAATAAATCCATGTTCTCCTAGAGTAGTCATCAATAAAAATTACATAGATTCAGTAAAAGATCATATACTTCCTTCTATAGCCAATCTTAAAACTGCATTTGATATGTTCTCCACTATTCAAAATACATTTGAAATTAATAATACAAGTAGATTGCCAACTCTGAAACAAGATCTACTTTACATAAAAATAAAAAATGGAGAATCCATTACCTCTTACTTCCTTAGAATTGCTGAATTAAAAGATCAACTTGCTACTATGCAAAGTCAAATGGATGATAAGGAATTAAGTATGATTGCCCTTAGAGGTCTTCCACTATCATTGGAAACTTTCATAAGGGGTTTAAGCTCTTGTCCTGAACTTCCAAAATTTGATTAACTAAAGAATGAATGCACTCAAGAGGAGTCCAGATTAGCCTCCAGAGGTTTAATTTCAAATCAAGATAGTGACATCCAAGCATTGTATTCCAAATCAAATAAGAAAAGAAAGTTCAAGCATAACAATAAGGACAACAACAAAAATTACAAATTTCACAAACATCGTGACTGGTCCAAAGTAAGATGTTTTAAATGTGATAAGCTTGGTCATTTGTACACTGTGTGCTCTAAAAAATAGAAAATTCAAGCAGCTTTAGCAGAAGTTAAAGAAGAAAATAATGAGAAAATAGATAAAGAAAATTATGCGTTTATAGTAGCTCTCTCAAGTGAGTTAAGCTCTAATCACAACACCTAGATCATAGATAGTGGAGCTTCTCGTCATATCTCCGGATTTAAAGATAAGTTTGAAACCCTCTCAAATCATGAATTAGAAGAAGTAACTATTGGAGACAATTCCTCTCACCCAATTAAAGGAATTGGTACTTATTCTATTCAACTGAATTTTGATATCACTGTTCAACTCAAGAATGTCCTATATATGCTATGGATTAAAAGAAATCTTGTCTCCATCTCCGGATTTGCTGATCAAGGGTACAAAATTGCATTTCAAGGTGACAGAGTTCTATCTTGGACTAAGAACTCATTTATCAAGAAAGCTATATCCATTGGAGTTAAGGATGGAAGTCTTTACAAGCTTTGTAATTATCAAAATCCAAAGTTAAACTTAACTCTTAGTAATGATAAGACAAATTCCATTGAAATTTGGCATAGAAGACTAGGTCACCTTAACTTTCGAGCCTTATCATCTATAAGTAAAATTGTAAGAAGGCTTCCAAATCTAAAATCAGATCATTCAAGTATCTGTAAAGGGTGTGCCTTAGGCAAAAATACTAAACACTCCTTTCCCAGTAGTGTTCATAAATCTAAAAACATACTTGAATTGATTCATACAGATCTTTGTGGTCCTATGTCAGTCCCCTCCCTTAATGGATGTCAATTCTACGTAATAGTTTATCTATCAGAGATCCTAATCCTTAACATGGTATCAGAGCAAGTTGATCCTTTAATTTAGTAATTCTAAGGAAGTAAGAGGTAATGGATTCTCCATTTTTCATTTTTATGTAAAGTAGATCTTGATTCAGAGTTAGCAATCTACTTGTATTATTAATTTCAAATGTATTTTGAATAGTGGAGAACATATCAAATGCAGTTTTAAGATTGGCTATAGAAGGAAGTATATGATCTTTTACTGAATCTATGATTATTTTCATTGCCTTATTATTATGCCTTTTGCATGTTGCTTTCTCAGATTCATTTTCAGGCATAGGTAAATTTGTTTCAATATGATTTTTTAATTCCATCTCTCTTAGAATTATTAATACCCTGGTTTTCCAAGATGAAAAGTTAGATGCTCCATCTAGTCTATCTTCAATTCTTACGTGGCTCACCATCTTAATGCTTAACAAAAAACTTTTCTTCCTTTTAACTTTGTCTCAGATTTAGAATTAATATTTTGTAATAGTTTTCTTATCACTACTGCTCTTATACCATGTTAAGGATTAGGATCTCTGATAGATAAACTATTACGATTAAATATATGCAAAGAGTATCTTGCTTGAATAACGTAGAATGCCTTTGATTTCCTTTGGTAGAAAACTTAGTGATATCTGTTTGAATATCTTCTTTTAGCAGCAACAACAATATTGAAATTCTATATAACAGTAACAGATAATATGCAAGTGATAGTGTGGAGCAATGTATATGATTATCGTTGATTGCAGCTACTTGGATGTTGTGTGAATCATGCTTTCCCTGCAGTAGCAACTCCTTTTATATAAGTTGAGAAGGGACATGACTCTGAAGAGTCATGAGGCCACGTAGAGACATGCCTCTTCAGAGGCATGTTTGTTGATACAAACAAGCAAATAATTAATGCATCGTCGGTACTGATAATATGATAAGGCACGACAAGGAATTACTGCACGATAACAAGGCAATAACATAAGTGCCGAAACACATTGAATCTTGAGATGCCGACAACATAATGTGTGATGCCGACAACATGCATAATAACATGATCTTTGTGATAGCAGGTATAATAACATATTCATTGTAATACCGATAGCAGGTATAATACTGTGCTCTTTTTGATACCGATAGCAAGTATAATAATGCATGGATGTATGCATACATATGTGTGTGCGTATATTGAAATATATACACATATATGTGTGCATAGATCCTTGTATTGTATGTTACATCAACAGTGCTATCAGTATATTAAGTAATGCATGTTTTGCTTCTTCCGATGCTAAAACATTAACACATAAACTTATGTCCTCTCTAATCTTAATGTCTAACCCCCTAACTCCTTACAATGAGAAGGCCTTGGCCTTTTATAGTTGTTCAATCAAAATGAAGGGCCAAGATCAATGGCCATAATTAACCCACTACAATCCCTAATTAGGGTTGCCGCACTATTACTGAATTGCATGAAGGCACCACCTTGTGGGCCAATAAGAAAATTGTATACAATGCTTTTGAGAGCTAATGAGAAAAATCTACAGCTGGCATGATATGTTTGAATATGTTTGATCACGTATTAAAAGTTTTTTGATTGGTAAAAGACAAGTGAGGGCCACCTCAACATCCTTATCTTCTAGACTTGATCAAATTCTTGGCAGTGAGAAAATATTTCTTGATACTCAACATTATCAAGCCATCAATTGTGATACATATTTACAAATTGCTTATCTTCTCAAAATTTTTCCATGCTTGCAAATTTTCTCTTTACCATGATATGAACTTGCTTGTACTTGCAAACTTGGATCTTGAAGTGATGAAGTCTTCATGCACTTGGACCCATCAAAATGAACTTGGATTTTTGGAAAAAATTCAAGTTGATAAGTTTTGCCTCTTGTAAATTCTGATCTTTCCTTTCTCCTTTTCCCTTGATCCTTTTCTTGAACTCCATGTTGATCTTGCCATGAATTCACATTTTGAGAATCTGATTTTAATCCTCCTGATTTGGAGTCCTCAAGCTTGATCTTCTAGCATCCACTCGTTTTCTCCTTGCTTGATGTCTTAAACTTGGCCTTACCATCATCCCCTTGCTTTCCAAGGTTCTCCCTTCTCTAACTATTACCTTGTAAAACCAAGAAAGAAAAATGCATAAAGCTCATGAAATGAAAGAAATCCGAGTGCTTTCATTTAATCAACATCAAAGCAAAGAGGCAAAATAGATTTTCTTAGGTTTCAGGTCAAATTTCTCTTCATTGTTAGAAATCCTAAGTTCTGATTTTATTGATAAAATGATTATTTTTTGCAACTTGAATATGGAATTACTCGAAATCTGGAAAATAAACGAGTTGATCAATAAGCAACTTGCTCAGATTTCACTCTTTTGCACCCTCTTTATCTCCTATTTTTGGAGAAATCTGGCTTAAATGTTCAAAGTTGATTCCTCTTTTAATGTCTCAAATTGATTTAATTGTCGTTTTCACATTACAAGTTGCTGCCTTGTATAAGGAAATCCACTGCGTTACACTGCTCACAAAATAGTTTACTGCCCTCTTCAAGGTAACTTACTTCCTCCTCTTGGAGAATTTGCTTCTCATGTTAGTTCGCTCCAATTGGGAGATAGTTCACTGCCTTACGAGGAGAAATCACTGTCTTTATAGAAGAGGTGTTTTAACTTTGATTTGATGTTGCAAATGAATGCTTATCTTGCCTCCCTTCTATAGGCCATGAGTAATTTGAAAGGGCATGCTTATTCATTGCATCGACCTGGCTTTTACAACAGTTAAAACATTACAGTTAATCTTTTTTCTTTCATCATGCTGGCCAACCTTGTTCATGGATGAAATTGAATTCAATTTCACTCCCTTTTCTTTTAAACATATCAACTGCCCCATTACTCCCTTTTCTTTTAAACATATCAACTGCCCCATTACTTCAGCTCCTCTAACTTAGGTGATTTCCCCTTGTTTAGGACTAATTTCATGTTGCTTAAGGTGGATTTTTTCGTTTTTGAAAGATTGAGATAAATCTTAGGCTTAGAGAGTTTCGTGTTGAATTTTTCCAAGGTAGAGATTTCAGCTCTAGAGGAAAACCCTTGGGCGGAATTCCTAGGGTGAGAGGGATTCTGCCAAATCATAAATTGGCTTCAAATCCCTTGATACATTTGGATTGCCTTCGACAAGGATAAATCAGTTTGTTATCCTCTTCATTGTGCAAGCTTGGTCGCTTTGTCCTTTATTTTACAGCCTCTGGTGGAGATTTGAGGATGTGAGGATTGAAGTTCCTCTATCTTGAAAAATTGCTTCTCTTCATAGAGGCTTCATTCCACCACCAATCCATGAGACAGCCAATTTCATCATTTTGAGGGATTAGGAAGAGCCCTGACTTTGTCATGCATCCACTTTCACCTTTGGATTTATGGCAGAATTCCTTGGGTGAGGGGAATTCGAAACTAATCTGATCATGTATCATTCTAGTCCAAAAAAGCTCAACTCTTCTTCAATTTTTGTCCAACTTTCATCTCTAATCATTGCCATTAGTCTCACCAAACGAAAGATCCCAAAAAGGATCCTTTCACTGAAATTCTGTAAATTTTAATTAAAATAATAGATTTTCCTGTGCTTTCTTTGTGGTCTTGGAGAATTAGACATAAGTTGCAGAAATGTTATTTCTCCTTTTTTGTATTTTCCAAATATAAGTAAAACAATAATTAACAACAACAACAAATAATATAATATTCAGTCAACCAGAATAGCTACAAATCGTACCAGGCAAGATATATAATCAGTATGCCAGCAAAGGTGTTTACAGACAAGGAATGAAGATGCCAACTGCAAGAATGGACCAGCCACACATCAATAGGGTAGAGATGGCTGACATAAACCTACCAACAAATCACGTGTTAGCTAAAAGGTAGTTGTACAGCTGCTATAGTCACGCCAAGGCAGCAAGAAGATTCCAATGTGCCAAACAAGACGCTCAACGTGCAATGCACAAGCAACCCCAAACGTTGAACTTAACAATCTTTGTCAACTACTGAAACAATACTGAAGACTGCTGCTGAAATCATCTATTGGGGTTTGCGTCTCAATAGCCAGGCTCTAGGGTTTGTGTTCCAGTTCTCTAAAATCGCTCCTCAGAACAAAATCACAAATACCAAGAATGAAGATGTAAAAGATAATGAAAGAATGAGCCAACATCTCCTTTTATCTCCCTCTCAAAGCCAATCGAACCCAAAAGGGAGAATATCCCTTTCCCTTTATTATAAAATGTTATCTTCTCAATTAAAAGGCCTTTATGTATAGGAAAAACACCCCTTTCCTCAAATAACAAACTCTAGGTGCCCAAAGGTCTCCGGATGATGAAAATAGTAATTCAAGACCTTTCCAACGAGCTATATTACATAGGCTGCTTGACCCGATGAAGCCAAAATCCCCTTATCACTCCAATTAGCTATATAAATAGCTTGATTTTAATTTATTTAAACTCAAACTTAGGAACTTTTATTCAACTGGAAAGACAAATTCAATTGGAAAGCCAAACCAACCAAATAATCAATGAACGAGTCTTGTCACCTGCTTGTGACTGATGTTGGGCGATGTGGGCCAACTAGCAGTCCCATCCCTAAAAACTAGGGATGTGGCTAGAAACTAGGGAATATACTTTATCACCCTGAAACTGAAACCGCATACTAGTCCCGAGGAGCGTTATAACTGATCATTGCTATAACCTCCTAAATTTAAGGAAAATCTGTAAAATTAAGGAATTGCCTCGATTGGCTCTCAAACTGATTGTAGAACCAACTCTGATCACTAAATATCTAGTACGAGTCTCTATCCACCACGCTAGCCTACGAGACTCCAATAATAGGCCAACTTTCATGACTTTGCTAGTCAGATGAGAGAGGGGACATGACACCAAACCTTTGGAATTGGTCAATTTTACAAGAAAACTTTATGTTGAAGGGGCATAATTTTAAGTCTAGAGGATTGCTCTAGAGCAGAATTCCTTGTTCGAGAGGAATTCCACCATCTCCTATGTACTTGGGTTTTGATCACTTTCTTCTCTTGCCTTAAACATTCTTAGTGTTAGCCCCCTTCAATTTTCAGCATTTGCAACTCTCCTTCATTGACTATCTATTTCCTCCACTTGGGCATCTAATTCTCATTAGGATTTCTGTGTCTTCTGGGGCAGAGACCGTGGGAGTAGAGGAATGATTTTGGGTGGAATTGCTTAGCTGAGAGGAATTTTGTGATCTCTTGCATGCTTTTTCTTGCTCAAAATTCTTCTTTTTACCTTCAAAATCCCATCATTAGCCCTTCTAATTTCACTATTTTCACCTCTTAATCATCGTTTTCTTAAAATCCTCATGACTTGGCTTTTGATCTCATCCAAACAGGTATTTTCACCTGGGCAGAGGTTTTGGGAGTATAGGAATTAACCTTGGGCGGATTTCCTGGGTTGTTCATGCTCAAAGTCTTACTAAACATCTTATTTCCTCTCTCTCTGATTTTCAACTTTCACTTGAGATCTAGCTTCTGGATTATGCTAAGTTACCCACTTAATGACCTCAAGATGCTAATATCTAACTCCAAAGACTTGACTGATTTAAATTTTTTTATCTCCTTGACTTGTCTGTACAAACCCTCTTCACCAGCCAAACAATTTGCCAAACTAACCCTCTACACCTAAGCAAACAGTAACAAAACAAAAACATGAGGTTCCCATTTGTGATGGGCCAATGGCATGAAAACCTCACAACAATACCTACATTGTTAACCTGCTACTCTCATTATTGAACATGAGTCTTTTACTGGATTCAATAAGTGCTCTCCTCGTACCTTTTTGACTTTTCTTCTATTTTGAGAT
Source organism: Cupressus sempervirens (assembly GCA_028749045.1). Lineage (NCBI taxonomy): Eukaryota > Viridiplantae > Streptophyta > Pinopsida > Cupressales > Cupressaceae > Cupressus > Cupressus sempervirens. Next base: position 155,453,219 of record CM053786.1, read on the forward strand.
TTTCAAATATTATATAAAATCCTAGTAGATAATAACATCCAAAACAAATTATTAGTTTTCTTCTTTGCATTCATACAACCCATGATAATTTCTCTGCAATCAACCTCACCCTGGTCACCCGTCCTTCAAATCAGCATGAAACATATTCTATATTTCTTTAGAAAAGAAACATCCTGAACAAACAGTCAATCTGGAGGAAGACAATTCAACATACATTCTGAAGAACGAGAGCCATTTAACACAATAAATATTATTATCTAAGCAGCTATAATATTAAATTTGTTTTGATACTATATGATAAAATTAAGGCAGGAATTCATCACCACATTATATTAATATAAATCATAAACAAACCAAATGCTTTATTAAACTCATGAATGGCTTACCTGCAATTTAGATTTCTCCTGCTTAATTTGAGCAAATTATCAGTCAATTGAATTTGTTCAATAGGCTTCAAGCATTTGTGTCCAGAAAACTGTCTCATGCTGGAAATTGTGGGAGGTCCTAAATTTCTCTAAAGGCCTAAATGAAATTGGTTTTCTCGTTCTTATAGTTGAACAAATTATTAGTAAGCTTCAAATGCGGCCTTTGATACCCAGAAAACTTTATCACGCTGTGAAATTGTGGAGTGCTCTAAAATTCTGTAATTGCCATATATTGATTAATTTCTTTCAAAATTTCAGAACATGTAAGGTGTAGATTAGTCCATTTATATTAAACATCTAATGTGTAGTTTCAATCATTTATACCATTTACGAGCCTTCATCCAATTTTCTTCTCATGATTTAACATTTTTTGAAATATATTCAATTCCCTAATCTTCCACTTGTGTGATGCGTAGGTAGACGAGCATCTTCCATCATGAAGGCACTCCTCTATGCCTTGACGTTACATCTGGCAGAGACGAGAAGCGTTGATTTACTTACCTGATTTTTATAAACTCAAAAATATTTCCACTTTAATCTTTCGTATATATATTTTCTGTTGGCACCGGCGTAATCTTGATTAAAGAAGTTTATCTTGTAGTAAGTTGGTTTGTAATTAAAAACTTTCATAATTGCGTTGGGAAGAGAATAGTTTTCAACAGAGCTCATTTCTGACGAGTTACCTCATATTTTTAGATTTTATGCATATGATGATCGGTATCTGCCTATGTGAAACCACGTGCATTCTTTGTTTGGGATGGGTATTGTTTAGATAAAACAGTTGCTTTTAGGGGATTATATTGACTCATATTTTTAATTTTTATGCATATGATGTTGGGTATCTGCCTATGTGAAACCACATGCATTCTTTGTTTGGGATGGGTATTGTTTAGACAAAAGAGTTGCTTTTAGGGCATTATATTGAATAACAGCTTTTATTTGTTTATTTTTATTAATTAATTGTAACTTTTCATCAATTTAGCTTTGTCGGATTTGCTTACATGGTGCACTTCTGTTGATCAACAAGTCTTAAACTTTCAATTTTGAACTATTCATTTTTGGTGTTTGGATATTAGTATGCAATTTAGCAGTAATTAAAAGTGGGGGTTAACTGATTAATTTAAACAATTAAATCTTTTGTTTCAGCTTTTGATCTAATTATAATATGTTATATGCATTTTTTATTTTCCATGTTTAAGATTTAATATGTCCTTGTTGGTGAAATTAGCATGTTTATACCATTTCCCACTTATTTTTGCTTTTCCCTTGATGAAAATGCATTCATTAATATTATTGATAAATGACATATTAGTTAATCTTGGCTCATTGCTTGAATACTATTCACACCTATGCAACCTTATTTTTTGTCATTTTCCATGCAAAGCAATTATTGTACTGTTATTCACCATTTCTTTTACATTTTCACTTCGTACCTTTAAATTAGTTTAGTCTATTTTTGGTTACTCAATCCTTTTACTCACTATCTTTCAAAAGCCCACTCAAGAATATATAACCTGACCTATTGAACATAAATACAATTTTAATAATATCAAATATTATCTAAATCTTTCTAGTGCCATGTCCATTGTATCTCATAATGGTGCAAGCACTCAATGTATATGAAAGCAAAATTAAGTGATCTCATAACACAAGACAATGTTAGCAGCTGAGGGCATGTAGGTCACAAGTCACCAACACCAACACCAACTAGGTACACTAACCATGTTGGACTATTACAATGGTATATTTAAATTTCATATCAGGGTGGTGAAAAATGTAATATCCTTTTATTACCATAATAATTATTTAATTCCTAATTTTAATTAAAAGTAAAAAATAAGAATGGAAAGAGCTCTTTTGGAGCATGAATCCCCACCTATTGGAAAAAAAAGAAGGAAATAGATTATTAGAAAATAATGTTTCAAAAGTAGTTATTGAATAGTCATACCATAGGATAAAGCTAATGTTAGACATATAGATTTTATAACACATAGGTAAAGTAAAGTTAAAACCCATGCATATGCATTATGGAAAACAAGTATCTATAAACGGAAAGATACTTGAATGATTTATAGGACTCTAAATGAATATTATATTTTATAGGAAAATATTGATTTTTTCTTGTGATTATCTTTTATATTATAATTTAATAGGTTGGTACAATTAACAAACTACCAATCATTTGTGTGTTATATGCTACTATTAGCTATTGTGATATTGCGAAAAAGATGTGTATATATATATAATGTCACTGCTAAATACTTAACACTGTTATTTTTAAAATTACTAATTTACATGTTCAATATAATAATGATTAATATAATTTTAATAAACTAATTTATTTTGGTTTCCCTACTACCTTTTGTAACTTGGTTCGTGTGTTGCTTAGTGATGCCTTTGTTCGGGTGGATGTCAGTGGTTCCCTATCTGATCCCATCCCCCTTGGTTGATCCATCAAACAAGGTTGCCCTTTGGCTCTTGCTCTTTTTTTCATAGCTTCAGATAGATAAGATAAGATAAGATAAATATATTAATGTCCAACAAAAGACCACGTGGGTCTATGGAACTGGAAGCTTAGAACAAGGAAAAAGCAGACAAACGGAGCACCAAATAGTGTCCAAAAAAGAACAAGCACAACAAAAGAAGAAGAAAGCAAGAAACATCACGAAAAAGATTAGGTATCTATCTTCACAGGGAAAAAGTCCAACAGTGACTGATCTGTGCGGCTACCAGAAGCCCTGTGATGAAGCTAAGTGCCATGAGAGGAGTGTCGCTGGCAAAAAGGTCCCCTGCGGGGTCTCACTAATCTGGAATAGCTCGTGTGAGGGAAACTATACGGTCGCTTCACACCCTGAGCTGGAGTTAAGGGCGAGAAGAAGGTCGTAATAAGTTGTGCTTGGGTCTGACTCCTGGGAAATGAAAGCTGTAAAGTATGGTCATGAAGCTGTAAGGACTCCCGGAGATAGAGTGCAATGCAACACTGATCGGTGTACCTGAAAAAATTTGAGAGGGATCTGCAATCTCTAAACAGACAATAAAATCTCCCTCTAATCACGTAGTATATGGGGCATCTGAAAAGAAAATGAATCTCAGATTTTGCCTCTGCTAAGGTACAAAGTGTACACAACCGATCCTCTCTAGCAATATGGTGATCGACCTGAATGTGGAGTTTGCGCGAGCCCACCCTAAAGGAGCCAAGGGAGATACGTAGGGTGTGAGTCTAGTATCTATGTAAGTACTTGGGGTGTACAATAATCCCATCTCGGATAACTAAGAAGTGCTCAGCGTAGAAAGCCATCCTTGGACGTAGTCCCCCTGGAGGATACATCCAAGTCTGTGTGATATACTTCCTGTAAATGTCAAGTCTGACATGCTCGTTCAACTCTTGTCGAGAAGGGAGTAGATGAGCAGGGGCATCTAATGAGAACTGGTAAGGAGGAAGATGATCAATGTCGATCCCCACTGAACACAATAGGATAGTAGCCTAAGCATGCCAACCACGGGCTCTAGTGGCAGGATCGACGTCAGCAATAGCAACTGAGGAGCAGTAGGCTAAATAAGGGTATCTCGAGTCAGCAAAGCCGCGAAGACGGTGGAGAAATCAGATCAAGTAAAAAATGGCTGCAAGTTTGAATGGGTGAGCATCGAACTCGGCCAAAATAATACTGTGGGGGGTAGAATTGTGACATCTGATAATCCAACGAAGGAGCGTAATCTGGGTACACTCGATCATGGCCCAATCCGAGTCTAAAAGAGGACCCCAAACCACTGAACCATAGAGCACAGTGGGTCTTATTAAGGAATCCAGGAGGGATAACTTAGACGATGTATCTTGAAAGTGGTGTCTGAAGCACTGTCTCTCGAGCATGGCAAGGGAACCCAACCCTTTACTAATCCAAGGTAGAATAACTAATCTCAAGCTGAAACGACATCCAGAAAACTTAACCCCAAGGTATGTGTAAGATGATGTAATCTCAACTTCCCGACCCTGGAAGTGAAAATGGAGATGTGAAGTCTTCAAAACATTAAAGATCATAACCCGAGTCTTCTCAAGGTTCACAACCAGCTGTCTCATATCACAAAAAGATGCAAGTCTATCTAAAAGCCTCTGAAGACCCTCAGGAGAGGAAGCAAGAAGAACCACATCATCAGCAAAGAGAAGGATGGAGATCAATACCTGGTGTAGATGACAAACATCACCTAGAAGCGAGGAGTCACTAAGAAAAGCCTCGAGTTCATCAATGTAGATCCCAAACAAGGTGGACGAGAGAGGGTAGCCCTGCTTCACCCCAATGGTGCTCTGGATAGGATCAGAGAGGCCCTCTGTGGTCCTGAGTCGACTAATCAGTCTCATATAACCTCATAATAGCCGTCAATAAGATCTCAGAAATACCAATATCTCTCAGTCTCTGAAAAAGGGCTGCTCTGGGGATGGAATCAAAAGCCTTGCGAAAATCCACAAAACAATAGTAGACTTTCTTCAAGTGATGTCGAGCCTCCTCGATAATAGCTCGTAGTGTAAAGATATGATCTATGGTCTGGTAGTCTGTCCTGAATCCTGCTTGACCCTTAGCCCTGCAATTCCTCCTATCAAGCTCACTGGATAAAATAGTGTTCAAAGCTGTAGCATAAAGTTTGGCAAATGTATGAGCAATCATGATGGTCCTATAGTTTTCGAGATCAGAGGTCAACCCATACTTATGGATCGGGTGAATAATGTGTCTCGACCAAGAGTCCGAAAAACCAAAACAAACCACTCTATTAAAGAGCGTAGATAGATAAGGGCCCAAGATCGTGGTACCGAGTTTGAAGAGCTCCGCCTGAAAACCCTCCTCATCAGCTGCCCTGCTGCATCTCATAAGTCTGATGGCCTCGTAAATGCTGGAGGTGGAGAATAAGTGACAATGGGGGAGCGGGCTGGGAAGGGGGGCGAGCTGACCCGGGATGTCATACAACGTGGAGATATGGGAAGCAAGGAGATGAAGGTCGGGGGTGGACTGGGGTTGGCTACGCCTGGGGAACATGATGCGCCAAAATAACTTGGGGTACTGAATAAGCGTGTCTCGGAGGGATCTACCCTGTGAAGTAATAAATAATCGCTTCTTATGGCTAAGAAAGTGTTTGTAAGAGAGCTGTAAATTGGTGAAAGTGGGGGAATGAGTATCAAAAGCCAAGTGCAAGGAGCGGTGGAGAGTTTTACAGTCATCATCAAACCACTAATTCATGGGACAAGTATTTCGTTGAGCCAATTTGTGAGTGTTGGAAATGGAGCGGTGAGGGATAGAGAGGAGAGCTGACTCCCAAATCACGGTAGCTAGTGAGTGAAACATGGTGGACACTTGATTGTGATCCGTGAAGCTAGTTGGGCAGAGGAATCTTCTCAAATGGAAAATGAAGAGGTCTTGATCACTATCCTCGAAACAGAAACAAGTGTGGGGGTGGAACCGGGCAGGGTGAGTAGAGATGGGTGATAAAGGGTGGGAAGAAAGACGGACCGAAATGCTAAGAAGGGCATGATCAACCAAGGGAAGATGGGAGATAGTAAAATTTTGGATGGAGGGGAGGAAGCAAGCAACAACGAGGATGTAATCCACCACACTCGCACCCCCACTATGAGGCCAACACGTAAAAAGCTCAGAACTCGGGAAACAAGAGAGGCCATTCAAAACCACCAAGTTGGAGGACTCACAGAGCTGGAGAAGGTGGCGACCATAACAAGTTAGAGGTCCACTGTGATCCTCGAATAAACGTTGAAGCCCCATACTAGTAAGATCCCTCTCAGTAGTACAAATCAAATCGGACCCACGGTCATATTGGGGGGTCTAGAGATCTTTAGTCCGTGCATTAAAATCTCCTAAGATGATGATGTCGCCTATAGCCCCAAACTTGGAGATGCTCTCAAATAGGTCTGAAAAAGGGTTCCCATCCTCAACACTATGAATGGCGTAAGGTGAGGAGGTGAGGTAGTCAGCGGGAAGTAACAAACAGCAATGAAGATATCTTTCTGACGGTGACTGGTACCTCCAACTCCGATCCACATAAATCTGGCATAACTGCCAGAAAGAACCAATGTGGTATTACTGAACAAATCATCTCTAATCAAACAAGCAACTCTATTGGAACCACGCACACCACCCGAAGCTCAGACCTCCTCTCTGCAAACTGAAAGCCACTAATACCCTATGTAACCTGGAAGGGGCCGAGGAAGACTCTCATGAGTCTCGATAACAACTAACAAATCAACATCCCCAATTGCATCATGAAGTAAGCCTGGCAAAGACCACAGGGAACCATTTCCATTCCAACAGTTGACAAGCAAAGAGCCAATGGAGGGCTTAGACTTGCCAAACTGTTGGTTCTCAGACTGTCATTTGGCTTGGGTATGTCTCTCATCCCAACCCTTGGGAGGTGAGTCACGAATAACTGCCTTTAGATTCCTTATAATTGCCCATTTCTCGTTACTCCTTGCTTCTACCACAAGACTCCTAGAGTGCTTTAGTTTAGCTACCTGTGATTTTGTGAGGTCCTCATCAAGAAATATCTTTATGGGAAGAAGGAAGAGCTTCTTTTCCCTGAGAGCTTGTAGTCGATCAGCCAGTGAGAGAAACCTAAGAAAAAGGGTGCCATCGTTTCCAAACCATGCTCTGTCTAATGTAATATCTGAAATACCCAGTTGCTCGTTGAGAAATGAGTAGCTTGTGGGGAGAGGATCAATTGAGGACGAAGGAAGACCTCTAACCCGAAGGTTGAGTTCCCTGAAGCACCTAACTCGGTCTTCTGCCAACTTCTCTTGGACAATTTTTTCAACCACTGGCAGAGTCGTAGTGCTAGAGTTTTTGCAAGTAGAGGCCCAAGTTTTAATTTGCTGTTCTATTTCAGTCAAAAGAGATGATTGTTTTTTAACAAGCTTGGTCTACTTATCCTTGAGGTTTCCAATGTCTTCGAAGGCTTCAATAATGGAGCTGATATCTTTTGTAATGCCTACCATTTGTGTGGTAAAAGTTTTAGAAAGGTCCTGGATGCGAGAAGATTTAGCTACAACCTGCTGGTTCAAGTCATTTAATGATTGAGATAGGGAGTGAATAGTATCCTGGAGAGTTTGATTCACTGATTCGAACTTCTGGAGTTGCACTAAGAGACCTTGGGAAACTGCTGAGAGAGAAAGAGTTGTGACTTTCAGAGCTACATTATCCTTCTCTAATAATGCCAAGCGGTCAACAATCTATTGTAATGTTGCTGGATTGGGTGGGGGGTCCATGATTGAAAACAATATTAAACAATATATGAATAAACAATACTAAGTCGTATTGAATAAAACAAAGCAGAAGCAGTACCAGACATTCTGTCAAACAAATCATGTACGAACTGTCTTGTGGGTCATAATTTGTCTTGTGGTGTAGGTACGAACTGATTACGACTTCTCCATACTTTAGTTGCACGTTCATTGCAGGGGGATGATTACTTCAGGGATAACTTCACGGCGGGGCATCTACAGTCAAGGGCCTCAAACGTTAGGGCATTAGCAGTCAAACATTAGGGCCAGGTAGGGATCACGACATCAGGTCACTGCATAGGATTAGAGGGCACGAGATGGAACTTGTCTGGTTACAGCACCGCACGGGATGCTCACGGGATGCCACCTCGGCACAGGATGACGCCACTTATAGGATGTCGCCTCTACAGGAACAAACATGTTGGACTCTGTATTGGGCAGAACAGACGCATTGGCTTCAAGGAATAAATCTTGATTCAAAGCAGAACACCTGAATCGAATACAGACATGGATGTATAGTAGTGTATAGCAGAACCAGAGCTACCTTCAGATCTTCCAGAAGCCCTATACTACATCCTTAGAGATAATTCAGTGTCCCTTGATGTTAGAGGCATATATGCCCCCAATAATGAAAAGCTTATCAACTATTAGTTTGTTGATGATACTGTCATTTACTTTGAAGCTACTACTAATAATTTTGAAGCCTTACAATCCAAGCTTAATATGTTCTGCACTATTTTTGGTGCTCAGATATCCTAGTCCAAATCCATATGCCTTGGATGGGAGGAGCAACCTCCTGAAAGGTTTAATCAATACAATTTCCAATGGGGTGGGCTTGGTAAAATTGTTGAATACTTAGGCATTCTCTTTTCTGTTGAGCCTTCCCTAAAAGATGTGGTCTTGGATCAAAGAAAAAATTGATAAGAAGTTGAATAAGCAACATAACAAATCATTATCTTTGGCTAACAGGGTTCAAGTTTGCCAAAAGATTTTGTCTTCCTATAGTATCTACTACTCTTTTGCTTGGATGTTCAACAATTACCAAATTTTGGAAATCCAAAATGCCATTAAGAACTTTCTTGGTATGATGGTAAAGGCAATAAAAAGATGCATGCGGTCAAATGGGATTGGTGCCATACTGATAAACTCCTTGGGGGAATTGAGCTTAAGGATTTTAAAATTTAAGGTACTTCTTTACCGCTAAATGGATCTTTCACTCTATGGATGGTAATGATCCATGGAAAGTGCTTGTTACGCATAATATTGATAGAGGTATTCCAAAAAAAGTTAAGTCTTGGAGCAATCTCCCCTTTTGTGATGTGATTGTTGGTAACTTCCTAATCAACGTTCAAGGCTCTGCTATTTTTAGATCCATATGGCAAGCTTGGGACCATGTTAGGAAGTATATCACCAATAAGGATTTCCATGATGCTAAGCATCTTTATGGTAAAAGATCCATTTTGTGGAACTTACACCTGGCTAGCAAACCCCTCGCCCTCTCCCAAGGATGCTCTGCTAAGTTGTGGTCTAAGATGGGTATCTCCCAGTGAGTTGATCTATTTGAACAAGATAAGCTTATCAGTTGGAATGAGCTTAGGAACATATTTGGTATTCCGGATTCTCAAAAGAAAACTTACAATATGATTATCAAGGCTGCTAAGGACTTGCCCATTGACGGTCATGTGGACTCTCATAGATACTTAAAATGCAAATGGCATGATGTGCTCATTATGTCCAGAATCAAAGCCAAAAATATTTATAATATTATTGGGTGTAATGAAAATATCATTGATCATGTTAACACTTTTTGGTATTCCTCCGTTGATGTTGGGTCTTGGAATAAGTATTCCGATATTCTTTGGAAAGGTGTTGTTGAACCTAAAATTAAGTTTTTTAAATGGTTGGCCTTGCTTGACAGACTCCCTATTAGAAAAGATGGTTCTATGAGTGATCTCTGTAGCGTATGCATGCATCTTGAAATTGGTAGACATCCTTTTTATTGGATTTTTGCTAAAGAAATCTAAAATATGTTCGGTATTACTTATCTTATAAATGTGAACATTCTGGAAATTATTATTGGTAATATTGATGGGCTTAAAAAGGACTCAAAATTATTTTGGTATATTATGTCCTCTAACATTCTTTAGTAGATCTTGAAGTGTAGTAACGAGGAAAGTTATCAAAGCAACCCTAGAGCTCTTACTGATTTTTTTTGAAAACTCATTTTAAACAAAAAATCTTTTGGTTCACACGACGATGATGATGGAGAAGGAAACCCTGAGAAGATTCTTGAAAGATGGGCATGCCACCTTCTTTGTTTACAAGTAGAAGCATGAGTATGAATGGAGGAACTTTGATGACCTCCAGATGTTTGAAAGGACCCGCAAGAGACTTAATTAGGAAATCAGAAAGAGCATCAAGTCCAAGAAGGACGAGATCTTCATGCTAACTCAAATCCAGGAGCAAAAGAGCATTGTGTGGATGGAGGGGCCCTTGGGGTGGACTGCTTGGGTTGACACCCACTATGGTGTGTTACATTAGCTACTTTTCTTCTCTAATCTATGATAATCTTCATTGGGCTATGAGATTGTGGCGAGGCAAGACCTCTTTTTTGTACTCTTGGTTGATATTGTTGTATCTGTTTTTGATCCCCTTATATATAATACCAAAAAAAAAAAAAAAACTAATTACATAAATATCATTATAATTAAAATTTTATTAATATTTTAATTTGTTATTTGACTAAATTCAGAATATATTTTTAAGACTAAAAAAAACCAAATAAAAATAGTTCAATTTAATTTTTTTTAGATATTAAATCTATTTTAAACCATATAGTTCGTGCAAGTAATTTTAAAAATATTGTGTTATTTTGATTTACTCTTAAAAAAAAGTTTGAAACATTTTTATTTTAATATTTTCATAATTACATTGTACATTATATAATCTTAGGATTTTATAAAAGTTACCTATTAATCCATCATTTCATTTTTTTACTCCATTCTAGAATATTTACAACATCAAATGGTGACACATTGTTTATGATTAAACATGACAATTGTCATAGAATCAATTAAACTTTTGAAGACAATTTAATGTGGACGAAATTATTAGTTTATAAGTTTATAGGTAAAGCTTCCCTTGCATAGCCACTCCTCCATCATTAAATGAAGTTGTAGATTTGATCAGACAACTTGTAGTGCATCTTGACAGAGTCTAGTGGGATAACAACTATTAAATGTAATTAATGTTGTTTATTCATATTTTTCTAATTTTCTAAACTAGAAAAATAACATAAACGTTAGCAAAATTTTGAGGGACCAATAGGAAAATAAGAATAAATCAATCTAAATTAATTTAAAAATAAAAACTTTGTCAAACCTTAGAATCAAATTTTTGAAACTAGACAAATTAATAGGATGGGCTCTAGAAAACATTAATTCCCTGCTTGTAAATGGGTAGGGACTAAAAGTAGAAATAATTGAAATCTTTTATACCATATTTAACAATGACATGAATAGTAACATATTCTATTAAGAATTCTACTTGATAGTTTTATGGACTATGCAAAAGTAATTAAAAAAAAAAAATACAAATTAGTTGATAAAACATGTTTAGAAAGATATATCTATAATCTTATTTCACAAATATGTAATGTGCATAATATCTTAGATGAGTGTTTCATGACCCCACATACACACGCACACAGACATCAATGTGCATACACACACATGTATGTATGTGCATGTGTAGGTATATATGTATATGTATATATATGTAGTATTTGTATGTAAATATGTATATAGGGGTGTGCACCTTTATACACCATTTCTTTTGTATGTTCACTCCCTAACTTGAAATTAGTTCACTTTATTTTTAGTTACTTCAACCTTTTTACCCACCACCTTTCAAAAGTCCACTCAAGAAAATATAACTTGTGTGATTGAACATAATTACAATTTTATTAACACCAAATATTATATAAATCTCTCCAGTGCCATGTCCATTGCACCTCATAATGGTACAGATGCTTGCGCATGTAAAAGTACAATTAAGTGATGTTATAACACAAGTCAGTGTCATTGAGGACATTGTTTGCTAGTTAAGTTTTAGAGTGACCAACACCACCTAGGTGTATTGACCATTTTGTACTATTGCACTGGCATATTTAAATTTCATATTTGGGTGGCAAGGTTGTAAACTAATGTGTTTTTATTACCACTATAAATATTTAATCTCCAACTTTAACTAAAAATAATAAATAAGAATAATAAATATATTATTATTACTTACTAATATTACTATTGGACTAATAAAAAATGGCAATCTACTATTTGCAAAAAATGAACTTTGAAACAAGCTCTATGAAACATGATTCTCTTCTTTTGAAAAAGGATCAAATGGAAAGCATTAAAAATGTAGAGCGACATGGACAGAGAACCAACCCAAAATCCATGTTCTGCAAAAACCCTCTCCTAGCTTGCCAAAATAGTTTTGAAATCCTAACTCTTTTGCATGAGCAAAGGATCAATGAAATCACAAGCCTGCAAAATAGGACAAACCCTCAATCCAAGAAGATACATCCAAAACTGATACCCTATCCCAACCAAAACCACCAAGAATCTCCCTTCCCCTTCTACACCACCTTCTAAAATCCTCCATCCAACAAATTTAGATAATAAGAAATGAACAAAGAGAAAATAAATAGACTGAATGCCAAGTAGGCAGTTTTGGTTGCTGGAGCGAGCCAAAAACTGAAAAATTGGAATTAGTATATTGGCTCCAGGAAATCTTCAAGAACTAGGTAAGTATTTCCATCTTGTCTGATAACTTAATTTATTTGCACTATGACAACATCAATATTAGGAATGAACCTAACTTTAATGAACAACTAGTTAAAAAACTCAAATCCCCAAATTGGTTTACATGTAAATCTATCCCCCCAGAATCAAATCAAGATCAAATACTAATTCGAATAGGAAAAGATTTAGGAAATCTGCTAAGCCTTCAAAAAGGAAACAACCTAACAAACAAAGTAAAATTTCTAATAGAAATGGAAATCAGAGTCTCAGAATTCAATAAGAAAATAATAGCAAACAGATCTATACACAATTTGCTCTTCAAAAAGTTTGAGGGTAGCACAAGGAAAATATACAGAGCTGAAGGCTTTTAGTCAAAGGATTATATCAAAAGAACATCGGACCTCATAGAAGTTTTTGGTCTAAAACAACAAGAAGATCCTCTTCAATTAAAGTCGATTGTCTTGGAAATCAATCATCTCACTAAAGGAGATGGATTAGAAGAAAGAAAATAAGTTGAGATTTTTGAATTAGATAGCTTGGAGAACGTTCCACACAAGTATATTATCTCATCAACATAAGATATTCTACAAAAACATTACCTAGGCTTCCATCAAAAAATGCTCAAGCTTTATCAATGTTCACAATGTAAGGAAGCTGATGGTGAAGAGTTGGAAAAATACATGAAAACTTACAACAAATTAATCCATGACTTATTGCTGTCCCAAATGGACATAAAAGATCAACTTGAACTATTGGAAGAAAATCAAAAAAATCACGCCAAAACAAATGAGACATTAAAGCTAGAAAGTGGAATCGCTAAAGCTCGAAGCACTCATGAACAAGCCTAGAATTTGATGGTCGTATTGGCTATTTTTGCACTTTTGAACCATATATGATAGGTTAAAGAATTGTAAGACTGTATGGTTTGATAGGCTAATTTTTTAGAGAGTCGTCACTATGACAAGTAAATTTATTATTGAACCATCAATATTTGTTATCGATAACTTAGTATTATATTTAATATTTTACATAAATGTGATTTCATAATATGTATAATATGTATGTATGATAAATATATATTATTTTATGTTATAGATGTTTCTATTTTTTTTGTTATATATTATTTTATATTATAGATGTTTTTTTTTTTTTTTTTCTTTCTATTCAATTATGTTTCTATTTTAGTGAATGTATATTTATATTAATTTAGAGTCTTATTGAAATACAATATAATAAACTTTAAATTTATTTTTAAAAGCATAAAATATAAAAATCTCTTAAAGTAACATACATGAACTTAGAAACTTACTTCTTTCATAATATTGTCTATAATACTAATTTATAATTACAAGTTATTCATAGAGAATTTTATATATTACTAATTTATATTATTATTTTCTAATTTATAGAATATTTAAATTTAAAATAAAAATTTACAATCAATTTTTTTTTATCAAAACATAGAATGAAAGGCATGAATTTTTTTTAGCTGTCAGAAAAATATCATATGATAGGTAGGGGTGACCATCAAATTTTAGGCTTGCTCACAAAGAAACAACTAAAGTCTCTTCAAAAATACAAAAGGTAGATTTGAGACTAGAGGAAGATATCATAACAAATAAAGCAGGAACAAACTAATCTAATGAAAAAGAGTCTATGGTCAAAAAATCAGATTCAACCACAATGGCTAGAGAAGTAAAGAAAAGGAAAATTAGGAAACATGGGAAGAAACCTAATAAAGGAGCTCAAACCACATAAGAAGTTTAAAAAAAACAACAATTGAATGTTTATCAGAGTATAGCAGTTCCACAAGATCCTACCTCCAAATGCCTGGGCAACAACTCTGAGTATCAATCTAAAAAGGAACCACAAGAGGATAAAGAAACAGAGGAAATTAGGGAAAAGGATCAGTATATAGAAGAAAGAGAGCCAAACAAGTCTTTTGATCCAACCAAAAATGGAGGAGGAGAACTCCCACTATCAGCTTTAGAGCATTGGAAATACATTACAGTGAGAAAAGTAAAAAATGAGCAACACACAAATTCTGGCAAACTCCGAACGATGGGTTAGATCCTTTTGAACCCATAAGAAGAAGTGCAACAGCAACAAATATAGTCTCTTTCCATCTTCTCCTATAAGTAGAGGCCTTTTTGAGAGACTAAATAGAGGAGAATGATCAAGACAAGGAGGCAAAAAAATTGATTAGAGAAAGCCTATAGAATTGGGAGGAATTTGAGGTCTTCAAGACACAAGAGTCCATAGATGAAGACATAATTTGAACAAAATAGCATATTAAAGAACATGAAAAACAAGAAAAAGGCTTAACTGATATTATAATCCAAGAATTAGAAGTGGAAGAAAGATATGGGGAAGATGAAACGTTAAAGGATACTCTAAAGAATGCAAGTGAGTATTTTTAAAGTCTTGGATTAGATCAAAACTTAGAAGGGATAATAGCACCAATATATGGTACATAATTAAAAAAAGAGGCAAGAAGTCTTTGGCTGAGTTAAGATTAGAATTAGGTAGAAAAGATGACCAAAGAAAATCAACAAAATACTTAAAGCTAAGAAGGTGAAGAGCCTTCCCATAGAGCAATGAATCTCACCACATGGAATGTGAGGGGCTTAAATGCCCCTAACAAAAAGTGCCTCCTAAAGCACAATTTAACAACCTTTGAATCAGAAGTAGTATCAATACAAGAAACCATATTAAATAGAGAAGAAGAAAACAAGATGAGTAATAAATTAGGATTATGGAAATTAGAGTGGATAGAATTGCAAGGTTCCTGTGGGGGCCTGGGCATAGTTTGGGATCCCAGGAAAGTGGAGTACATCAATTCATCAACAAAGAGAATTTGGATGAGAGGTAGAATCAAAAGCCATAAAAAAGATATACACTTTATCTCGATAAATGTGTATGATCTAACCCAAACACTAGGAAAGAAAGAAGTATGGAAGGAAATCGACGCATTCATGAACAATTTCAATACAAAAATCGTTTGGATTGAAGGAGACTTTAATGCAATCCTAGATCTATCAGAAAAAAGGGAGGACCCTAGAACTACTCACAATCAATGATGGATTTCAAAAATTGGGTCACACAAGAAAATCTCATAGACTTCCCTACTACAAATGGAATCTTCACTTGGTATGATAGAAGGAGAGATTTTTGTCAGATAGCAAAAAGATTAGACAAATTCACATTAAAAGGAGATCTAAACAAATTAAACTACAAATTCAAATAAGAAATTCTGCCAATAGTAGTATCATACACTTCCTAGTAAGACTCAACATCAAGGAGCAACTTAAACCAACAAGGAACCCCTTTAAGTGTGAGAAAATGTGGTTCCTAGATAAGAAATTCATGGAAAACATAAAGACATGGTGGCAGGAAACAGAGGTGGAGGGATCAAGAATATTTTGTTTCTTTTTTCAAAATTAAAAATAATAAAAGAAAAAATCTTAAAATGGAATAAAGAACATTATGGGGATATCTTCAAAGAAAAAATAGAAATAGAAGAAGATCTAAAAACTCTAAATGCAAAGATAATTTAACACGTAATGGATAATAACAACTTTGATAAAGAAAAAGAGATTTTAGTAAAGCAAGCCAAAAATCTAGCCAAAGAAGAAAAATTTTATAGATAAAAATCAATAGAAATATGGCTAGTGGAAGAAGATCGAAATATAATTTTGTTTCATAACAACATGTTAAAAAATAGAATACTATGCATTAAAAACACAGATAGTCTTAAAGTCGAGAACCCCTCGCAAATAGCAGAAGTTTTCACTCAACAATTTCAGGAGATTTTCAATAATGTCGAATATTCAGATTTTGAAGCCCCAAAAGTAATGTTATCCTCAATACCGCGACTTATAACCAAAGAGGACAACAATTTCCTTAATAAAGCTTTCTACATAGAGTAAATTAAAATAGCTATCTTTAGTCTTAACCCAGACAAATCCCTAGGATGAGATGGTTTCCAATCCTTTTTCTTTCAAAGATGTTGGAACTTTATAGGAGAATATCTTTGGAAAGCAAATGGGGCAACGAGAAACTCAGGTTCTTTACTAACAGAAATTAATAACACATTCTTATCCCTCATTCCTAAGTAAAAGGAATCCAAGAATCCAAGAGACTTCCAACCAATAACACTTTGCAACACCATTTATAAAGTCTTAACAAAGGCACTTGCAACGAGACTAAAAATAATTCTCCCAAAATTAATCTCAGAAGAACAAATGGGTTTTTTTGCTAATAGATCAATTGTGGACAAAATAATAACCATTCAAGAACTCATCCACTCCATTCAAGCAAGAAAAGAGGCTTGCATGTTGATCAAACTAGATATACAAGAAGCATACGACAAAATGGATTGGAGATTCCTATGTAAGTCCCTTGAAGCCTTTGGATTTTCACATCAATGGATAAACATCATCTTTAATTGTATATAAACTCCCAAAATCTTTGTACTAGTCAATGGTACCTTGGAAGGGTATTTTAACATCTCCAAAGGAATAAGACAAGGAGATCCAATTTCCCATTTTCTTTTCATT
The DNA here is from genome assembly GCA_028749045.1 of Cupressus sempervirens. Taxonomy (NCBI): domain Eukaryota; kingdom Viridiplantae; phylum Streptophyta; class Pinopsida; order Cupressales; family Cupressaceae; genus Cupressus; species Cupressus sempervirens. The sequence continues at coordinate 155,470,278 of CM053786.1, forward strand.
ATTATGGCGGAAACCTTCAGGAGAGCAATAATGAAATCTCAAACAAAATGTAAAATAAAAGGAATACTAGTAGTAGGAGTACCAAATATTACTCATCAACAGTTTATGGATGACACCATCCTACTTGGACAATGTCATCTAGAAGAAGCCAATAATTTCAAACAAATAATCTCAACATACATGAAAGCTTCATGACATAAAGTAAACAATGAAAAATCAGAAATCTTTTTTATAAACACAAAACCAGAAGATGAAGCAACAATATGTCAACTTATGGGTTATAATAAAGAATCCTTCCCCTACAAATATCTAGGTGTTCAGTTGGAGAAGGAGACAAAAAAAACATTGCCTAGAACCTAATCCTAGATAAGATAGAAAAAAAAGTAGATAACTGGAAAGGAAAGTGGCTCACAAAAGTTGGAAGAGTCACCAAAATTAAATTAGTAATACTAGCAATTCCAACATATCAAATGTCGTTTCTTCCTCTCCCAAAAGGCGTCCTGAACAAGATAAATTCCAAACTCAAGAATTTCTTCTAGTAAGGAACAAAGGAAAAGAAAAAACAATCTCTGATCAAATGAGAAAACATTTGTAAACCTAGGTAACTAGGTGGATTAGACATAAAAAAAAAACCTTGCAATGACATAATGAAGCCCTCAGAGAAAAACTAGTTTGGAGGATGTATTCAGAAAGAAAGAGAAAATGGGCTCAAATCTTATATCATAAATACTTGGACCATACAAATCCACTCTTGCTATTTAGAACCATTTCTCCTCCTAAAGGCTGCAAAACTTGGAACTTCATGCTAAAAATAGACTACTAATAAACAACTATCTAACATGGGACATAGGTTTAGGAGAGAACACTCTCTTCTGGGAGGACTGTTGGGATAAACTTCCACCCATAGATACTCTCGGCCTCCTAGCCAATATCAAATCAACCTTAACACAACTATGCGGAAAACATGTGAGAGACTATGCAATCAAAGAAATAGAAAACCACTCTGAAACTTAGAAGTGGGAAATAGTTGAGAACTTAAACCTAACAAAGGAAGAAAATGACGCCTTTAACTCTTTGCTAATGAAAAGAGCAGTCAGCCAAAAAGAAAGATAAGACAAATTAATATGGGGGCCTAGAAAAAATGGTAAATATAGCATTAAAAAGGGTTACAATCTCATAATAAACTCACAAAGATGGGAAGAAATCAATATACCTCTCAACCTTTGTCGGGACCAAGCTTGCCTACCCAAGGCAGGCATTTTCCTCTAGGATGCAATTCAAAAGTGAATACTGACAATAGATAGAATGTCAAAAATAGGCTTTCAAGGGCCCTCCAGATGCTTGCCATATAAATTCAATTCAGAAAATGCAGAACACCTTTTGTACCATTGTGATTATGCAAGAGAATTTTGGATTTAGCTTTCAAACAAGCTTAACTAGAAAGTTTCTTTTTTAAAGAACTTGAGAGATCACCTCCAGTTCTGGCCAAAAGATGGTAAATCCAAAAAATATAATAAGATTTGGAGAATAGCCCCTTCAATTCTGACTTGGGAAATTAAGAAAGAAAGAAATAAACGAATGTTTAGGAATGAAGAAATGTCAACCCTATCTCTACAAAATAAAATTGAGACAAGTATGGTGAAAACACTAAATAACGAACTAAGAAATTTAATCAAAGAGGAAGGCTCCTTCTCAGAATGGGATGCATAAATGAAGAGAAACTGGAAAAATTTAATAAATCCCCGTTTGTTATATCCAAAAGAAAACAAAAAAGCATGAGAGGACTACATCTGGAAAACTCCCAAAAAGGGTGGTTCAAACTTAATTTTGACACAACCTCAAGAGGAAGTCCAGGAGCAGTTGAAATAGGATGCATAATTAGATCAACATCTTAGGAATGTATAGCCAAACTAGCTAAATATATTAGCCCCAACACAAATAATTTTACAGAACTAGAAGCTTCTCTTGAAAGATTGAAATTATACAAAGTTCTTAGAATGAAAAAATTAGAAGTAGAAGTAGACTCAAATCATTCTGAATGCCCTTAGGAAATGTTTAGCTCCTATTTGGAAGCTTAATTCTAAGTTAGAAGAAACCTTAATCATCTTGGATAACTTCAAAGAATTGAAATTCCTCCACACTTTCAGAGAAGGAAAGAAAGAAGTAGATGAACTAGCAAATCTAGGTGCAGATGAGAAATCTTTAATTTGGAAACACATCTAGATCTTATTAGATTAGTTTAACAAAGTCCTCACCCTTATCTATCCCTAACTCTTCCTTTTCAAAAAAAATCCCTATTACAAATTATTCACAAATTTTTGTCCTAAGCTATGAGCTAAGGGTTTCAAATATTTTAATTAAGAACTCATAACTAAGGGAAATTAAAATTAAATAATAGGTGATATAAAAAGAAAGAATTAAAATAGAAATCCATATTGATATTGTATGGAACCCAATTTAATCTTTATCACCACTAGTCTTCTTAATGAAAGAGAAAATTGACATTCCTTTTCAAAAGTATTTTATTAATATCTTCTAACCATTTGCTCTAATTAATCAAACTAATTAATAAACAAAAAACAAACTCAAATTATTAAGGATATCACTCTTCACTATGAAAATGAGGTAATGAGTTTTCAAGGATTAACCCTATTCTCTAGCTGGTTTGTTTTGTTAACATTGCAAAATCTACCAAATTGCGAAAGAAAATCGATGAATGTAATTATCAAAAAAAGGAAAATTCATAATTGAGAAAAGTTAATTAAACCAAATTGCAGCCTTAATGTACCAAAAAGCATATTCTCTTGAAAATTTTGGAAAATTGGGGTATTCCCCTTTTAGCTTATGTGATAATAAATGACTTTGTCCTAGGCAAGACTGGAGATCTTCTTCTCCATTCTTTCCTACTTGTTCCCATTTGAACATGTTTAATTTTTTTTCTTGTCAAGTTTGTGAAGGTGTGAGTAAAGGGTCATGCAAAAATCTAGTGGCATGATATTCAATTAGAGTGAAATAGAAGAGGAAGGGAGAAAATTACATGATGGGATCAAATTGTGGATAAACTAAAGTGATAATTTGTTTGTGTTGATTATGAACTTGATTTATTTGTTAAAGAAAATTCAAGGGTTGGAGTCAATGGGAAGATCTTTTTAGAAGTATACATAAGAGGTATATTGTGTCCTCATTACAATGGGCCATGCAAATGCTAATGAGGAGAAATATGACCATTACCTTAATGGGCTGAGGTCAAGTATTCAAGAGTTAAGTCTGGTGAACAATATTTAAGATGCATACCAATATTCCCTAAGAGTAGAGTAAAAGTTGACCAAGAATTTTGAGAGAAAAAAAAGTGGAAGACAGGGATAACTTTAAGAAACCCCTCCTGAGAAAAATATGTAAAATGCTAGCAAATTCATAATTAAATATGCAGAAATTTTTTTGAATTGAGGGCGATTTTTTCATTCGAGGCAAGGGAGAAAATTATTTTCTATTGGTGAAAATTTCCTTTCTATATCAAAATTTAATAATAACTATGGCAAATTAATTTTTTTTTGGTACACAAATAAATGTAGGCAATTTTTTTTGTTGGTCATAAATATTTTCATAATGTAAGAGGCAAATTAATTATTTCATATAACACAAAATATTAATATAGTTAGAAAATATGTTAGTTTCCAAAGAGAGATTATTTACTTTTCTGGTGAATATATAAAGTACAAGTGGTCCATGACCCACATGCCAAGTGTACACTGTACATTGTACTTGTAGTATGCCAATCCATTACGATTCAATTAATAATGTGTTGTTTTTAATTGCCAACTTCGTTGTCATCACTTTTAATGTTGTCATTTTATGGTGAAAGGAATTAGTTTGGACCGTTGATGTAATATAGATCAATGGCTTCAACTCTATTTTGGGCCTAATTTTAAATGACATACCATAAAGTCTAAATCTTCCTAGAATTAAGACACGTGTCCCAAAGACCAAAACATAAAATAGCTGGCTAAATAGGGATAGTTAGGGACACACGTTGGTAAAATGGTAGGCGATGCTCAACCTGAGGGAAAATATTATTTTATTTTAATGGTGAAATAACATTGTCCAATAAGAAAATGTTAGGGAAACACTGACGACAATTTTAAAATAATTGTGTTCTAAATGTAGATTACATTGGCAATTAGACTAGGATTTGGGACAAATTATGTGTAAACTAACAAGGGATTAGCCTTGGATTTTGACCCAAATTATTTAATATCTCGGCGACATGGTTTAGCCCATATGTAGGTTTTATTCACCAAATTACGATTTCCCAAAGAGACGGAATAGCCAATTGGCAAAGATTCGCCACTAAAAAAATCATTGGTGGAAGAGGTCCTTGTGGAAGATCCAACGAAGGGTCTTATGGAGGCCAAACTAAAGATACAAAAGAAGGATGAGGCCAATAGTAGTAAGAATCAAAGGGGAAATTATTTTGGTCATTTTCATGATCAAAATAATAGGGGTCAAAGAGGAAGTAGAAGAGGGCAAGGGACAAGTAGCACATGAATCTCCTCAATGCCAAAAAAGGACAAATAGGATAACTGAAGGTTAAGCCAAATTTGCACATGTGGATGAAGATGCCAACTCATCGAATTCTAAAGATGCTGAAAGAGGAGAAGTTCTAGTAAAAAAAAATGTTTTGCTGAGTGCTGAGAATGAACTTGAGAAAAGAAGCTTGTTTCACACTAGGTGCAAGTGCGAGGATAAGTGTTGTGATGTGATTTTTGATAGTAGAAGCACTAGAAATTTGATGTTAGAGGAGATGGTCACAAAGTTAAAGCTAAAGAGGAAGAAACACTCATGTCCATATTAGATTAACTAGGTGCAAGATGACCACAAGGTCATAGTCAATGAATAATACTTGCTAAAGTTCAGGATCGAGAGTTACCACGATGAGGTACTATGTGATATCATACTCATGGATATATGTCATATGTTACTAGGTAGGTCATGGAAGTTTGATAGGCATGCTACACATGATGGTCATGAAAATACCTATTCGTTGACAAGCTAAAGCCCTTGAAGGACATAGAAGAAAAGGTATGTGGTAATGGTAGAATATATTTTGTTTTAATGGTAGGAAGTTCCTAGAAGGTATGAGGCATGAGTGCATGTTTTTTGCTATAATTTTAGAGGCTGGTAAATAAGTAGATGTACTTGAAGAAGTTGAATATTTATTTGATGAGTTTTAGGATATTATATCTAATAATGTGCCTGATGTATTACCATCAATAAGGAAGTCCAGTCATCACATGGACTTGGTTCTAGAAGCTAGTTTTCAAAATAAGTTAACACACAATGACACCAATAGAGGGTGAAATGTTGAACATGCAAGTAAAAGAGTTATTGAAAAAGAGATTTATTTGAGAGAGTCATGTTCTATACCAACAATATTAACATCAAAGAAGAATGGAGAATGGAGGATGTCCGCAAATTATAGAGCTATCAATAAGATCAAAATCACGTACAATTTTCTGTGGCCAAGTATGAATGATATTATAGACCACTTGAGTAGAGTTATGTGTTTTACACAGATTGATCTAAAAACTAGATATCATTACATTTGGATCAAAGGAGATAAATGGAATACTGCCTTCAAGAAAAAGGGAAGGTTGTATGAGTGGTTAGTCATGCCTTTTGGGATAACCAATGCACTAAGAAGTTTTATGTGGCTCATGAATGAGATACTAAAAGAATTTTTAGGTAAGTATGTGATTGTTTACTTAGATGGTATTTTGATCTTCAGCAAGACATTAGAGGAACATATAATGCATATTCATAAGATGTTTGAGAAGTTCAAGGAAGAAATTTTTTTGAGTAATTTGAATAAGTGCACATCTATGAAGGAATCCTAGTATACTTGAGATTTGTATTTTAAAAAAAAGGTCTAAAAATGGATCTAGAGAAAGTGAAGGTTATCCTTGAATGGCCTACTCCAAAGAGTACTACTAAGTTACATCTTTTCATGGTTTGGCTAGATTTTATACAAAATTTATCAAGATTTTTAGTAGTGTCTATGGACTCTTCACTAAAACAATGAGAGGGCATATGGGGAGTTTAAGTGGATTACATGAGCGGAAAAGAGTTTTGAGTTGAAATAAAAAGTTACAGAAGAAATTGTTCTAATACTTCCAGATTTTAATAAGGTGTTTCATGTAGACTATGATGCTAGTGGTGCTATAGTAGGAATTATTTTGAGTCAAGAAAGTAGACCTGTTACTTACTTCAGTGAGAAGTTGAATAATGCTAGGAGAAAATATAATGTCCATGATCAATAATTTTATGTTATAATTCAAACATTGAAGAAGTAAAGATAATATTTTCTTCCTAAGGAGTTTGGTTTATATATTACTTATCAAGCTCCAATATTTGAAGAATTAAGGAGTAAGTGCACCAAGATGGTGTGCAAAAAGGGGTATAAGTGGACAAATTATTTTTGAAACCAGGTAAACTTGATCTTGGAAGCTTGTCATTTGAGTGTTATGAACTCAAAATGTAGAAATGTGTAAAATGCTAAAAATATATTACTCTAAATCTAGTTTCTAAACTACTAAGGTTTTTTTTTAAATGGATAAGATTAAGAGGATCAAATCTTCCACGCACAAAAAATTATTCTTTTTGTTGTTGAAAAAAATAACATGGTTATTTCTGTGTGCTCAACAAAATATATAGATATATTTACTATTTTCAAAAACCATTTTGTAAGATGATAGAAAAGAGTTATATCTAGAAGTTGTGTATTTTTTCATAATTTTTTGACTAGTTGTTTCTATACAATATTTTTGAAGTGACTCCATCCTAAAATTCTAGTACTTGTTCGTGCACTAGGAATAGCTTACATCAAGATAATCTAAAATTAACTCTTTTTTTAAAACATGTGCATAACCAAGTGTAGAAAAATAATATGCAATTTATTTTCCATTTTCTTGAGTCGATCAAAATTTATTAAAAAAATGGTAGACATGTGTCTGAGAGGATTGTCAAGACACTGATATAGAAAAATCAACTTCACAATACTAATCTTGTCGATAAATTTAAAAAAAATATGGTTAGAAAGGTAAGAAAATGTGTGAGATTATGGTGGTAATTTTATAGATACCCACTTCACTATTTACAAACTTGATGAAGTGAAAGACGAGATTTGATCTAAGAAGTTGAAAAATATCTAAAGCAACAACAAATGGAGGGAAAACATCAACCCAAGCCTTTGGGTAGTTAGGCCTATTACCAAGCCTAAACACGATCGCACTTTTTTGTTGACAAAGCATGATCACATTATTCTTCACATGACTAAACTGTCATACTAGACATAATGTGATCACGCATTATGTCTAGTTTTACTTTACTAGACATAATGTGATTGTGTTATGTCTATGTAAAGTATAGTCAATTGTTTAGATTCTTAATAGGCCTAATTAGGCCCAATTAATAAAGAAACTACCTAAAAATGGATTAATTTAATCAATTAAATGATTGGAGGATGATGCACAATGGTGTTTATACAAAGAAAGAGTGTGGTGGACAGATAATGCACAAGGGTTTTATACAAACATTAAAATCCCAATTCTATCAAGGGAAGTTTAGCTTTTGGATCTTAGACTATGGGTGTTGGAATCATTTAGTTTATTGTTCATCTAAATGGTGACCCTTATAGGGAAGACCTAATTGTACTGTAATAATACAATGTAAGGTTAGGATATAGGAGAGAGATTATTTTGCTTGAACCAAAAGATAAATTGACTTCTGAAGAAATGAAAAAGACTTCCAATGAAGGATCTGAGGTACATTGATTCATTTTACTAAATTTTCTCTTTAATGTTTATTATGTAGGAAAATTCACTGATGGGATTTTCCATGTAAGTCAAGAATAAGAAGAAAAAGGGTTTGAAATTAAGCCAAGGGTGCATCACCATGAAAAACAAGGAAACCTACAAAAATATTCTTCTCGAATGACCAAACAAATTATTGGAGCTTGTGAAGAGGTGAAAGAAAAATTGATGCTCAACATTAATAGCCAATCTAGTGTAGATCTTGAGACAACGAAACATGTTGATAAGCTCTTTGGTGAATGTAGGTACCGTCTTCATCACAGTTTTTCCATGACATACTAGTAGTTGGAGGTGTCATCTTCAACACAAGTTTTCCATGAAAGTCCAATAGTTGCAGGTGCCAGCTTCATCACATATTTTCCATGATGGTCTAGTAGTTGTAGGTGTCATCTTCATGACAAGTTTTCTAAGTACATGTGCACTAAAGACCTTGTCTCACTACTTGATATAGTATTATATGGTGATTCATCATCTTCATCTGAGATAGGCTCACATGCATATCATATGTTAAGTGTAACCAAGGTGAATGTTAATTAGGTCTTCCTAGTCTCAACGGTCTCAGAAATCATTAGAGCCTATCAATCTACCACCACCACTAGATTTAGATGGCATAGAAATGAAACCATCATTATCATATTTGGTACACTTAATTTTATATGTCACGATCATTTTGTCACTTCTAAACATGATCTTTTTTCCATTGTAACAAATATTTGTATAAGTATTTTTGTTTAAGTATGCAATTGTGACTATGTATGTTAACAAGGTATGTAGTATGGGTTAAGTACTGTTGTTTTTGAGAAATAAATATTTCTTTCAGATTGCTCATGAAGCCTTTTTATATGCATTGAATCCTAATTCACAAAATTCTTTAGAGTAGCAAGTGCAAGAACAAGAAGATACCAGTAGAGATGGACATAGGTTTCAAGTCAAGATAAAAATAACTTTTCTAAATCAAGCAAGGTTTGATATGGTTTCTGACAACTAGAATGCTTTATTTGTTGTCATCCCTCCTATATCTTTTTATAAGATCATGTTAATTAGTTGTGTTTAAGTTTACCTTCTTTTTCAAGGTATTTGTAGAGTGTATCGCTAAACTTCATATTTCTATTTTCATGTAGATAATATAAAAGTAAAAGGATCTCTAGTTGGGAGAAAGCTTCAAAATGTCATGACATCAATTGAGGTGAGATATCTAAGATTATTGTAGATCCAACGGGTGTATATCTTCTATTGACAAATATAAGTGTTTCCAGAGACTTGTTGGCTCTAATGTATCGAAAGGGGTCATGAGGGTTCCTAGTGTGTCAAAAGAGACATTAGGATCCCTTAAGAGCCCATAAGATCTCTCTAAAATTTGTTTCTGAGTACATATGCATTTAAGACCTTCTGTCACTACTTGAGCTATTAGTAGATGGTAAGTATTCATCATCATCATCATGTGACATCAAAAGCCATCTTCAGCACAACATGACCACTAGACATGTTTGTATGCTACTTCTATGGTGAGATGTTTTCTTTCTTATTTTATGAAGCTAGGTGATCCTTGGAATCCATATTGCATATATTACGACATGTATCAATTATCTATCACTACTTGAGCAACTAGTAAATGATGAGTATTCATCATCACCATCTAACATAGGCTTACATGCATATTATATGTTAAGTACAAACAAGGTGAATGTTAACTAGGTCTTCCCAATCTTAAAAATGTTAGAAATAATCATAAGATCCCTTAAAATATTGTTTCTAAGTACAAGTGCACTAATGACCTTTTTTCACTACTTGAGCTAATAGTAGAGGGTGAGTATTCATCATCATCATCGTCATCGTCATTGTCGTCATCATCACCATCATCATCATCATCATCATCATCATTATCATCATCATCATCATCATCATCATCATCATCATCATCATCATCAGACATAGGCTCACACACATTTCATGTGTTAAGTGCAACCAAGGTGAATGTTAACTAGGCCTTCCCAATCTCCACAATATTAGGAATCATTAGAGCCTATTAATATGTCACCACCATCAGATTTGGAGGGTATAGAAATGAAAACAGTATGGGATAAACACTATTATTTCTATGAAATAAATATTTCTTTTGGATTTCTCATGAAACTTCTATATAACCATTGAATCCTTATTCAAAAAATTATTTAGAGTGGCAAGAGCAAGAACAATATTAGAATGGTTGGGTCTAATGTGTTGAAAGGGGTCATGAGAGGTCATAGTGTGTCAAAAGGGATACTAGGACTCCTTAAGATCCATTAAAATATTGTTTCTAAGTACATGTGAATTGAATACCTTCTGTCACTACTTGAACTAGTAGTAGATGGTGAGTATTCATCATCATCATCTGACATCTAGGCTCACATGCATATCATGTGTTAATTGCAACCAAGGTGAATGTTAATGAGGTCTTCCTAGTCTCAACAATCTAGGGGATCATCAAAGCCTACCAATGTATGAGACTCTTGGAGCTCAAAAACTATCACAAGTAGCATAGAAAATGAGGTGTATATTTCAATTGTCATCTATTTGCATAGGCTTTCAATAAGAGAAAATTCTATTAAAAAATGGTTTGTATATGATTATCCTTGGATATCTTTCCTATCTACCATTCAAATTATCGACAGATAGAAGACATCAAAATTTTAGTGGTCTTTTGGAATCTATAGCTTATGAAGCCAATTAAACCTTTGCAGTTATGTACACTAACAATAATAACTAAAGATGACAAGACAAAGCACATTAAAATAGATGTACATTCCCATGTACATTGGAAAAAAGACATCAAGAGGATTAAATTGATATTGAAATTTGAATTACACAACCAAAAGGAAAATATGTGTTTGGCAACTGAATTATTTGGTAAGAATTTTATTCCATTCATAATCATTGCATAAAGAACAACTAGAAAGTAGTTTAGGCCTTCATCATATGAGGATGATGGGGGATTCCTGCCTTAAAATGCTTATTATTTCATAAGTTCTTGGTGTAGACACCTAAATCTGATTACACTGCTTCAGTAATCTTATTTAGCTATCTCTAAAGGCATCATTAATTAAATTCCTATTTAATTAATCATTTTGCCATCCCCTAGCTGATTAATTTAATTAATCATCTATAGTCCTAATTGATAAATCAAATAATCCATTATTTATCAATTAATCCTATTCTCCTATCTAATTCCAAAACCCTCATTTATTAAATTAATCTATTTGATAAAATAAAGCCCTCAAATCTAATAACCCCTAAACTATCCTAAATCCTCCATTTAGCCTAATTCACCCCATCCACCCATACTAACCTAGCTTAGCCACTAACTCACCCACCCTCATGAATGCCATCCACTTGCACATCTCTAACATCCTTAATCTAATCCTTAAACCTAAGCCTAATCCCCCCCCCCCTAACCTTGTCACATTCCCTAAACAAGCTTAAGACTTTCCTAAGCCAAGCAAAGGCAACAATCTCAACTCCCTCAAAAATATCCCAACCACCCAACCATGAATGTTCTTACAAAGGCCATAAAAGACTCTTACAAGCCCATTCATTGCTCTTACAAGCCATTATGAAGGGTCTTTATGAAGATATTATCCCTTGAGCCTCCTTTGTTGACTCATCCTTGCCCTTTCCTCCATCCACTCACCTTGTGACAAGTGTCACCTCCCTATTGGCGCTAAACAAGCACAATCCATGTACTCCCCTTTGAGTGCATCCTAGCCCTCCCTCACCATCTTGCCATCCTTGCATCCTAGCCATCAATCCCTCAAGCCCTTAGCCTATAAATTGAATCCCCTCCCAAGCCATTTCAATCACAATCCATTTAGTAAAGTTACCATGCTATTTTGAGAAGCCATTTTATCAACCTCACTCACTCACACCAAAAAGCCATCACAAATCCATTGAAGCCTTTGAAAGCAATCGAGCATACATCCCAAATCCACAAATAGACACATCTCCAAAACAGGAAAGGCCTCATTGAGAGAACCTCTTAATGGTTCATATTCTCAATTGAGGGTTTGTCTTTGTCTAGCATATATGTTATGCTTTTTAATTTTGTAAATGCTTTCATTTCATGTAAATTAGTGTTTCTAGCATAATTATTTAGTATATACACTTGGTGCCAATGAAAACTATCAAATGGTGCCATTTAAACTTGAAAATTTACTGGGTGATGAAGTTTTAAAATTGGGGATTTAAAACTATTCTTCTACTAGATCTATATTTAAACTCTTTTGTGGATATAAATGCTCAATAATATGCCTAAAGGATTGGCCATGAGAAAACTATGATTGTATATCAACTGATTACAAAATGTTCAATTGAGGAGAAAATATTGTAGCGATCAAGAAGAAAACTATCTATGAAGAATATGGTTATGAATTCTGTTAAGAGGATTAAGAGACAAAGCCCACGCGATTAATGGAAATGAGTGGGAAGAGCTTCTTGGACCCATGACAAAAGTTATAGATAATGACCTAAAGAGATAGAAAGGGGAAAGCAACTAAGGAAAGAAGTAAGATATGCATGTGAGCCTATGTCGGATGATGATGATGAAGAATATTCACCATCTACTAGTAGCTCAAGTAGTGATAGAAGGTCTTCAGTGCACATGCACTTAAAAACAAAATTTTTAGATAGAGAAGTGACAAGTGTTGTGGACTTATCCATAGATCAATCTAAACTCTAACATTCCCCTCCTCTCTCTCTCTCACATTCATTCCTCCCTTGTATCTCCTTCACCCCCCTCTCTCTATATATCTCACTCTCATTACTTCTAATTCTTTGGGGTTATGAAGAACTAGAAGCAATGCTTCTACTTCTTAAAAACCTAATCACATTTTGTTAAGCATAACATGATTACATTATGTAAAAGTTCAAAAATTTTAATGTTTCTTCCTTGGCTCATTACCAAACCAAGCCCCATTTTGAAATTTGATGGAAAGTACACATAACACGATTGTGTTATGTTTATGTTTGACTTTTTTTTCATGATGTTCACTTTTTTGCACACCATCTTGGTGCATATACCTTAAGAAAAATTGAATCAGGGCCATTTAAAATGGGTTGAAGTTTTGTATAATTACACATTTGTTTTGAAACATAGGAGTAGAAAGTCTAATAGGGTTGTAGTTGCTCTTAGTTGAAGATAAATTTTCTAGAAGAGATGTAGATTAAGATTGTTTGGTTTTAGGAACTCAAGAATTTTTATCCAGAGGATCTAATTTTCGTAAAGTTTAGAAAGTTTGTACAAAGCTCGTTACTCTAGATAAAACCAAGTGGTTGGTTTCATCATCTAGGATAGTATTCTATTTAGAGGAAGTCAATTGTGCATTGCAAGGATTTCTATTAGGGAAAATCTCATCAAGGAGAAGCATAATGGAGGGTTGGCTAGACATTTTTATGGAGATAAAACCATTTCTTTTGTTAGTGGATTTATTACTAGTAATACAATTATACTAATATGTCAAGAAGTTTGTACAAAGTTGTAGAGTATGCCCGATGCTCAAAGGAGTAAAACATAATATAGAGTTATATCAGCCTTTACTTGTAGAAGATAAGTCATTAGAGGATTTTAGAATGGACTTTCTTTTTGATTTACCAAGGACTTATTGCAAATAAGGTTCAATTTTTATGGTGGTTGGTAGGTTTTCAGAGATGATATATTTTATTCTATACTAGAAGACTAATGATGATGTTTGTGTGGTAGAATTACTTTTTAGAGAAGTGGTGAGACTACATGGCCTATGAAAGAGCATAGTTGTAGATCAAGACACCATGTTTGTTTAGTATTTTTGGTGCACATTGTGGAAAAAATTAAAGACAATGTGCACATTAAACTATATATTTGTCTTTAAGTTTTAGAAGATTCATCATCCCTAATAAGAGTGGAGGTTAACCATCTTGATTTTCCTCTAAACAACTGAGATGTGATAAGGTCCCTTTTCAAACTACCCCTAGTGTTTGATGGAGGAGCATCCTGGATGTCAAAGCAATCTTGCCTCACCCACAAATATTTTTTTTTCTATTTTTTCCAAAAAGGATTTTAATGAAAACTTACTTTTTGTGGAAACTTACTATTATTATTAAGTTGGTCATACAAGCTCAAAATGTTCTAATTTCACAGGTAGAGGTTCATCTTAGATATATTAGCATGTCGATTGAGCTTCACGGTCGTACCATATGAATTGGTAACGTTATTAAAGTTTTTAGTACAAAATCTTTGATCTCAGATTTGAAGGCCTTAGAGGGTTCAAAATGAGGTCAAAGCCTATTTGACAACTTGTACGTAGTTAAGGAATTGTTGATCAGGAGGTGTCTTTTTTGAAAATTGGTAATTATAGTCAATTAGAGTTATAGTTAAAAAATTATGGCCTCCAAAAGTTGGGCTTTGCAAAATTATATTATAAATTGTTTTGAGCCAACTTTATGTAATAAAATTTGAAAAATAAAATAATTTAGGGTTGGTCAGCCTCAAGGGTTAGGGCTAAAGTTGTAGAGCCTTTCTAAGTGGTGGAACATTTCCTATATAAGGGAAGTGGCTAACCGTCTTGGTTTTCCTCTAAACACTTCAATTATCCTTGGTGTTTGTGAAGAGCATCCTGACTAAAAGTTTAATCTTGCATCACCCATAAATATTTTTGTTTCCATCTTTTTTCAATAATCATTTTTTTAGTGTAGAGTTATTGTTTGTGGAACTCACTATTTTTAGTAAGTTTTTCATATGAGCTTAGAATCTTCTAATTTCATAGGTGGAGTTTTAACTTAAATATACTAGCCTGTTAGTTGAGCCTCATTGTGATACCATTTGAATTTGTGAAGGTATTGAGGATTGTTGGTACAAAGTCTTTGAGTTCAATTTTAAAGGCCTTAAAGCTCCAATTTTAGGTTGAAGTAACCCCAGTAGATGGCACATACAATGTGAAGGACTTAAAGATTAGGAGCTACTATTTATGGAAAGCGGGTATAATGGCCAATTAGAGTTACGATTAAAAATTTAATGGCCTCTGGAAGTTAGCCTACCTGATAAAATTATAATTTGAAATTGTTTCAAACTGACTTTGTCTAAGAAAATATGAAAAATAAAATAATTTAGGGTTGGTCAACCTCAAGGATTAGGGATAAATTTCTAGAACCTTCTGGGGCATTTGAAAATTGTCTATACAATGAAGGAAAGAAACCATCTTGATATCCCTTTGTACACCTCAAATTACCCCAAGTGTCTGATGTAGAGCTTCCTAAGTGTAAGGGAAATCATGTATCACCTTTTTTCTTGTTTTTGTCTTATTCAATAAGGGATGTTTTAGCACATAGTTACTATTTGTGGAAACTTACTATTTTTGGTAAGTTGATCATATGAGTTCAGAATGTTTTGATTTCACAAGTGGAGTTTCATCTTAGATATATTAGCTTGCCAGTTGAGCTTCATTGTCATGCCATTTTAATTAGTGAAGTTATTGATGATGTTTGGTGCAAAATATTTGAGCTTAAATTAAAGGCCTTAAAGGCTCCAAAATGAAGTCAAATGTTGACTAATGACACTTACACCCTTAGGGCACTATAGATCATGACCTATAATTTTCAAAAAGTGGTTATAATAGTGAATTTGATTTACAATTAAAATATTATGGACTTAGAAAGTTGGGCTACTTATAATTAAATTTGGATTTTTTTAGCATTATGTGTAATACAATATGAAGGGTAAAATAATTTAGGGTTGGTATCCCTCAAGGGT